>JACEFZ010014152.1:0-47121 GCA_014155875.1 Cepaea nemoralis | reverse complement strand
AGTGAAATAATAACTAGCGAATGAAATATATTTACAAGAATGTGTAGAAAGATGTCTGTGGAAAGAGGAAACACCTTAGTCCTTTTAATAATAATATTTATTTGACAAATAATAATGATATAAGTAATATCGGTTTCATTCAAATAGATGACAAAAAGTTGTCGGGGTCATTATCATATCCTGATGCAGACCCTATTTCTGAAGAAGAATGTACTGATGTAATTACTAAACTCTATCTCTCTGGGAAACACCAGTAACGGAACAAAATATTCATACGAAAGCAAATAGCAATGCAAAGTGGTAGCGAATCTGCTCTGTTCGTGAATGCTCTTTTACTCCGAATTCTGTTTTTTTTTTTTAAAACATGAAAACTAAATATCGTTTTCAGACCCTTGTGGTTTACATTATTCCAGGCCAAAAATACCCTTTGGCCAGTCTAGATAAACTCAGTTGCTTTTAAGAAAAGAAGTTAATCGTATCTTTCAATGTTGTTCTATCCACCTTTCCGTGTCTGCATGAAAGGCACTAACTACTGCATTTGTTTACTGTGTACATTTCTCATTTAAGATTCAGTTAGTTTCTATGTTCATGGAATAAATGTAGGCATGACTTTATTGTGAATGATTACTTCACAGTTCCAAGAGTTCTTAGTTAAGAATTAGCTTGCACTGAGAATTGAAAATTATATTATATTTTATATATATCAAGGAATACTTTGATTTATTACAAATTGTGCCAGAAAAAAACATAAATTGTCAAGGTTTCTAATGTTTATGTATACACTCACCTTTTTCGGGATATACATTCACTTTCTTTGTCTGCACTTTCACTTTTGTTTGTCTGTATTTTAACTCTCTTTGTTTGTTCTTTCAGTTTCTTTGTCTGCAGATTTACGTTCCTTGGCTATACCTTCGCTTTCTTTGTACACTTACAACCTTTGTCTACACTTTCACTGTCTTTGTCTGTACCTTAACTTTCTGTGTCTGTACCTTGACTTTTGTGTATGTGCCTTCATTGTCTTTGTCTGTACCTTCACTGTCTTTGTCTGTACCTTCACTGTCTTTGTCTGTACCTTCACTGTCTTTGTCTGCACCGTGACTTTTGTGTATGTACCTTCACTTTCTTGGACTATACCGTCACATTATTGTGATGTATATTTTCATTTTCTTTGTCTGTGCCTACACATTCTTTGTCTGTATATTTAAGTTCTTTGACTATACCCTCGCATTCTTTATCTGTACATTATTTGCTTCACTTTCTGTGTCTATAGCGTTACTTTCATTGTCTGTACTTTCACTTTCTTTGTCTGTGCCCTTACTTTAATCGTCTGTACAGTTTCTTTCATTGTCTGTACCTTTACTCTCGTTAATTGTTTGTCCTTCAATTTCTTTGTCTGTAACTTCACTCGCGTTGTTTGTGCTGTTACTTTCTTTGTCTGTACCTCAAATGTGTTTGCATCTTCACTTTCTTTTTCTGTACTTTCACTTGCTTTGTTTGTGTCGTCACTTTCGTCGTCTGTACCGTCACTTAAGAAAGTTTCAATGTAATATAACAATTATAACTACTGCAACTACTGTTGCGGGTATTTCCATGTCCTTTTCTCATTTTCTTTATCCCTCATCGTATTTACCTCCCGCGTTTTCATTACACATCATTGTTGTCTTCTTTCGCTATTTAACGTTCTCTCCCTCTTATTTCACTATTCAACTTTCTCTCCCTCATCGTTCTATATGTTACTGTAATTGAAATAGGCCAAGAAAAGAACCCCAATAAGTTGTTTTGCAATGTATTCATTAACCATTAGAGACAGTGTACCTTATTTGACGCGGTATTCTTCTCTAGCATGAGTCTTCATTTACCGTTATAATTTAGGGTCAGTTAGCAAGCTGTTGTTAATCTAATACTATAAATTATTTGATAAATACAGGACGTTGCAATCAACACCAACATTTAATGGCGTCTGTGATTTACTGGACAGTTTTACGTTATGTAGTTTTCCATTATGCTTTGAAGGCCGACGCTTACACCATCGAAATCAGTTCTCCACCTGGTATTTCAGGAAAATTTAAAACTGCGTTTGCTAACCCCTAGCTAAAATACTGGTTTGAAAAACATTAAAAAAATTTTTTTTGTTGCGTATCCCTTACGGGACGTTGCAGTCAACACCAGCATTTTCAGCTACTGTTGATGTACTAGGCAAGTGTTACGTTCAGTAGTTTGCCATTTCTTTCTGAACGACCGGCCCCTATACCTTTTTCGAAGAAACCAGCACCGCTGTGTTTCGAACCCGGGTATACGGGCTCACAAACCGCGTTCGCAAGCCCTTAGCCACAGAGACCGGTGAAAAACATAACCAGATCAAAATCTTCCCGTCATCTTGTCACACATAAAAAAAGGCTTTGAAGTGTGTGGTTTGATTAATTGTTGCGGACAGTATAATGTCACTGCGAACGGTTGTCTATTTGCATAAGTGTCCAGTCTCCTCCCATAGGTGTCGTATCTCCTCCAATAGGTGTCGTATCTCCTCCCATAGGTGTCCAATCTCCTCCCACAGTATCCAATCTCCTCCCATAGGTATACCATCTCCCACCATAGGTGTCCAATGTCCTCCCATAGGTGTCCAATCTCCTCCCACAGTATCTAATCACGTCCCATAGGTATCCAGTCACCTCCCACGGGTATCCAATCACCTCCCATAGGTATCCATTCACGTCCCATAGGTATCCAATCTCCAACTATAAGTATCCAATCTCCAACCATAGGCATATAGGCAATCTCCTCTCATAGGTGTGCACTCTCCTCTCATAGGTGTGCACTCTCCTCTCATAGGTGTGCACTCTCCTCTCATAGGTGTGCACTCTCCTCTCATAGGTGTGCACTCTCCTCTCATAGGTGTGCACTCTCCTCTCATAGGTGTGCACTCTCCTCTCATAGGTGTGCACTCTTCTCTCATAGGTGTGCACTCTCCTCTCATAGGTGTGCACTCTCCTCTCATAGGTGTGCACTCTCCTCTCATAGGTGTGCACTCTCATCTCATAGGTGTGCACTCTTCTCTCATAGGTGTGCACTCTTCTCTCATAGGTGTGCACTCTTCTCTCATAGGTGTGCACTCTCCTCTCATAAGTTTGCACTCTCCTCTCATAGGTGTGCACTCTCCTCTCATAGGTGTGCACTCTCCTCTCATAGGTGTGCACTCTCCTCTCATAGGTGTGCACTCTCCTCTCATAGGTGTGCACTCTCTCTCATAGGTGTGCACTCTCCTCTCATAGGTGTGCACTCTTCTCTCATAGGTGTGCACTCTCCTCTCATAGGTGTGCACTCTTCTCTCATAGGTGTGCACTCTCCTCTCATAGGTGTGCACTCTTCTCTAATAGGTGTGCACTCTTGGTGCACTCTCCTCTCATAGGTGTGCACTCTTCCTCTCATAGGTGTGCACTCTTCTCTCATAGGTGTGCACTCTCCTCTCATAGGTGTGCACTCTCCTCTCATAGGTGTGCACTCTCCTCTCATAGGTGTGCACTCTTCTCTCATAGGTGTGCACTCTTCTCTCATAGGTGTGCACTCTCTTCTCATAGGTGTGCACTCTTCTCTCATAGGTGTGCACTCTCCTCTCATAGGTGTGCACTCTCCTCTCATAGGTGTGCACTCTTCTCTCATAGGTGTGCACTCTTCTCTCATAGGTGTGCACTCTCCTCTCATAGGTGTGCACTCTTCTCTCATTGGTGTGCACTCTCCTCTCATAGGTGTGCACTCTTCTCTCATAGGTGTGCACTCTTCTCTCATAGGTGTGCACTCTTCTCTCATAGGTGTGCACTCTCCTCTCATAGGTGTGCACTCTTCTCTCATAGGTGTGCACTCTCCTCTCATAGGTGTGCACTCTCCTCTCATAGGTGTGCACTCTCCTCTCATAGGTGTGCACTCTCCTCTCATAGGTGTGCACTCTCCTCTCATAGGTGTGCACTCTTCTCTCATAGGTGTGCACTCTTCTCTCATAGGTGTGCACTCTCCTTTCATAGGTGTGTACTCTTCTCTCATAGGTGTGCACTCTCCTCTCATAGGTGTGCACTCTCCACTCATTGGTGTGCACTCTCCTCTCATAAGTGTGCACTCTTCTCTCATTGGTGTGCACTCTCCTCTCATAGGTGTGCACTCTCCTCTCATAGGTGTGCACTCTCCTCTCATAGGTGTGCACTCTCCTCTCATAGGTGTGCACTCTCCTCTCATAGGTGTGCACTCTCCTCTCATAGGTGTGCACTCTCCTCTCATAGGTGTGCACTCTCCTCTCATAGGTGTGCACTCTCCTCTCATAGGTGTGCACTCTCCTCTCATAGGTGTGCACTCTTCTCTCATAGGTGCCAAATCTGCTCCCATAGGTCCCCACTCTCCTCCCATAGCTCCCCCAATTCACCACCCATAGGCCCCCAATCACCTCCTATAGGTCCCCACTCTCCTCCCATAGCCTCCCACCCCCATTCACCTCCCATATATCCCCACTCTCCTCCCATAGCCCCCCCCCACCACCCATTCATCTCCCATAGGTCCCCACTCTCCTCCCATAGCCCCCCCCCCACCCCCATTCACCTCCCATAGGTCCCCAATCACCACTCATAGGTCCCCACTCTCCTCCCATACAAGAAAGATTTTGTCCCGTACCTTCTAGGCAACATGTAACACCACATAAATGTACACGTGACTCAGGTACGAACAGGGCGATAATGCTGTAAATGAAACAGGAACAACAGTGCCACCGAATGAACTACTTTATTGAAAACAGCACATAACGTGCTAATGGAAAACTGGTTACACATCTGACGGCCTGGCCGCTTCTATACGTGAACCTGTTTCTATATTGCTTATACCTGTTACTATATGTTAACCTATGTCTATATGGTTCCTACCTGGTTCTATATGTAAACCTATTTCTGTATGGTTCCTACCTGGTTATATATATATATATATATATGAACCTGTTTCTATATGGTTCTCACCTAGTTCTATATGTGAACCTGTTTCTATAGGGATTCTACCTGGTTGTATATGTGAACCTGTTTCTATATGATTCCTAACTGGTTCTATATGATTCTTACCTGGTTCTATATGGTTTCTAATTGGTTACATATGTAACTATGTTTCTATGTGGTTCCTACCTGATATTATATGTAAACCTGTTTCTATATGGTTCCTAACTGATTCTGTATGCGAACCTGTTTCTATGTGGCTCCTACCTGTTGAATATTTAAATCTGTTTCTATATGATATTTACCTGTTAGGTAGGCCACAATGTAGACTCACTCTCTAAATATAAACGTTTTACTTACGGTCCTCCACGCGCTTTGTCCACCCCCCGCAATGTCAACAAGCATTCCCACGAGCTCATCTTACCATATTGACTACTTACGTGGCGTGTAGACTCAAACAAAACAAGGGATTGCTACCCAAGTTAATGGCATGAAGTTACCCGACCTCCACTAATGGCTTGACTACATTCGATTTCACCACACTTCGTTGCATCGGCGAGGATAGTTTTTTTTTTTAATTTTAAACAGATGCATATTTGCTGTCTGTGATTTCTTGGCAAGTTTACGTTCAGTAGTTTACCATTGCTTTCTGAACGGCCGGAACTCATACCATAGAATGAAAACCAACGCAAGCGGTATGCATCAAATCGTGATGGGAAAGACCTCAGACTTGTTAAAAACCTACTGGAAACAGCAATCTGCCATCAAATAGTGATAGGAAAGAACTCAGACTTGTTAAAACATACAGAGACCAGCAATCTGTCATAAAGATTAATAATGAAATAGTTCAATTTCAATCTGTTATGAAAGATGTGCAACAAGAATGTCTCCAGATCTTTTTCCCCTATACAGTGAAAATATTTTTAGAGATTTAAAAGATGTGAGAGGAATCACCACTGGGGGAATATAACATCAATAACATTAGACGTGCGGATGTTACAGTATTAATTGCAGACAGTTAACATAATCTACAACATTAAGTAGATACGGTTATTGTACATAATGAACAACTAGGGTTAGAATTAAATCTTAAGAAGAGGGATATTGTGGTCGTCACCAGGAAGAAAGAATTACCATACTATAATACACGGGTAAATGGGAATATTCTTGAACAAGTGAATCGATACAACTATCTTAGAACAGTCATAATATTTGATGGGATATGCCTTGAAAAAAGTAGAACAAGAACTGTGATATAGAAAGCCAATAAAAAGATAACTGGAACGAGAAATATAGTGTTGAAGTGCTACATAGAACCTATACTTTTGTATGGATGTGAAACATAGATAACGAGCAGACAAGCTGAAAATCATCTATTGGCAGTGGAAATGTAGTTTCTGAGGACAGAAAAAAAGAATAGCATACACAGATGAGCAACTTTTACAAGAAGCAAATTAAAACCGTAAATTGATTAGAAAAATTAGTCATAAACAGTCGACATTTTGGGACACGTTAGAGAACTTGGTAACAGCTAGCAAGATTGAGGGGAAAAGGCAGAGAAATATATATCTGAATGGCTTGACCACAGTGTATGGTCGAGACAAGAACACAGAGCTGATTCACGACTTTGGTGATCGTGTAAGATGGCGAAACATGACCGCCCACGCTTTTCGGCATGACTATTGATGATGATGATGATGATGATGATGATAGATGCTTGTGATTTTGTTCCTAGGTGTGGGTTGTGTAAGAAAATCTAGTAACAAAGAAAGAGTAAAATGTAACGGGACAAGAATGTTTCGCCCTCCCCCCCCCCCTCTCTCTCTCTCTCTCTCTCTCTCTCTCTCTCTCTCTCTCTCTCTCTCTCTCTCTCTCTCTCTCTCTCTCTCTGTGTGTTTTGGCGCCTGCCTGCCTCTGTCTCTCCCATATGTTTCTCATTGCCATATGCATTTTCAGCTGATTACACAAGATGAGTATAGCTTTGTTTTCATACTCCCCTGTGTGGGCGCTTTATTGTGTATGTTTGTTTGCAGTTATAAACGGTTTACAACAGCCATAACCAAGAGCTTTAATCTGCACACTAGCCCTACCCACAGACCGTGTATTGTTGTCTGCCAGAAGTTTGGAGTCAAGAAGATTTCTCTACACAAAGTGATGATTTGATCTGTTGCATACGTTTTTGAATTACTAAAATTCATTTGTTCCCGGTATTCGTGACTGCAAGTCTGACTTTGGAGCACTAAAGCCAATAGTGAATGTGAGCTTATTTTTAAGCACTAAAACCAGACTGTAAATGTGAGTCTCATTTTCAACCACAGTAACCAACATTTTACGTGTTGGTTTCTAAGATCAAGTAAAGTCTTCGACCGAGTAAATGGGAATAGGCTGTGGAAAGGCCTCGAAGAATAGTGTATAACTGAACAGATGATGGATAACATCGGGGCCATGTATCACAACCGTGAATGTAGTGAGAACACATTCTAGCATGACAAACTGGTTCCAAGTAACTTCAGGAGTCAGATAAGGTTGTTATATCACCACTATTGTATCACAACCGTGAATGTGCAGTGAGAACAAATTCTAGCATGACAAACTGGTTCCAAGTAACTTCAGGAGTCAGATAAGCTTGTTATATCACCACTATTGTATCACAACCGTGAATGTGCAGTGAGAACAAATTCTAGCATGACAAACTGGTTGCAAGTAACTTCAGGAGTCAGATAAGGTTGTTATATCACCACTATTGTATCACAACCGTGAATGTGCAGTGAGAACAAAATCTAGCATGACAAACTGGTTGCAAGTAACTTCAGGAGTCAGATAAGGTTGTTATATCACCACTATTGTATCACAACCGTGAATGTGCAGTGAGAACAAAATCTAGCATGACAAACTGGTTGCAAGTAACTTCAGGAGTCAGATAAGCTTGTTATATCACCACTATTGTATCACAACCGTGAATGTGCAGTGAGAACAAAATCTAGCATGACAAACTGGTTGCAAGTAACTTCAGGAGTCAGATAAGCTTGTTATATCACCACTATTATTCATTACTTATACAGAGACGATGACTACATAAGCAAATTAACATACAGAGTGTAAACGAGCTGCTATTTGCAGACGATCAGAGTTTACTATATGAGAATAATGAGGAACTACAGCACCATATACATTATCTTGACAATAGCTGTCAGAATCGTGATGTTAAAATTAGCATTAAATAGATAACATTTTTGACCATTTGACGAACGCCAGTACATGCCAAGCCATTGAGGTTCTTTGCTGCCGATACACGCCGTCTCCATTCGTCTCTCTGTTTGACCTTCTCTTGCCAGTCGCTGATTCCAAGTGCTTGTAGGTCTGTATGTATATTATCTCTCCACCGTCTTCTTGGTCTACCTCGGGGTCTACGGACATTTATTTCCTGAGTGTAAGCGAAGTTTGTTTCCCTATTATCTTCCATTGTTTCTATATGCCCCAGCCATTGCAGTCTAATAGCCTTCCTGATACCAGTGATTAGCGGGGACTTAAACAGATCATAAATGTCTTTGTTGCTTCTTCTTTTCCACTCTCCACTTTGTGTATCCCTAATGGGCCCAAAGATGCGTCTTAAGACTTTGTTCTCAAAGGTTTGTAACAAGGCTTCGTCTCCTTTAGTTGTACTCCAGGTTTCAGAGCCATACAGCACAACTGGTCTAATCAGTGTTTTGTATATTGTGATCTTGGTGTTACGAGATAGCGCATTTGATTTTAGCAGATGTTGTAGTGCATAGTATATCTTATTTCCAGAGTTGATTCTAGCTTGTATTTCTTCCCTTATTATGTTGGAGCAGTTGAAGATTGTACCCAGGTATTTGTATGTTTCCGTTCATTTAATGGTCATATTATCTATTTGTATGTGGCCAGAGTTTTTAGCCGTTCCTTCTCTTGAAATTACCATATATTCTGTCTTATCTTGGTTGATAACCAGCCCTATTTGTTGAGCTTTTTCCTTTAAGTGAGTCAATATTTCCAATGTCTTTTGTTCATTTTCCCCTATAATATCTATATCATCTGCATAAACAAGCAGTTTGGATATTCCTCCAATAGCACATTCCTCCTTTACCTTCCTTACAACTTTCTCTAGAGCCAGATTGAAAAGGAGCGGCGATAGTGCATCACCCGGTAAATATAAATGGAAAATAATAAAACACGTTAGAGAGTACAAGTATCTTTGCTTTGTTCACAGAGAATAGAAGACTAGATAGAGAAATAGAAATCACAATACAGAAAGCAAACATGAGCACCTATCCTAAAACAAACAAATATCAATATGCAAATAAAAAAGAACGCTATGCTACCAATGTCTTAGAAACACACAGGCGTAAAATCACAACAAAATAAGATGAAATGCAGCTAGAAAAATTAGAAGAGATAGAGAATCAAATGAAAAGCTAATCACGAACTGACTTTATATAACGCCGAAGTATTGAATGATTCGAACATTTGGCTACAATGGAACATTATTAACCAGAGGCCAGGGCGTTCTACGTGAGCACATCCGGAAACAAGGCGAGAGGTCGACCCAGGAAGGGTCTGCCTCCTCTCTGCGACGCCTCACGGCTAAAGCGGTGGGACAAAAGAAAAATAATAATAAAAATAGGAAGAATCAAAGAGGAAGGAAGGAGGAAGCAACGAAGAAGGAAGGAAGGGGAACGAAGAAGTAAGAAAGAAGGAAGGTATGTTTGATTTTCAACTGCTAAAATTAAACCCAGGCTGTGGTTGACAGTCTGATATTTAACCTATAAAACCAGACTGTGAATGACAGTCTGATATCTAACCACTTAAGTCACATTAAGATAGCGAGGCCCCCCCCCCCACCCCACCTGCCCTCCCCCCCCCCCCCCCATTTGAAAACCAAATACTGACTCTGTCTGATTTTCAGTCACTAAAACCAGAATGATGATGTGACTATGGCACCTAAAGAATTTGAATGTGCATTAAAACTATAGTCTGTTTACTTTTGTCTGCCCCAATATAAAATTCCATATCTCAGTATCCAACTGAGGGAAAATGATGAGATTTAGCATATAACCTTATCATTATGTCCACCCAACACAAAAAAAGTTTTGTTCTGGAGATTGTACAGCAGATTTCAAAGTATGTTTATATGCGGTATATAATTTGTGAGTCAGAGATGATGTGCACATTATTAAATGTATTACGTCTTCACACGGAAACATTATCGTTGAATAGTTAATTTTCTCGTGGGTCATGGGATTGGCCTTACGACAAGAGCCTCGCGTAGTGAAACGGGGCATTACTGTAAAACAAGTTTGTTAGCGAGAAATCACTAGTTTTTCATCAAAACATCAAAGAAATGTCGCCGCTTTCCATGATTTAAGTTGCTTTTCGATCTATCAAAGACATATAAGACGGCAGGAAAAATTTCGTAACGATGCAACATACAGTTTTCAAAATAATCTATCGTGAATCAAGGCATTCATTTCTGGACAGACTATAGTATTGTAGTTAAAGTTAGTTTTCTTTACAGGAAATCATGACTTGGTTTAATCCAAATATGTGCCTCCGCAGATGTGAAGTTTCAGCATCAATCTTGCAAATCAATCCTGCTTTCTGAGTTTGGACAGGAAAAGGAGATCTTTGCTACGATCCCTTTGAAGAGGATACTGTGGTACCAGGTCGGGAAAAGTGTCTCTACAACAGCCTGACTCTGACAGTTGAAAGACCAGCGCAGACCAGCTGGCAATAATGCACCAATTAAAGCGGGAAGAAGCATGTGCCAGGCTGGTAGATATTGACGACATTTTGACGATGTCCTGACTACGCAAATTAGAAATGAAGCTTGGCCGAGTTCGTCGATGCCGTTATCGAGGTCAAGAGGGAAGATGTAGTAACCAGCTCAACAAAGGGGAGCAGTGAGCAGAAATACTTTCAGATGGCTGCGTTATCAGAGGACTCAGCACGCATTAAATATCTGCTATGCAGTGACGTCACATAAGATGCCAGCTGTTGTAAAGGCACAGGCGAAAATAATATAATTATGTTTGACTTCAGAAGTGAAAAGATTAGTCTTCTATACGCAACAGCATAAAGGCTCAGTATTACGAGGTGCTGAACATAATTACTCAGAATAAATGACAGTGAAAAAAAAGGAGTGGGGGGGGGGGGGGGGCAGACGACTTCAACGGCAGTCTTTGTATTGACTAATCTGTTAATGATGATCGTATTTATACTGATATACACCATATACATCGATGCTCCCCCGCCCACCCAATTTCTTTCCTTTATTATGCCAGACAACTAGCTTTTGTTTCACAACATTAGGAGATGGTGTAACAACACCACAAGAACAACATAACATAATTCAAACACATTGGAAGATGTCTACGGTCAAATAGTATTCCTCGTGATTTTTAAAATAGAAATCACGAAGAAGAAAAAAGGTTTTGACACAGAATGTGCACACCTCAAAGCAATATATCTGACCTGTAGAGGCTGACGTCAATTGAAGGCTGAAGACTACCTCGGAATGATGATCAGCATCAAGTGCCTTGGTAGCAGGCGTAAGCGGCCATGTATTTCTACAGATCTTGGTCTTTTGTGTTCTGGATCAACTCTGCTGATGACATTCCATTTTGCATCATTTCTCTTGGTCTGCCTCTGTCTCTCTACCCCTCGATCTTACCAGTCGTCACGATGTTCTCCAATGCCTCTCTTCACATGACCAAAGAAAGCTTGTTGTCTTCTTCTTATTGTTGAATATAATGTTCTAGTTTCATTTGCCTTTTTAGACAGTCGTTGTTAGTTACTCTGGCAGCCCAAGGAATTCGCACCATTCTTCTCAGGAACCACATCTATGTTGCTTCCGATTTCTCCCGAATGTCTTCATTTACATTCCAAAATTCACTGCCATACAGAAAACAGCTTCTATATAGCATTTCAGCACACTCCTTCTTACATGCAATGATAGTGACTGTCATGTCACAGAAAAGAGTGCCTTACGTTTTACACACACAAACCACAATTAATTTCTAAAAAGATATTACTTTGCTCACCTAAAAGTTAGTTAGTTAGTTAGTTAGTTAGTTAGTTAGTTAGTTAGGTAGGTAGGTAGTAGGTAGGTAGGTAGGTAGGTAGGTAGTTAGTTAGTTAGTTAGTTAGTTAGTTAGATAGTTAGTTAGTTAGTTAGTTAGTTAGTTAGTTAGTTAGTTAGTTAGTTAGTTAGTTAGTTAGTTAGTTAGTTGATGTTCCAACTTCACGCAACGGGTCGTCCCCATTATGCTCCGCTCCTGTGCCAGTGAATATCACACAAAATGCTTCCCACTGTCCAATGTGAAAAGTGGAACAGACAGGGGTCTCGGCAATCCAACAGCCTTCACAGGTACGCTGTGCATAAAGCCGCCGCCAGAATGCCTAAAAGTACTAATAGAAAACAAACTAATTTCGCGTAATAAAAACACGCCAAAGGCGTCATATAGTAACCCGAATGATACAATTTTATTTGGGCGCGGAACATCGAGACATACACCACGTTATGAACATACACCACGTTGTGAACAGAACACTCACAGAAGTCAGTAGACATTTAAAAGAACCGTTACGATCCACACTAGGATTTACAATCTAATAGTCCGGGCATCGACACGAAAGGATAGACAGCGCACGCGCCCAAAATAATACATACTCACACTATTCAGGCTGTTCGTGGATCAGCAGCGGTTTGCGGAACGAACGAACGAACGAAAATCTTTATTTTCAAAGGGTTTAGAATTGGGCACGCAGGCCCGTCTGACATTCTGCCCTTCTTTTCTATTTCCTCTCATACATTCTTGCATTCAACATCTCTTATGAAGCAAATCTTTGACAACAAAAGAATAATAAGCATTAAAACGCATGAAATATAATTAATAATACATGATTCACTGAGGCAATGTTTAACATGGGCATTATAAATACCCAAGGAAGGAGGAATGTGTCATATATTTGGGAATGTTTTTTGGCTAGTTGTCGTTCTAGATAATTTACCATTATTATTGTCTTTGTTGTTGTTGTTGTTGTTTTCTATGGGGGGATGTAGTCTGTCCTGGGGTAGTGTTCAAAAAGATTACTACTTTATGTATAATGATTGGTGGTATCTTTGATTTCTTGTGGAAGATTGTTCCACAACTGAGTAGCAGAGTATGATAAGCTTGTTTTACATAAGTCTATCCTAGGTTTGGGGACATGAAGTATATTTAGTCGTTCGCTAAGTCTTGCGTTATATTTAAACAATGGCCAAAGGTAGTTTGGAGCATTTTGAAATAAGATTTTGTGAATTACTTTAGCCTTATTAAAAAGTAGGCGTTTGTGGAGAGGCAGTAACTGAAACGTTCATGTAGGTTAGAAATGTCTGTAAGTTTATCACCATTAATTAAACGCACTGCCCTTTTCTGGAGTGAATACATGTGTTTTTGTTTTTATTGATTTGAAGCATCCACCCCAGATTGTGGAGCAATAATCAATATGTGTTTGTATGTGGGAAGTATAGAATATCTTTCTTGTGTTTTCGTAGAGGAAATTTTTAATTTTGTCAAGTTGGTATACTTTTTTGGCTATTTGTTTAACTAGAGCATGAACATTGGAAATAAAGGATATATTTTGATCTATGACAAGACCCAGTGCCTTGTGCTCGGTTACACTTTCTATAGGCGTGCTACCAATGTGCAGCTGAAGAGTTCTCTATGAGTTTAGAGTGTGAAATCTTTGTCTGGTTCGTATTAACATAGTTTTTGTTATAGAAATGTTAATTTGCATGCGGTTTGCATGACTCCAGTTAACTACATTATTTATTTCCTGTTGCAATGATAATTCTAGCACATTACGATCTATTGCGCTAATATATACTGTGCAGTCGTCTGCAAATAGATCGCAGGACGACGACAGATATAAGGGAAGATCATTTATATAAATGGCAAATAACAGAGGGTCAAGAATAGATCCCTGAGGTACCCCAATATTAATGGTAATGGCTTGAGATAGAGATTTATTGTGTGATACTACTTGTTTTCTGTCTAATAAAAATGAGTTTATTAATGTCACTATATTAAAGCTTTCATTGTTTCTAGTTTTTTAATTAGAATAGTATGATCTATCAAATCGAATGCTTTTCTAAAATCTATAAACACCGTTTCACATAGAGTATTGTAGTTGATATTTTGATGCCAGTTTTCTATCATGTTTGCTAGAGCCGTATGACAAGAATATTTTGGCCTAAATCCTGACTGACTGTCAACTATTAGTTTGTGGCGAACTAAGTGCTCTAGTGTTGTTTTGTGGATGTGGTTTCCTAACGGTTTGAATAGTGAGGATAAAATTAAAATTGGCCTATAATTACTCATGAGACGATCGTCTAATGAGCCAGCTTTTAAATGAGGGTACACTTAAGCGATTTTAAAGGTTGATAGGAAGTGACCTTTGGTGAGAATTTTATTATATATAAAAGTTAGTAACTCGCAGATCGCCGGTGCAGCATAACGAAGGGTTCGATTACTGATTCCATCTAGTCCTGATGAGTTATTGATTTTTAGGTTACTGAGATAGGTAAATACTTCAGTCGTCGTCATTAGCGGTATGTTGGAGGGAATGTCACCATAGCATTTGCTCTCACAGAATGATGATAATAAAGATATGTCATGAGGCGCATCTGGTATTGCAAGCTTCAGTTGGTTTATGTCGGACTGAAAGAATCTACTGAATTGATCACATGTAACCTGATTTGATGGTAGTGGCTGTGATGATATGTGTTTGTTTGTCAAGGTATTAATTGCTTTCCATATATTTTTAGTTTTGGTTTTATCTATTACTAAGTTCTTAAAATAGTTTTTCTTTTCCTTTCGAATAACATATTGAACTTTGTTTTTCAGACTACGGTACATGGCTATATCTCTATTTTTATGTGTCCTGTCCCGGTCTCTCATAAGTTCACCTGCCTCCTGTGTGATCCACGTGGGGTTAGTGTGGTGTTTAACACGGACTCCCTTAAATGGAGCATGCTTATCAAATACACTCAGAAAGGTCTTCAGTCAGTGGTCCAGAGCATCGTCTGGGTCAGGAAGCTGGTAAACATAGTCCAGGGATGAGTTGAGCAACGTCTTGTAAGTTGATATAATTTCTATATTTTATACTTATATGTTTGTGTTTCTGAGTTTTGGTACCTCTTTTCGACCACGTGCAACATACTGGGTAGTGATCACTCATTGCATTAATAGGTACAGTATATTCTGTGATGTTGTCAGCACACATAGTATAAATATGATCTGTAAGTGTTGCAGATGATTTTGTTATTCTAGTGGCTTGTTTGCCAACTGTTGGAAGTTATGTGACTCTATTTTGTTTTCCCATGTTTTGTTTGATTTGTTAGTGTCTATGTTGAAGTCACCTAGCAGTGTTATTTCTCTCGCATTACTAAAGACTACATCCATCATAGTGGTGAATTTTTCATACCAGATATTTCCTGCACTGGGGTTTCGATAGAGATAGCCAGCTACTAGGGGTATGCGATTTTGAAGTTTAACCTCAAGCCATACACACTCATCTCACAGGCTTCAATATCTAGCCTGCGGCGGGCGATAAGAGAGTTAGAAATATAAACTGCAATACCCGTCTCTTGTTTCTGATAATGATCTCTTCTAATGGTTTTAAAACCTCTGATAGCGATGTCATCATCTGAGATGTTACCATTTAATCTACTTTCGCTGACGCCGAACATGTGAACATTTTGATTACTTATAAGTTATAGTTCGGGCAGCTTCCCTAATAGATGGCAGATGTTTGATTCTGAGCCCATTATTATTGTGCCAGTGTTCGTACTTATTAGACATTTTAACAATGGGTAATCATAAATGTTTAAAACACAAACTAAATACAACTTACGTCCCTTATAACAATACACACTCTAAAGTACATAGAAACAGTAATATCTATGTCAATATAAACACAAAATATATGTATACAGATGAGTAAGGATGGGCGGTGAAGACCCCCTCAATCGCAGTATAAACACAATAAAAAGTATTATAAATGATATACAAGTAAGTATCAATTTCTGTGAAGCCAATACGAGTCAATGTTTATAGTCACGTACAATCTAATACGTTACTATAGGAAGCAATAACCAAATATGCTCATGAACGTTCTAGGAGAGGCTCTTTCTTGTACTGAGATCCGGTGTTGCTTTGTGCTGAATGGCTAGTAAATACCAGGCTGTGTAGGCCCTTGGTACAGCGATATCATGAGTGCCTGACGAAATGAAGCTTGGCTAAAACGTGTGAGGTATAACAACTCTGGGTTACAATGAAATGGATACTGTTGATTTCTCACGGGTGTGTAACGACTACCAACAACATGCTCTGATTTGTGGCTAATAGGAGGCTGTGGTATCACGTTGTTGTTACTGTTAGATTGTTCCTTGCTGTGGAGAGGAGGAAACCTATCTTCATAATTTTCACCCTCCTGTGTGAAAGAGGACGTATTGTACGGATTTGGTGTGGTGGAAGTGTTCTGTCTGGCTTGGGTTTCAGGTGCAGTGGTTATGAGTGGTCTGCGCTCTTCTGGCCTATTGGTACTTGATGTGACAGGAGTATGTCGTCTGACTTGAGTTTTAGGTGGAGTAGCTAAAAGTGTCCTTCGCGATCCGGTATTGGATGTGTATTGTGTCCGTTCTGAGTATTTGATATTTTTGGCGAGCAAACTAGTGTCCAATGTATGTGATCTTTATAAAGTCGCTTTTTTGGTGCATCAGCCTGTGAAGTAAACAACGGTGTGTTGTTGATGAACTGTATGTTGTTGTGAAAACAAAAGCGGGGAATGAGAGAAAGGGCATGGGAAAGAAGTTTAACAGTTCACGTGGCCAGCATGCAGTGCATCGGTGATAAACGCACCTTTGTGCGAAAAAAGCTAAACAGGAGTACGGAATAGAGCTTTTGGAATATGGTGTTATGTATGTAGATATGCAGTACTGTGAATAAAGCCCATCGCAGAGTTTGACTGCAGCCAAGGTATTGTTTGGTTATTTGAGAAAGAAAGAGAGATCCAACAACAGTATCCACGTCGTGCGCATGAGAGCCCACAAGCTGGTTGTAGTGGTGCTTCTTACTCATCCACCTAGACAATATTCTGAACTTCAAACCAGTTATCACGTCGAGAATCAAGCAACATTGCAATCGATGATGTTTCAATCATGTATACTCATCCTATCCTATGACAGTGACTTATTGCACAAGATACCTGCCATTTTCTGACATGCAGATTTGTTTGCCCTATTCTGTTCGTAAAATCTATTGCACATCTTCCATCTGGTGTTATAATTGTCCCCTGATATTTAAAATATCCAATTGGTTACGGATGTTTTCCTTTTATTTTCGGGTGCTGTGACCAAAGAGTGTGGATTGTCCCCTTTGATATCACCATTGTTATTGTTTTCTTAATACTCAAGAAGAGTTCCTTAATTTCACTCTCTTTTACTCAGAATGATAAAGACATAAAATATGAAGAGGCTAAGAAGTGTATAAAAAGCAGTTACAGAACTAAGAATCGGAGCATGCAAGCCATCACAAGACATAGAAGACTAACATACTACCTGTATAACAAGCTATGCATATGCACGATTATGGCAGTAAAATAACAGCAAAGCAGTTGACACAAAGTGTCTAACACATACAGAACATAGACAATGTTATTTCGCTAACACTAGTCCCAGAAACAAGCTCTATGGTACAGGAGCTTGTTACTTGCTGGTTTGTATCAGTATATTCGGGTTCCCGTCAGAAGGTGAAGAGGAAGAATGTCTGTTAAATTTTGGTTTTATTTTAATAGTAAGCAGATCATTCAATTAAATCAGGTGCCATCTCAAAACTGATCGTTGACTGCAATGGATTTGCAATACTTTCTTATTCTCGTCTCGATTGCACATTCTAGACAGATGAGTATGCACTGATCGTATTCTTCATGCACCATATGTGGCATAAGCTTTTTCTTATCAGTTCGGTTTAACTTTATTAGTCCACGTGGCTCTAGTTGTTATTTTCCGTTACAGTGAGTTATTAACTAAGTATATCAGTTCTTGTTATTTTATCTCGTTCGGATCAAGACAGATGTTACTTTAGTTAACATTTGGTTTGCAACGGACGCCGTCATTGTGCACTCCGATACTTCTATAAGTATCCCAGTCTCCTTCCACAGATTAGACCAGGATATTCTCAGCACAATTCACACACTGAAGAATTGGCGAGTGTTCAACTTGTGTAAAGCAGAGCTACATATTGAGATTTTAAGTTCTGGGCAATTTTCGAGTTGGAAATCTGCAATTGCGATGTTTTATTCAACCTATTTGATTAAAGGGCCAACAGTCCAGTGACATTAGCGTTCTCAATGCGCACATGAGGAAGGCAGACGTGGTTAAACTTTCTCTTCTTACCACTGTGTGGTGATTTCGTTGCACGCGCTGGTCAATTAACTTAAGTGTTGATTTCTTGTCTTTGACATGTGTTAGTAAATTACAAGTACCTCAGAAGTCGGAGAGAGTTTGCCTGATGGCGAGGGACACTGGTAACAGGGAAAGCTAACCCTCACGCAGCGTCACTCCAATACTGTCACTAGTAAAAAAACACTAAATTTTTTTAAATAGTGTATGTGTACTACGCTCGGAGTTCAACGCGATACATTTATATAAGTTATCCGTAGGTCAGCATGGCAGAATGGATAGGAACGTACGTTCTTATACATCGATGGGCTGATGCCCAGATAAGGGGTTCTGCCCTACACAAGACTGTTTGACTAAAATGTTGAACTTCTTGTCCTTGACCAAGTGACGTAAATTACAAGTATCCCCGAAGTCGAGTGGGTTCGCCTGATGGTAAGGAACACTGGCAATAGTGTAAACTAATCCACCGCTCAAAATTCAGTCCAGTTCTACTAAAAAGTAGTGCATACTGACTGCGCTTCAGTTCAAAGTAGCAAGCGCAAAAAGAATATAGTTATCCGAAACGGTTTGGAGTTGTGTCGTCTATAAAATGAACATGGGGCAGTCTAACATTACCAGGTTTCCGAGTTTGTAAAATCCAGAGCATGGTTCATGCTCATTCTTCTCATGTTGGGGGAGAGGCCTTACTTCTAAACTACAACACTCGTAGTTGAACATAGTGTTTCCGATATGTTTCCTGGCTGTCACCTCCTAGCTTGACTGTCACCAGCAGTTGCACCATCTAGTACATAACAAACACATTTATTTATTAAGTTATTAACTTAAGTTGTTTCTTAGTATTAAGTCTGTTGCAAATTCAAGACTTCATCTTCCAAAAGATTGACACGCCCCAAAAGGGCGGGACTGTCCACTTTAGAGAATATTGCTTTAACACTTCTGATCTAGACAGTAATTGAACGTAATAACAGCATAGCACTGAAAGAGTTAAAATGGCAGGGTGTGTTGGTCACATAATGAATGAGCTTTCAACGTACGGTTAATGAAACGCTATAGAATGAGTTCAGTTGTCAGAGATTGAAGACTGACTCCGTTTCAACAATCAATAGGTTTAGCATTTAAGCGGTAAGTTATATTTATAGAGGCACTGAATACTAGGACAGCTTGACCCTTAGGACAGAAACAACGCAGGAGTATTTGAAAACTGGAGGGGGGAAGAAATGAAAGCTTCCGATATCCGTCCTGTGTCTCTTTTGAAGCCATTAAACGTTCTGAGAGAATGCTGAAGTAAATTTAGAGGAGAGAGTCAGGCGAGCGTGTTGAGAGGGTAAAAGCCTTGGCGTGTCACAATGTCTCTTGTTATTGGGGTCTTGCTAGATGGGGGAAAATCCGCGTCCAGTCGGCGCTTTTTGGATTGTGTACAGAATTGCGCGGTGCTCGCTGCGGGAGACAGCTATTTACGCTGTTTGAGCGGATGCAAGCATGAGTGGCTTGTTGCGGTCTGCGCACGTGTGCGTGTGCGGTTGTGTATTTGTCTTCAGACGAACTGATAAAGGCAGTGCTTCTATGGTTAATGTCACAAGGGTGTGAAATGTTAGAGGCTTCACATATTTAAAGGTCAAATGTTGTATATGAAGGGGTGACCAGCTGGGGTTTCTATAGACAGTCTGTCTGCCATTACAGTTAGTCTACCAGTGCTATAAGACAACAATATTTGCTACAAGAGTTCTTCTAAAGGCATTACTAAAAGTGTCTCTTTCTCAAGCAGAAACATGCTATTGGTTTATGTAAGAATTAGGACCATCACACTGTGAAGACCTGAATGCACGGAGAAATAGGTAGCCAGTCTTTACTCTCTTGGCGAACGGTAAGCGCAGGCGTCACTCCCTCGTCCGAACCAGACTCATGACATTTCCAGCTTAATCTCCTAACGATTACACCAACTCTTGCCTAGTTCAAACTTAATTCTTCAAATCAATTGTTGACAAAATAAAAACGGAAACAGACTCCACGCAGAACTACCGCTAGGGAATGAAGTGTCAGGCTTCCACAAATTCTTGGTGACGGTATAATGAGGAGGAGTTGCGAATCATTACTTTGCCTCCGTTCTTACTCAAACGATTCTGAATGTTCAATTCAATTCAATCAGTTGTCGTCTCCACATTGAAGGTTGGCTGCAATGGTTCTCCAACACTGTCTGTCTCTCGCCCTGATTGTACATTCTGTTAAACTTATGTTCGTCCATCTCTTGACGTTATCTTCCCACTTGTATCGTTGTCTACCTCTTGCCCGCTTTCCCTCAACCTTGCATCCAGTATGGTTTTTATAAGAATAGCATGTCTTTTAACGTGGCCGAAATATTTCACTTGCCTCCTCTTATATTCTTTCATCATCTCTCTCTCTCTCTCTCTCTCTCTCTCTCTCTCTCTCTCTCTCTCTCTCTCTCTCTCTCTCTCTCTCTCTCTCTCTCTCTCTCTCTCTCTCTCTCTCTCTCTCTTCATTCCCAGTTTTTCTAGAACCTCTACATTTGATTGCTTTTGTTGCCATGAAATACGATATACTCGTCTTATATCCACATCTCCAGGGCTCCTAAGTAGTATATAAGGGACTATAGGCGCCCCAAAATTGTGGAGCCTCCACGTGGAGCTTGTGGAGCGCTCCATGTGGAGCTTGTGGAGTGCTCCACGTGGCGCTGGGTGGTGTCTGGTGGAGCTGGGATGATGTGGAGTCTGTGGAGCCTGTGGAGGGTGGTGAAGGGCCCCCTCTTAGTTGTGTCTTTGGCTTGTTAAGCTCGTTGTTTTTGGCGGCTAAAATTTAAAAAAAAATGTATAAGGATTGGGAGGAGCGGGTTCGTCATGTGTGTCGTGTCTTCGGTCAGGGTGGAGCGGAAGGATCCGGCGTAAATAGTAAGCACAAAGAAGGTGGTGCCCGGTGGTGCGACGTGTATAGTGACGTCATCGGTCCCTCGTAGTTGTATGTTTGGTCTGTTTAAGGTCGAATTTTTGGTGGCATAAGTATGGTCTAAGGGGTAGCGGAGGTATTAGGGGTGATGTCTCCGCACCTCCTTGTCGCATCTTTACCATGTTAAGATCGCCGTTTTGGCAGGGTAAGTATTTTTTTTAAATTAAAAATATGTAATTTTTTTTCTTTAAGATTTAAATATATATATAATATAAAATTATAATAATTTTAAATATATAATATATTTTAAATATATATATATATAATATATATATATATATATATATATCAAGGGAAAAATAACAGATATGGTTAAATAGTGGTCTTAGTGGGCGGGGCTTAAAATTTTTTATCAAAACGGTGTTAGCTCTTTAAAAGAAAATCTTAAAAAGAGTAAAGATGGCCGCTAGTACGTGTTGTTTGGGTATGGCTTAGTGTTTTTGATGTAAGGGTGGGGGGAAGTGAAAGATCGTTAAAGAAAACCCTTAAAGAAACATGTCAAGATGGGCGGGGGTTTCCCCCTCGTAGGTGGGGTTCGAGTCCGTGGGGGGGTCGAGGGGTAGAAAAATATTGATAATCTGTGTTACTTAGTTGTGATGGCGATATCTGGTGGTAGCAATAGGTACGTGTAGCAAAGGAGAGGTGATGTTGGTTGAAGCTTAGGTGGTGCCCCCGACGAGGTGACAGGGTCGAATCTCGGTGCTGCGCACTGGTAAGGGTAATAGGCGCCAGCGTGGGGGGTCTAGCTGGTCATACGGGTTAGGATTAGGGACGGCTGTCTTCCGTATCCTTTTCCACAAGCCCAAAGGGGGAAAACAGGCAGCCGATTTCACCTTTGTCCCTACGAGTCACAAAATAAACCTAACTTAAAAATCAGAATATATTCATAACTCAACAGGGGGAAAAAATCAAAAATCATTTCATAACGGCAATCCAGGGGCTTATCTCGTCGTAATGAAGTAGGGGTTTATAATTTTATTGATGTATCCCCCGTGGTAAATAGTTCGCAAGATTAATAAAAGTTCATATAAAGCGAAGGTATTAAAGTTAACACCATTGTGGGGCCATCCACAGAAAATCAATACCGCCACGTAGATTCTAAAAATTTGCGACAGGGCTTATAGATATAACCGTTATGCAGAGTATTTGGGTGCGACTAACTAACAGGTCACAGGCTAGCCGTATCGACAAAAACGGTGAATAAATACTGAAGAATATTCACATACAAAGCAGTCTTACCAATCTAGCAGATGGGGAAAAACCAGACATGAAACCCTCTTTTTACGAACCACAGGCGAATGGGTATAAAACAACCATAATGTGTCATGAAAAGTACCTCTTTTGACAACACCAAAACAGATCTCATCAAGTGAAAGGGGCATTAATGGTATGATGGACTTTGATAAATCTTTACATTTCGTTATTTTTCTTCATGTCGACACAACATAACCTAAAAAAAGAAACACCTAGTATAATACGGGGGGATATATAGGACTAGATGCATTAACTGATGAGGAAAAAACAAAACATTGTCTTTTAAAATTTCCTATTTGGTTGTTACCTTTCTCGAATTTTAGCCGAGTCGTCCTGGGGTACCCAGTAAACCCAAAAAAACACCTCGACCAATATAACAAAAACCCGTCTCGAAAAGAGCATAGGCGCGTGTAAAAAGTCATCACATTTTCCGACTAACCTTCTCATAGTCATAGGGGAGAGATGTGATCACGACGCTAGTCAGGGCAATGCGTCCTCGACATTTAATATAATGCGGAAGTTAAATTGCGACTGCAAAATATGGTTTCATTTATATGTATATATGAAGCTATATACAGGTGCTTTCTAAGGACAAATTTCCCCATGTCACGGGAAAAAATTTACAGATGCGTTTAAATTTAAAATTTAAGGGGGAAAAGGGGGGGGGGGGGGGGATTTTGTTGTAGACACGGTATTTCATATTTCTTGTGGACTTGGTCTTTTGTTGTTCTCTTTGTCATGGTATGAAATTTTTTTCACACATCTCCACTGATGTTTTTAAATTGTCTACCCTGTCCTCGTTTATATTCATACAATAGGTGGGTTTAATGTGTGATTAAAACCTTTTTCTATGTAATTGACATCATTTTAGTCATTATTTTTTCCCCTTTACCAAAGACTATCTTCAAAATCGAAGTTGGTCTATCCTCTCAAGACAACTCCTTGTAGTCTCTTGGCTAAATTTTTCACTTTCAAGCTCATGTCTGGATCGTCTGATTAGTGTTTTAGAAGAAACAACATCACATAAGACAACCATATATACCACAATGTATACAAAAAAGAAGCAATACACATAATCACAGATATAAATATAGTACTAAATAGGAAGTAGTTGAAAGAAATCAAGTATTTTATTACAAGGTAAATTACACAAATTAAATACAGTGATTTGTATAAAATATCACACACCCGTGTTACATTAGCAAATAAGTACAAAGCAACAGAGTATGAATACGTTGGTGTATTAATTACATACAAATGAACAATACAACATACCGGCAAGCCGTATGGGACCTAACTCGTGTGAAGGTATGTCTGTAACAAACAGAATTGGTGTGGGGTAATAACTACGATGTCTGTCTTTTATCATGTATCTGACCTGTTTTGTACACTACAATACTTCGTTCACTTTTTGTATACAACCAATCAGAGTAATTGTCTTAGAATTGCCCCCCATTTTATGTTAGACAAGCATTGATTGGCTGGCAACTATACGGTTGCCGGTCTTACTGTAGAAAATTTTATCCAACTCACTACCTCTCTCACTTGTGATGTACACAAGAATGAGGGAAAAGTTGGATCTTCAGTTTTGTGGTTTAGGTGACTATTTGCCGTCAAGTATAGAAAGTTTGCAGTCACGTTTGTTTCAGATCACGGACTATCAGCCATATAAGACATATGGATGCAGCGTCTCTTTTCCCAAATTTTTGGACATTAAAAATGCTTGTAAGAATTATCAGCCAGATCTTACCCATACGCATCCGAAGTGAAGCAACTCTTATTTTTGCTAGTTACAACGTATCTGCAAAGGGGCATCGGCGAAGGAAAAAAAGACGAGGAAAAGTGTTCGGGATTAAAATGGTTACTAGACTAGTGAAAATAATCTTGTTGTTTGAGTATTTGACTTACCTATCTAGCCAACATCGTGTTATCTCCCTTTTGGTGAAGATAGAAATAATATATTCAACGCTATTTTCCCCAACCTCGCGTGAACGTGTGTCAAGTCGACGGTGCTTGTCTCAGTATAAAGCGAGTGGAACATGCCAAAAAATACAAAGATGTCAACTAGGCAATCATCTGAGAACCACTTATGTGCAACCTGTGGGAAAGGTTCCACTGAAAAGCGCAATCTGCTTCGCCATACTCGGACCAGTCACAGTACCAAGGAGCAAGTGTATTCGTGTCACACTTGTGGTCATATATTTAACAGGAAAGACAACCTACAACACCACATTACAAAGGAACACACTACACCAGGAGTATCACCCAGTGTAATACCAGCAGACGCTTCAACACCCGCTTCAGCAACACTACGTAAGAGACATGTGGCTACTAATAGTGATGTGGCAGTCAGCGAGAAGAAGACTAAACAAGACGAAACCTCCCATCCAGTTAGTGACACACAACCAAAGGATGAAGCGGCTTCTTTACACACTCTTCCAGATGATATTAGACAAGTATACACCGACAACTGGAGTAGTATCAAAACACATCACAAGATAAACAAATATATGTCTGACTATACATTTTATATTAGCCCACACACAATCCACTCTAAAGACGGGGCATCTACCTTGAACAAGATCTTTACCATTCAAAATAGTATATTCAAAATCAACTTTAGTTATCATATAGTCCTTAGGCACAGCGAAACAGACGCTCTTCGGTTGTATCACGCATCTTCAAATAATGCTTCTGTCTTAGAACTTCCACAACTAATCAAAAATAGACAAGACTTTGACGATTTTATCAAAATAGTACACGAACATGACGTTCTTACCTACGCTATGCAACAACGTCCAAATACCAAATACACTACAGAGACGATTCCAGCTATATGTTTTTATCTCTATCATATCCCAGAATTCCGGCTTGTTTAATAAAATAACCACCCTTTTATGACCCACGTTGGGCACAACTGGGCATGATCATACTAGATATAACATCCCATATTTAACCATCCGTTTTGTATACTGGCATTACGCTTGTTCATTTGTGTGTGTGTGTGTGTGTGTGTGTGTGTGTGTGTGTGTGTGTGTGTGTGTGTGTGAAATTTGCTGGAAATACTGTAAAATGAACAATTATATGTATTATAAGTGCGTTCATTTGTTGGTTTTAATGATGACGGTACATATGAGTGTCATGTGGTGAGCGGGTGTTACATGTTGATGGTAAAGTCAAGAAATGTCTCTTCCAAACTCATAAAGAGGTCGATCGATATAAGAAAATGTGTTAGCCAAATTAGGAAAAATATGGGCCAAGTAAAGAAATATCGCATCCAAACTTTTAAAATGTATGAAAATTTGTTAGCCAAAGGTGAAAAATACTGGCCAAGTAAAGAAATATCTCAACCATACTTATGAAAAGGAGAAAAATGTGTTATCCAAAAGGGAAAAATATTGACCAAGTGAAGAAATATCTCAACCATACTTATGAAAAGGAGAAAAATGTGTTAACCTAATGAGAAAAATATTGCCCAAGTGAAGAAAAAATTTACTCAAAACTTATAAAACTTAGGAAAATGTGTTAACCTAAGGAGAAACATATTGACCAAGTAAAGACAAATGTACACTAAACTTATGAAAAGTAGGAAAATTTGTTAACCAAAGGGGAAAAGATATGGGCTAAACTATGAAATATGTTGACCCAAGTAAGAAAATATGTTAGCCAAAGGGGGGAAAATGTTGACCAAAACATGAAACATCTTAACCAAACTTATAAATATCTCGTGTAAACTTTTAAATAAGTAGGAAAAAATATATTGCTTCTGTAGTTATGTCAAAAGTATCTTGAACTTTTATCTGAACAGACATTTCACAAGACATAATCATCAACGTCAACACTTTCCCTCTTTTACATTACCGAAAGTTTCAACTTACCATTCCAACGTATCTGCTAAAGACGCACTTATACATACTAATCACCCATCTCTTCACACTCTTTGTTCTTTCTTTCTAACACAAAGTGTCTCTGTCTTTCATAGATAACTTCACAATTTTTCCATGTCACATCACCAAGATACTCCAAACCTTCGTTGCACATGAGTTCTAATGAAACAATCATAACAACATTTATGGTAATGCAATCTGTGGCTCCACCTGGGATAGTTTCAATATCATCTGAGTATTCATCAGCAAAGAACTATTACCCATGGCTGACATCTTCAACTTTCTATACCACAATGACTTCTACACTAACCTTCCATTGTTCCATCTTTCAACAATACAAAGTGTGTTCTCTAAGTCTAACTAACATAATATTTCTTACTTTGTCCACCTCTGTCACACTTGTCGTTATTGCAGCTGCAATAACGACAAGTCTGCAACCAACACTGTCTGTTATGAAGTCGACCTTTCTTAAAACCACGTCTGTCTTAATGAGCCCTTGAATACCCTCTACCAGATCTTCTAACCGACTTTCAACGTTTCATACCAAATAACATTAACACTCTTTTTGATTATAGAACAACCGATTTTCTGATGACTAGGCAGGTTTCTCAATCTAATGGAGATAAATCACCTGTCCTCCTAACATACTAGGCACTATTCTAGACAACGAATATGGTCATCAACCAGCACCCCTAAGAAGAACTTGAAAACAGCAACAGAGATTGGGTTCCTGAGACGAATTCCTTGGACTACCAGAGTAACTAATGCTGATCGCCTAAAAGAGCCTACAAAACATAGAGCCTTATATACATCAAACACAACAGACTCTTTCTTACTAACCCTAACCCTAACTATACATCATCTGTATGTAACTAATACCCCAACGTATTCTTACTCTTGTGCTTTGTACTTATTTGCTAATGTAACACGGGTGTGTGATATTTTTATACAAATCACTGTATTTAATTTGAGTAATTTACCTTGTAATAAAATACTTGAATTCTTTCAACTACTTCCTATTTAGTACTATATTTATATACTGTGATTATGTGTATTGCTTCTTTTTTGTATACATTGTGGTAATATATGGTTGTCTTATGTGATGTTGGTTTACTTCTAACACACTAATACAGACGATCAGAGACATGAAGCTTGACACGTGAAAAATGTAGCCAAGAGACTACAAGAAGAAGTTGTCTTTGAGAGGATAGACCAAGCTTCGATATGTTGAAGATAGTCTTTGGTAAGGTGGAAAACATAATGACTAATATAAAGATGTCAATTACAAGGAGAAAAAGAGTGTTTAATCACTACATAGAACCTATACTATTGTATGAATATGAAGCGAGGACAATGGGTAGACAAGTTAAAAACATCAGTGGAGATGTGTGAAAAATATACATACCATGACAAGATAGAACAACAAATGACCAAGTCCCACAAGAAAATATGAAATACCGTGTCTACAACAGACTTTTTTTTATCCCCCTCTTAATGTATAAATTTAGACGACATCTGTAATTTTTACACCGTGACATGGGGAAATTTGTCCTTAGAAAGCACCTGTATATAGCTTCATATATACATATGACATGAAACCATATTTTGCAGTCGCAAATTTAACTTCACGCATTATATTAACTGTCGTAGGACGCATTGCCATGACTAGCGTCGATGATCACATCTCTCCCCTATGACTATGAGAAAGGCTTAGTCGGACAATGTGATGACATTTTTACACGCGCCTATGCTGCTTTTCGAGACTGGTTTATGTTATATTGATGTCGAGGTGTTCTTTGGCTTTACTCGGTAGCCCCAGGACGACTCGGACGTAGAAATTCGAGAGAAGGTAGACATAACCTAATAGGAAATATTAAGACAATGTTTTGTTGTTTCCTCATCAGTTATATGCATCTAGTCCTATATATCCCCCTGTATTATACTAGGTGTTTCTTTTGTTAGGTTAGTGTTGTGTCGACATGAAGAAACATAACGAAAATGTGAAAGATTTATCAAAGTCCATCATACCATTAATGCCTTGCTACTTGATGAGATCTGTTTTGGTGTTGTCAAAAAGAGGTACTTCTGCATGACACATTATGGTTGTTTTATACACGATATCTGCTGCTGTGGGTTCGTAACAAGAGGTTGTCATGTCTGGTTTCCCCGATCTGCTAGATTGGTAGAGACTGCTTTGTATAGTGAATATTCTTCAGTATTTATTCACCGTTTTTGTCGATACGGCATAGACCTGTGACCTGTTAGATTAGTCTGCACACAACTACGTCTGCAATAACGGTTATATCTATAAGCCACTGGTCGCAATTATGAGAAGAATCTAGCGTGGCGGTATTGATTTTCTGTGGATGGCCCGACAATAGGTGTTAAGCTCTTAATCCTCTATCGACATTTATATGAACTTTTATTAATCTTGCGAACTATTTGCCATGGCGGATACATCAATAACATTAATAAACCACCTACTTCATTACGACGACGATAAGCCCCTGGATTAGCCGTTATGAAAATGAGTATTGATTTTTGGCAACACCTGTTGAGGTTATGAATCATATTCTGATTTTTAAGTTAGGTTATATTTTGTGACTCGTAGGTACAAAGGTGAAATCGGCTGCCTGCTTTCCCCTTGGACTCGTGGACACAGCGATACGGAGAGACAGACCGTCCCTAATCCTAACCCGTATGACCAGCTAGACACCCCACACGCTGGCGCCTATTACCATTACCAGTGGCGAAGCACCGAGATTCGACCCTGTCACCTCGTCTGGGGCACCACCTAAGCTTCAACCAACACACCACCTCTCCTTTGCTACACATAGCCTATTACTACCACCAGATATCGCCATCACAACTAAGTAACAAAGACATTATCAATATTTCTTCTACCCCGCTCGGCCTCCCCACTGGGACTCGAACCCGGCACCTACGGAGGACACCGACGGCCATCTTGACATGTTTCTTTAAGGTTTCTCTTTAACGATCTGACACTGTATGCTGATGTTGTTTGGAAGCACTCATCGAGATACGCTTTCACTCACCCACCCCTTAACATCAATTAACACTAAGCCATACCACTACAACACGTACTAGCGGCCATCTTTACTCTTTTTAAGATTTTCATTTAATGAGCTAACACCGTTTGATAATAGATTTTAAGCCCCGCCCACTAAAGACCACTATTAACCAATATCTGTTATTTTCCATTGAAATATATATATATATATATATATATATATATATATATATATATATATATATATATATATATATATATATATATATATATATATATATATATATATATAAATTTAAAAGAAAAAAAGTAAATTATTTTTAATTTAAAAAAAATACTTACCCTGCCAAAACGGCGATCTTAGCATGGTAAAGATGCGACAAGGAGGTGCGGAGACATCACCCCTAATACCTCCGCTACCCCTTAGACCATACTTTGCCACCAAAAATTCGACCTTAACAGACCAAACATACAACTACGAGGGACCGATGACGTCACTATACACGACGCACCACCGGGCACCACCTTCTTTGTGCTTACTATTTACGCCGGATCCTTCCGCTCCACCCTGACCGAAGACACGACACACATGACGAACCCGCTCCTCCCAATCCTTAGTACATTTTTTAAAAACTTTTACCCGCCAAAAACAACGAGCTTAACAAGCCAAAGACACAACTAAGAGGGGGCTCTTCACCACCCTCCACAGGCTCCACAGACTCCACATCATCTCAGCTCCACCAGACACCACCCAGCTCCACGTGGAGCACTCCACAAGCTCCACATGGAGCGCTCCACAAGCTCCACGTTGAGGCTCCACAATTTTGGGGCGCCTATAGTCCCTTATATACTACTCTCCTATACAACGGTCTAGTTGCATGTTAAATGTCCAGGCTTCCTCGCCATTCAGTAGCATTAAATATATGTAGGGAAAACAAGAACCCTGCATCTGCTGAGGAATGAACTGTTATTATAAGCAAGGGTCTAACCACTACGCCACGAAGATGGTAGGACAAATACATTTATACCTCTACCGCAAACTCTCTATTGATACAAGTATAGAACCATTCCATGTAGCAGACTGACGTAGGGGAAAGGGTGTTCGATAATGCTGACAGACAATTATATCAAAGGCAAACCATGGGCCCGTTGTTATAAATCATTTAATATAGTGTCATTCAGGTAAATACAGTTGCAGCTTAATATACAAACTGCTCATCCAGCATCGTCCTCACGACCATTGGGCCATGCCCATGAGTGCCTCATATCCCAAAAGAGTAAACTTGAACCTATTTTATTGCAGATACTGCCGTTGGTGGTGTGAAGTGTTAGGACAGTGGTTCTCAACCGCTGGGGACTCCCCCCTAGGGGGGGGGGGGGATTTTGGGGTTTCCGGGGGGGGGGGGAGGATTAAGATTAATTCAAGATCGCGTTAATACTAGAACCGATTACTTGATATTGTTTTTCCATTCTTACTTTATGGTTCTGTACGTCTCACCCTTCTAAACCTCATTTTATAAAGTAAGTAGACCCACAAATCACGTTTTATGTGGACGTCTAGACTTGCTTTAGTATGTGCTATTAAATTTAGCTTCCATTATTACCTATACTGTGTAAAATAGGGGGGGGGGGGGATTTTTAGGTAGGGAATACGAAAAGGGTATGGGGGGGGGGGGGAGAATGACGTTCTTAAAATATGGTGAAACGGGGGCACAGGCCAAATTTTTAGGTAGGAAATACGAAAAAGGGGGGGGGGCGGGAATGAGGCTATAAAAATATGGTGAAGTTGGGCACGGGCCAAAAAAGGTTGAGAACCACTGTTTTAGGACTTCACATATTCTAGGCCACGACATGTAAGGACAGGACTGGGTGGTCAGTTCTCTACCTAGTCGATTCTCCCTTTCAAGCAATTCCCAGAACATTCTGAAAACTGCGTGGTAGCCATGTTTATTAGGTTAAGTAAGTCTAACCCCAAAGCCGTATTGATAGGAAACATATAATCCTGTCTCTGCTGGGAATTAAACCCAGACCACAGCCTTGACAGCACACTAACCACTATTCCTGCGCGGCCCCTTTGAAGAGTATGGACACATAAAGTTTTAATGGAAGTTGGTTACCCGCGCCACTGCTACTTCCTCTACCCCGTTCCTTCTTGCTAGTGCCGAAATGGATTCCTGTTTGTCTCTCTGTCTTGCTATCACCCTGCCTTTCAGTCCTTGTCTTTCTATACCCCCTCCCCTCGCCTGATTGTCTGTCTATCTCCCTCCATCTTCATCTTCCTGTTTGTCTTTCTGTCTGTCTGTCTTTTATGTTTCTTACAATTGAAGGAAGGGGTGGACTGATTTATGATGTAGCGGTACGGCTTCTGCCTCAAACACAGGGTGAGCTGGTTGGTACTGGAGTTTCTACAAAACTCCAAATTCAAGGATTTATATTACGCCCGGAATCCCGACCATGGGATTCTAGCTATTTTCAGTAAAGAGCCAAAAACGTGCAAGATTAAAACATTAAAATGCACAGGTGTGTGGAAATCCACAAGAGTAGACAGAATCGGCTGCTCCCTCGCACACACACACACACACACACACACACTCACACACACACACACACACACTCACACACACACACACCCTTACAGGCTAAAAAGAATGTGTGCAACATGTATGGTTCTGGTATAAACATATTGGGATCTCGATGTACAGCAAGGTTCTTACACAGTGTTGAAATTCTCCTTGGGGTATATATGCGGTAATAATGCAGTCCTTGTGCAGTTATCCCTCTTCAGCTATATCTTCTTCGTCGTCTTTGTGTTCACTCGCTTAAACTCGAGCATAGTCCTTACACACTGTTTAAAGTAGTAAAGGACTGAGTTTTTCAGCTACATTTATTCTAAAGAAACCAAACCAAATCAGTACGGAGATGGTTGTAGAGACTGAATTAGCAGGTTGAGAGAAGACCCTTTGTGTTTGCAAAGACTGAATTAGCAAGTTAAGAGATGACCATGTGTGTTGGAAAAGACTGAATTAGCCAGCAATAGAAAACTTTTATGATTGTAAAGACTGATTAGCAAGCAATAGGCAGACTTTTATGGTTGTAAAGACAAAATAGCAAATAATACGACGACAGAGTGTAGTGTAAAAACATAATAACAAGCAATAGGCAGACCTTTTGTGGTTGTAAAACCTAAATAGCTGGCAATGGGAAGCCTGTTACTGGTTATAAAGACTGAATAGCAATCAATAAAAAGCCCGTGAGTAGCGTATAATGTGACATACCCGTCGCAAAAATGGGGATATATCCACACACATCGGTGTCCTTATGTGACGTATATGGGTGGACGAGTGGCAATGTGGCTAGTTATGTGCTTCCAAACACTATCATCATAAGGTTTCAGATCGTTAAATGAAAACATTAAAAAAGTAAAGATGGTAGGGATTATTGGCTGTAGTGGGTATGGTTTAGTGAAATTCGATGTTAATGGGTGTGTGAGTGGTGGAGTAGCTTCCAAACACTATTATCATACGTGCTTCCGAGCACTATTATCATACGGGTTACAGCTCTACAAATGAAAACCTTAAAAAGGTAAAGATGGCCTGTATTACTGGTTGTAGTGGGTATGGCTTAGTGAAATTCGTCGCTAAGAGGTGGGTTAGTGAAGGAATAGCTAGATAACTTCTTCCGATCATTGTTAAGAGGTGGGCGAGGGGCGGAGTGGTTAGATAATTACGTCCGTTCATTGGTAAGAGAAAGGGTTGTCGAAGGGAGGAGTGGGTAAATATAGGTATGGAGGTCTACCACCGACAAATTCGACGCATAATTGCGGTTTCGATCGTCAGAAGACCTAGGATATATTTGTTATATGTCTATTATAATGGTGGTTACTATTATATGTAGTGGATGGGACTTAAACACTATCATAATACCATTTACGCTGTGTTAGGGATACAATACTCGGCCTCTGACAGTGTGACGGTGTACACCCAGGACACATGGGTAATGGCTACATCCAGTCTAGGGGGCGTTGCTTCCGGTTGCAAGCATAGTGGCTAGTTAAGTACTTCCGAACACTATCATCATACGATTTCATATCGTTAAATGAAAACCTTAAAAATGTAAAGATGTCCGGAATTATTGGTTGTAGTTGGTATGGTTTAGTGAAATTCGATGTTAAGGGGTGGGTGAGTGGTGGAGTAGCTAGATACGTGCTTCTGAACACTATTATCCTACGGGTTACAGCTCTACAAATGAAAACCTTAAAAAAGTAAAGATGGCCCGTATTACTGGTTTTAGTGACATATTTTTGGCTTAGTGAAATTCGTTGCTAATGTGTGGATGAGTGGAGGAATAGATAGATAACTACTTCCGATCATTGTCAAGAGATGGGCGAGGGGTGGAGTGATTAGATAATTACGTCCGGTCATTGGTAAGAGACAGGGTTGTCGAAGGGAGGAGTGGGTAAATAAAGGTATGGAGGTCTACCACCGACAAATTCGACGCATAATTGTGGCTTCGATCGTCAGAAGACCTAGGATATATTTGTTATATGGCTATTATAATGGTGGTTACTATTATATGTAGTGGATGGGAATTAAACACTATCATCATCCCATTGACGCTGTGTTATGGATACAATACTCGGCCTCTGACAGTGCGACGGTGTACATACAGCACGCGTGGGTATTGGTTACATCCCGTCAGGGGGGGGGGCGCGGGAGTTCCTTCCGGTTGCAAGCATAATGCTGCAGCTGGGAAAAGTGGGTAATGGTTAAATCCGGTCAAAGATGGCGTTGCATCAGGGCACATGTGTAAGGGTACATCTGAGACACATTATTAAGAGAGATGCAACAGAAAAAAAACAACGGTGTTCTGTTGGCTGTCAAACCAGGGGTCATAACTCGTAATGACCACCATGTATGGGAGTGATATTGCACCCGTGTCAACAGGGCTTCGGAAGTTTAAAATGGTCTCCCTTCTCTCCCTTTTCTATACCCTAGTCGACCTAGGGTCACCAAGTAACATGAAACTACTACTTCCAAGTACGATGTATGAATATGTATATTTACATGTATGAAAATACATAAAACTACTACTACTACAAAGACAGCAGTACACCACTAGACAGTTTCAAATGTAGTATACGAAACTATAACCAGTTCAGCACAGTGTACGACTAAGCCTTTCTCATAAACATAGAAGAGAGCTGTGTGGTATCGGGAAGGCGTACCTTTTACTTAACAGCTAGCGGGTCATACATCGACGATTGTTTAACGCATTTTATCACCTGTGTAACATTACACACGAACACAACTAGCTGGCCCGACTCAACCTTAGGTTCTTATGGAACATGACATGTCATGAATTGTCCTGACCAGCGAAGTTATCGCGTCTCAGATCATGCATTTACACTTTCGTTAATTCTTCTGTCTGTCCATGGGGTCTGTGAATCATTCCCCAGAAACACATCTCCAAGGCCAATATATGTTTTTCGATGTGTCTTTTTCTCAATGCCACGTTTCACATCCAGACAAAAGTACAAGTTCTATGTAACAAATTAACATTCAAAGAAGTGATATGTTGACCAAAATAGGAAAACATGTCAGTCAAATCCAGAAATATCTCAACCAAATTTAGTTTCAAATAAATAGGGAATTTTTTGTAGCCAAAAGAATAAAAGGATGGCCAAAATAAGATATATCTGAATCAAATTTACAAATATACCAACCAAGTAGGAACAAATGCTAGCCAAACTAATAAAATAAACTTTGGCCAAAATAAGACATATGTCGACCGAAATAAGACAAGATTATACCCAAATTAGGAAAACTGTTGGCCAAAGTACGAAATATCTCAGCAAAACTTATAGAAAGTAGAGAAAAAAAGGTCAGCCACGCAATTAGAAATGGTGGCCAAAGTAAGTAATATTTCAACCAAATTATAAAAATCTCACCCAAACTTATAAAGATATCGACCGAAATAAGAAAATGTGTTACCCGAAGTCGGAAAAATGTTGACCAAGTTAAGAAATAACTCGACCAAACTTATAAAAAGTACGAAAATATATTAACCAAAGTAATAAAATTGTTGACCAAATACAGAAATATGTCTAACAGACTTAAAATATATCAACCGAAATAAGAAAATATATTAGCCATAGTAGGAAAAATTGTTGGTCAAATCAAGAAATATCTATTTTAAAAAAAAAAAAAAAAAAACTTATATAAAGACAATAAAAGTTAATAATTAAATTTCAACAATAAAATTTAAAAATTAAAGTGCTACGTGAAACATCCAAATTGGAAACATTAGAGAGAAATTTAATTGTTAAATTTTATTTTGGAAATTTAATTTTTTCATTTAATGACAATGACTTATTGCATAAGATACTTTTCAGTTTCTGAAATACAGGTTTTGTTTGCCCTGTTCTGTTCTTAAACTCTTTTGTGTACCTACCTTCTGATGTTAGAAATGACCACAAGTATTTACAATTATCTAATTGGTTAAGACTTTTCTCTTCTATTTTGATCTTTCTATTAATGTTCGTAATGTATATCTTGTCTATTGTGTCCCTTTTCCTTCTACACATCCATACTGCTCTTCACCAATATTTCAACATTTATTGTCTTTCTTATTCTACTCATTATAATTCTGAGTGGAATCATAATTTTATAGGCATGTGTAAAGAAGATATTTTGTCATTGATATCCTTCTTAGCCGTGACCATACTGGTCGATGACCATATACATTGTCTAAAAAAGTTTCTTGTAGGATAGGGGACAGACGATTTATCTCCAGTAGGTTTGGAAATTTGCCGAATCAGCAGATAATTGGTTGTATTGTGATCACAGAGAATGATAGTGTTCAGTATTATGAAACGTTGAAAGTCGGTTAGAAGATGTGGTAGCTGGCATTCAATGGATCAATAATGCAGACATGGTTTTAAGAAAGACAGACTTCATAACATACACTATTGGTTGGCTGGAGAATTGACGATATTGCGGATGTGAAATGACAAAGTGAGATAGAGGTGGACAATGTAAGAGACGTTATTTTAGCTAGACTTCGAGAAAATCCTTGTATTGTTGAGAGATGGAATAATGGAAGGTTAGTGTAGCATTGTGGAATAGAAAATTGAAGATGTCAGCCATGGAAAATGGCTCTTTGCTGACGAATACTCAGATGATATCGAAACTATACCAGGTGGAGCGACAGACTGCATTGCCATAAATGTTGTTATGACTGTTTCATTGGAGGTCACCTACAACGGAGGTTTGGAGTTCTTGGTGCGGTGACATGGAAAAGTTGTGAAGCTATCTATGAAAGGCAGAGACACTGTAGTAGAAAGAAAAAACCAAGAGTGTGGAGACATGCGTGATTAGTCTGTATAAGTGCTCCTGTAACAGATACTCTGGACTGGTAAGTTGAAGCTATCGTTAGTCTAAAAGAGGGAAAGTGCTGATGTTGATGTTTACGGACGAGATATTTATAATCTTGGATTTGATATTTCTTTACTTGACCAATGTTTTTCACATTTGGTTATCAAATCATCCTATTTTTTAAAAGTTTGGACGATATATTTATAAGTTTGGTCAACATTTTTGTTGCTTTGGCTAACATTTTTCCTACATTTTATAAGTGTGATTGAGATATTTCTATATTTGTCCAATATTTTTTCCCATTTTGGCTAACAGTGTTCCTACCTTTTAAAGTTTTGACGAGATATTTATAAGTTTGGTTGAAATACTTTTTTATTTGGCCAATATTTTTTTTCCATTTGGCTAACAAATTTTCTTACTTTAGACGATATCTTTTTAACTTTGGTTAATAAATTTATTCTTTTGGTTAACATATTTCTTATTTTGAACAACGTTTTTAATACTTTTTCCATAAATATTTCTTAGTTTTGCAATTATTTTTCCTAATTTGGCTAACATCTTTCTTATTGTGGTCATCAGTTTTTCTCAATTTGGTTAAAACATTGTCTAAACAGGCCATCAGTTTTCCTGAATTCGGTAAACATTGTTCTTAAATTGCCATACTCATTTCTTAGTTTGAACATCATTTTTCTCACCTTGATAAATATTTTTCTTACTTTTTCCTACATATTTCTTAGTTTGTCCATACATTTACTTATTTTATTACTTCGATCGACATATTTCTTGATTCAACTAACAGATTTTCTTACTTCGATCGACCTATTTCTTGATCTGACCAACACTTTGCCCTATTTGGCAAACACATTTTCCTACTTTTTATATTTCTTATTTTGTCCAAAGTTTTTCTTATTTTGGTTAACACATTTTCTTAGTTTGGTTGACATTTTTCTCACTTTGGTTAGTTTCTTTCTTACTTTAGCTTCCATATTTTCTTACAATTGCCGACATATGTTCCTACTTTTCATAATTTTGTTGAGATATTTCATAATTCGGCAGTTATTTTTCGTACTTTGGCTAACACATTTTCTTAATTTTTCATTTATATTTCTTAGTTTTCCATCATTTTACATATTTTACTTCTTTGGTTGACATATTTCTTGATTTGACTATCATATGTGCTTACGTTTTATTTGTTTGGTCGAGAAATTTCTTAATTTTGTCATCGTCTTTATTAATTTGGCAGACATACATTCTTGCTTTGGTCGACATAATTATACGTTTGGTTGAGATATTTCTACATTTGGCAAACATTTTTTAATAGTTGGCTAACATGTTTTCTTATTTCGGTGGATACATACAACATACATATAAGTTTTGGTCGACATATTTCTTATTTTGGTATACATGTTTCTTAGATTAAACATTTTTCTTAATTCGACAACTATTTTTCTCAATTTGGTAATCATATTTTACTTACTTTCTCATTCATATTTCTTAGTTTGTCCATCGTTGTGCATATTTTACTACCTCGATCGACATATTTCTTGATTTGACTGACATATTTTCTTACATTTTATATGTTTTGTCAAGCTATTTCTTATTTTGGCCAACATCGTTATTAATTTGGCTAATATATTTTCTTATTTTGGTTGACATATTTATAAGTTTGGTTGAGATATTACTTATTCCGGTCAATACTTCATTAGTTTGGCCAACCCCCCCCCCCCCCCCCCCCCCCCCTCCCCCCACCACATTAGCTACCATACATACTTTGGCCAACATTTTTTATTACTTTGGCTAAAAGATTTCCCTACTTTTTATAAGTTTGATCGAGGTATTTGTAAGATTGGCTGAAATATTTCTTACTTTAGTTACCATCCTTCAATAGTTTGGCTAACATTTTCCCTATGTTTTATAAGTTTTGTTGAGATATTACTTGATTTGACCAACAATTTTTCTACTCTGACTAAAATATTTTCTTATTTCAGTCAATGTATATTTAAGTTTGGTAGACACATTTCTGTATTTGGCCAATATTTTTATAACTTTGGTTAACATATTTTCCTACTTTTAATAAGTTTCGACGAGCTATTACTTAACTTGGTCAGCATTGTTCTTACTTTGGGTAACACATTTTCTTATAATTTGATTGAAATATCTCTTACTTTTACAACCATTTATAATAGTTTGGCTAACCTTTTTTCTCCTACATTTTAAAAATTTTGTTAAGATATTTCATAATTTGGCCAACATTTTTCCAAATTTGGGGATCATCTTGTCTTATTTCGGTTCACATATTTATTATTTTGGCCAATGTGTTTTAAAAAAAAATAGTTTGGCTAGCATTTGTTCCTACTTGGTTGGAATATTTTTAAGTTTGGTTAAGATATTTCATATTTTTGCCATCCTTTTATTGGTTTGGCTAATATTTTCTTCACCATTCGTTTTATAAGTTTTGTTGAGATATTTCTTGATATTACTAACAAGTTTTCCTTTTTTGGCTAACATATTTTCTTATTTGAATGTCGAAGTCTGACATAGAACCTGTACTTGTGTCTGGATGTGAAACGTGGCATTGAGAAGACACAATGAAAAACATATATTGGCCTTGGAGATGTTTTTCTGGGGAATGATTCAAAGACCCCTATGGACAGATAGAAGAATTAACAAAAGTGTAAATGCCTGATCTGAGACGCGATAACTTAGCTGATCAGGACAGTTCATGACATGTCATGTTCAATAAGACGCCTAAGGTTGAGCCCGGCCTGCTTGTTGTTTTCGTGTATAATATTATACAGGTAATAAAATGCGTTAACCAATCGTCGATGTATGACTCGCTAGCTGTTAAGTAAAAGGTACGCCTTCCTCGATTGCTCACATCTCCCATCTATGTTTATGAGAAAGGCTTAGTCGTACACTGTGCGGAACTGGTTATAGTTGCGTATACTATATTCGACACTGCCTTGTGGTGTATTGATGCCTTGGTAGTAGTAGTTTCATGTCCTTTTGTGTTACTTGGGGACTCATGACGTCACGGACATAGAAAGGCAAGAGAAGGGAGACCATTTTAAACTTCCGATGCCCCATTGACGATGGAGAAGAATCACTCCAATTTAAGGTGGTCATCACGTGTTATGTCCCCTTGTTTGACAGCCAACAGAACGCCGTTCTTTTTTCCTGTAGTATCCCTCTTAACCACGTGTCTCTGATGTACCCTTACAATGTGACCGGATTCAACGCCATCTTTGACCGGATGTAACCATTACCGACATTTCCCGGCTGTATCCTTATGCTTGCAACCGGAAGCAACGCGCCCTTTTGACCGGATGTAGCCACTACCCACGTGTCCTGGATTACACCGTCGCACTGTTCAAGGCCGAATGTTGTATCCCTAACACAGCGCCAATGGTATGATAATAGTGTTTAAGTTCCATCCACTACATATAATAGTAACCACCATTATTATAGATATATAACAAATATATCCTAGGTCTTCTGACAATCGAAGCCGCAATTATGCGTCAAATTTGTCAGTGGTAGAGCTCAGTGCCTTTATTTACCCACTCCTCCCCTCGACCTCCCTGTCTCTTACAAAGGAACGGACGTAATTATCTAACCACTCCGCCCCTCGCCCACCTCTTAACAATGATCGGAAGCAGTTATCTAGCTATTCCTCCACTCACCCAGACCTAAGCAACGAATTTCATTAAGCTGTACCCACTACAACCAGTAATGCAAGCCATCCATATATTTGTAAGATTTTAATTTCAAGAGCTGTAACCCGTATGATGATAGTGTACGGAAGCACGAATCTTGCTACTCCACAACTCACCTATCCCTTAACCTCAAATTTCATTAAGCATACCCACTACAACCAATAATCCCAGCCATATTTACTGTTTTTAAGGTTTTTATTTAACGATCTGAAACCGTATGACGACAGTGTTCGGAAGCACTTATCTAGCCACTTTGCCACTCGTCCACCCACCCCGCACCTCCTTCTTTGCGCTTACTATTTTATTCCGGCACCTCCTGGTACCTCCCGTGATTAATAACACCAGATGTAGCCTGCGCAGCTACTTTAAAAAAAACAAACGTATAATCACTATGTCTTCTACCCCGTGACCGCTCCACTGGGATTTGAACCTGGTGCCCGCCCAGCGCTCTCCTTATGACGGGTAATATTAATAACCCGACTCATTCATGACGATAAAAATCAGCCCTGGCAATATTGCATTTTTTGTCACAGGTGGTGTATGCCCAACTCGCAAAGATGCACGCGACGTAACAGTACGAAAACAATTGATTATTCATAAATTATACCTGCATTCATCTCGGAGGATACTGATTTCTCATTAAACAACCATACATGACATAAGGACTGTACATGGGGATATATACACCGACTTATATGGATATATCCCTATTTTTGCGACGGGTATATCACATTATAGACTACTACTGTGTGGTGTAAAAGACTGAATAGCAAACACTGAAAAGACTGAAGAAAATAAATATTCCTTGCGATTTCTACGCTTGTTCACAGATTCGGAAAAAGTAACGGGCTATTTTGAAACCTGGATGCAGTATGGTGCCGTGTTGACATCGTCCGCTGCGTTCTTTGTCGAGTTCAAATTTCCAGGCTGGAAAGAGCCAGGTATCAATATGTACAGCTTGCTTTCTCATATCCAGTTTATGGCCGCACATATAATATTGTTGTGGCCACACAATAATAAATGCCGTGGTTGATTGGCACCCAATGAATCGTCTCGGGTGGAGGTGATCGTGCGTCAGTGTCTGCATCTGTGAGGATAAGTGTGAAACGCAAAAGGGGGGGGGGGGGGGGGGGAGACGATCTATGACTCATATAAATTGTTTAATTCTTATAGTACGGAAAGCCAGGTTTCTTGTCTGTCATATGATTGATATCATATGTAATTGGTCTGTCATTGGATTATTCCTTCTTCAATCTGCTTGAATAAATCTAGAATCATCATCAAGTACCTTGTCAGTTGGCGTGGGCGATCATGCTTCTCCACATCCTACGATCACAGACTGTCTGTAAATGTAGAATTGCCCAGCAACAGGAGCATTTCACAAGAGTCAATTAACGTGAGAAATAAATTACATTAGTAAGACATTGTGTGGAAGTTACAGAGATATGGCTTTTTAGGATTATTATGAGAACACAACTGACAGATCAAACGCGTAATGAAAATATTTTAAAAGAAATTAACCCATAAAGAGAAATGATTACTAGCACCACACGAAGCCAATCCGTATTCTCTGGGCACTTCACCTCTAGGGGAAAACTTGAGCGTGTCGTGGGAAAGTTAAAGGAATGAGAGAAGTCGACCAAGAGAGAAGGTGCTATACAGTTTGCCACCATTTAGGAACTTTTGTTTTGGACATATTTGGATATTGATTTATTTTGTTGTTTCGGGATTTGAGATTTAAATATTGAGCACAACCCAATACTGGCAACACTGATCATATTCTGGTATGAACCGAAGGCCTATCCACGTCAATGTGGAAGCACTAGACTCGAGTTTCGCTCTCGTTTGAGCTCGTCAGAAGTGCATATCCTTGACCGGTCCCAGAAACAAACCCCGGATCACTGGCGTGTGAAGCGTGTGTGTAACCATTAGACCACGCGGCACACGCTGGACGCGGCCAAATTATCACACAGAATATCACAACATCAGCCATCGTAGGCTGTAGCTCAAGATTTGCACGATCGCCTCGACTGACGTCCGTCAATCGATGTGGCCTCTTAACGACCAGGTCTTCTCACTGGCAAAGCACACCAGGCCGCCTAAAGTCCAGCAAGCAATAATCAAATTGATGTATTTAGTTGTTTCGGGATTTGAGATTTGAATATTGAGCACAACCCACTACTGACAACGCTGATCATATTCTGGTATGATCCTAAGGCCTACCCACGTCAATGTGGAAGCACTAGACTCGAGTTTTGCTGTCGTTTGATTATTGATTATTCCTTGCTGGACTTTAGGCGGCCTGTTGTGCCTTGCCAGTGAGAAGACCTGATCGTTCGGGTCCACATCGATTGATGGACATCAGTCACGGCGATCGGGCAAATCTTGAGCTACAGCCTACGATGGGTGACGTTGTGATATTCTGTGTGATAATATGGCCATGCCTAGCGTGTGCCGCGTGGTCTAGTGGTTACACACACGCTTCACACGCCAGTGACCCGGGGTTTGTTTCTGGGTCCGGTCAAGGATATGCACTACTGACGAGCTCAAACGAGAGCGAAACTCGAGTCTAGTGCTTCCACATTGATGTGTGGATATATTCAAGACAGAAGACAGTGGGCATACATGATGACCAACGCTACACAACACTGACTGCAGGAAGAAAACATGTCTACTTAATGTATGAAGGCATAGTTCATATATTTAAAATATATTTAAAATATTGTTTAGGCCCTATCTAGAGGCTTAATCAACACTGAGTATTGTAGAAAAGCAAACACAAGGTCTTACTCTATCCAGCTATTCAAATCTGTATTATGGCCCATGACCAAACCGCCAAAATACACAGGAGGAAATAGCCACAAAACAAAACAAACCTGATTATAGAATTTAGTAACCATGCCATGTGGCAACAGTCTGGACTTTGCTTTGTAACATCTTGGTCTGTAATCATGTCTGGACCTAATCCCGGACGTCGCGGCGAAAACTGTCTGGCTACATGATGGAGTTGCTTGGAATAACATTACTAAACCAAAGATGTACGAGTAGTTTCTGGAGAATAACATTACTCAACATAACATTGTGAAATCAGCAAATGCCATTTATATACAAAGTTACAAGTTATAATGAGTATATGTTATCTTCATCATGTGCCTTGGCATAGGCGCTTATGTCTCAATTTATCTCTGTCCTCTGTGTTCTGGATCGACCCAGTATCTTTTCTCTCTGTTAGCCTCTGCATCATTTCCACTGAACTCTTCAGTTATCACGATGTTTTCCGAATCCTCGCTTCTAATTACATGATCACAGAATAATGTGTGTGTGTGTGTGTGTGTGTGTGTGTATGTGTGTGTGTGTGTTTGCGTGTGAGTATATATATATATATATAGACAATACTCACCACACAGTTCACACGAGCCATAGTTGCGTGTCCAGGGCCTGTCAGGCCAGTATTCGTGGGTTAAAACCTCTTCGAGGCATGATATTTATTTTACGGCGCATATGGCCCCGGGGTGGATCCACCCTCATAACAATGAAAGCTAGAAGATTGTCTGGGAAGCTAATGGCGATAACGTTATGCTGACTAAACCAACTACGGATTAGTCAATGAAAATTGACCTCGCACCATATAGCCAAAACGTCACAAGCTATGAGCATGAAGTCATTTAACTTCCCTTTTAACATATCATACTCCTCTTGTAAATATCAAGATGGTATAGCGTTGATGGGCCATTGATACAATTCGTTCAATACGATATTTCCTGCATGGCCAAAAATACTGGGTTAATTAACTCATTAATTACCAAGTTAAAGACATACATTGACAGAATTCATTAATTTTCTTCTTCAGCCACCGTTGCGGCTGTATTTATAAAAGTAATTTGTGGATTTCCAGCCTATTATATTTCCAGTTACAGACGAGGTGGCGCAGTGGCTGGTTCGCTCGCCTGCCAAACCTGTGGCCATGTATTCGAATTACCAGCCAAGCGGGGACTTTTTAACGTTTACCTGGGCTCCCATGTCGACCGAGCCCAAAATTATGTTACTCTAGGTTATATTTCATGCTCGTGGACGTAAATAGGTTACTTTATTTTGTTTTCATTATGTGTGAAACTAAATTCCACGGTTAACTCATTTAGTCGGCTGTATTAGAAATATTGTTACCTTTGACATGTAGGTGTCGGCGCTATGGGCTGGGGACAGCGAACGCGTTTCACAATTCTCCGACACAGTTAGTCGAGGGTTGGAAATCAGCTGCAGGCGATGTTCAAGCAGACCACGTTGCGGTGATTTTCATGGTAGGGGCGTCAGTCGTTTAGAAAGCAATGGGAAATTCTTGAAAGTAAACATTGCTTTTTTGCAGTTTGCAGTTTTGCTGTATGGCAGTGAATCTTGGAATGTAAATGAACAAATTAAGAAGAAATTAGAAGCAACAGAGATGTGGTTCCTGAGACGAATGTTGCGAATTCCTTAGACTGCCAGAGTAACTAACGACGACTGCCTGAAACAGGCTAATGAAACTAGAACATTATATACAACAATAAGACAGAGACAAACATCTTTCTTCGGTCACGTGATGAGAAGAGAGGCATTGGAGAACATCGTAACAACTGGAAAGATCGAGGGGAAGAGAGGCAGAGGCAGACCAAGAGAAATTATGCTGGATGGATTGAGACGGTGGCATGGAGGAATATCAGCAGCAGAGTTGATCCAGAAAACCAAAGACCGAGATCTATGGAGAGCCATGAACGCCTACGCCAGCCGGCACGGCACTTGATGATGATGAAACATTGCTTAATAAACCGCAAACAGTGACAAAATGTGTGGTTGATTGCGACGTCCTGTTAAGGACATGCAAGGAACTTATTTTTAACCTGAAGGTGGACTTTGGCTGATTGTGTTACCAACAATTATGCAAATAATTAGGCTGGGGAGAGATTTAGCTGGCTGTATTATCAATAAATTATTTGGATTTGAAAGTGGGCTTTATTTGATTATGATCAATAATTAGACAGATGTCTTATATATTGCATTACTTCCGTTTTTGTTTTTCAATAGCTATCGTGGTGATCTGAAGATGGGATTTAGTTGATTGTGCTATCAATTGTTAATTATGTGTCTTGGAGCTAGTTTTTATTTCATTATGGTATCAATAGTTACACTGGTGACCTGAAGATGGACTTCAGTTGACTGTGCTATTAATAATTACATCTGTGTCTAAGAGCTAGGCTTTCGTTGACTGTTACATCTGTGTTTTGGAGGTAGGCTTTAGTTGACTGAGGTATCAGTAGATATAATTGTATCTTGGAGCTGGGCTTTAGTTGACAGTTGTATTAATAGTTAAACTAGTGACTTGGTGGCGGGGTTTATTTTTTGTTTATATCAATAGTTACATTTTCTAGAGGTGGGTTTTAATCGACTAATATATCATTAGGTACAACGGTGACCCTGGAGCTTGTCTTTAGTTGACAGTGGTATGAATAGTTAAACCGGTGACTTGGTGGCGGGGTTTATTTGATGTTTATATCAATAGTTACATGTTCTAGAGGTGGGTTTTAGTCGACTAATATATCATTAGGTACAACGGTGACCCTGGGGCTGGGCTTTAGCTGACTCAGATGCAATAATCAGACGTGTGGTTGGACTGCTAAGATAGTAAGTCAATATACTGTTGAGTACTGCAAAAGCTCCATATCTCAAATAGGCAATCTCTCTTGTAAACCCATTTTGTTGATGCACACATAACACAATGACTCGTGATGGAGATATAACGAAATGGCACTCGTCGATAATTAAAAGAACACGACTAGGATAAAAATGGCATCAGAGACACTAATCGGCAGACAGACATTGGGAGATATACATTGGGAGAGAGGCATAGGGAGAGAGACATTGGGAGATATACATTGGGAGATATACATTGGGAGAGAGGCATTGGGAGAGAGACATTGGGAGAGAGACATTTGGAGATATACATTGGGAGAGAGACATTGGGAGAGAGACATTGAGAGAGAGTCATTTGGACACACACACGGAGAAAAACACACTGGGAGACACACAGACACTGGGAGACATACGCACTGGGAGACTTACGCACTGGGAAACATACGCACTGGGAGACACACACACACACTGGGACACACACGCACACACACTGGGAGACACACACATTGGGAGACACACACATTGGGAGACACACACATTGGGAGACACGCATTGGGAGACACGTGCACTGGGAGACACACACACCCACACTAGGCGACACACGCAATGGGAGACATACACATTGGGAGACAACGTTCTGGGCAATGATTTACTTAAGGTAATCTCTGACGAGGGAGGAAGCTCATAGCTATTTTTAATTTTGTTGTGCTGTGAACTCAGATCCGTTGACAAATTAATCTAGTCTCCTAATCTTTTCCTGTGGCTTTGTTGCGCTTATTTTGCTTAACGAAAACATCCAGATTAGCCTAAATATTGTT
>JACEFZ010014151.1:0-65984 GCA_014155875.1 Cepaea nemoralis | reverse complement strand
CCGGGATTCTTCGGGGGCCCTTTTTTTTTTTACGTTGGCCTGCGCCTCCGATTTCATTGGTTATTAAGTTTAACCCCTTCCCGGTGTATTTCTTCCTCTGACCACCCATGACAATTCATCCTACCGTTGTTCTATTTGTCTGAATGACTGTCAACCCTTTGTTCTATAAACCAGACGCATGTGCAGATACAATATCTGTACATCTGACAGTGTGATATGGATACAGTATCTATACATCTGACATTGATACAATAAGTTATACATCTAACATCTAACATGCATATAGTATCAATCAGTCAATCGATTAGAGTGTATTTGCATACTCAGGACAATTGTGATGCGAGTGTGATGTCCTTGATGTTGTCATCCCCAACAGCTTCATACGGACTGGCCAGATTATCACCAATTTCATCATACGTATGAGCCACTCTATCATCACACGTATGAGCCACACTATCGGTCTCCAACTATGTCCTCAGACTCGACCTTTCTCTGCGGTCCTATCTGTGTTGCCCTCTGGGTCACTGCAGTAGAAAGTTCAGGAATTTCATATCCGTCATCTGCTATGGAATAGAGAAGACAGCCGTTGAACATGTATGATTATAGAGATGCTCTAGACGTTAAAGAAAACTACGTTTCTTAAAAAAGAGTCCGACCAGTGGGTAAACATGTCCACAAGATAGCTACTGTACCGGCTGCCCCAATGTAGCCACGCGTCAAGTGTACAAGCTGCCCCAATGTAGCCACACATCCAGTGTACAAGCTGCCCCAATGTAGCCACACATCCAGTGTACAAGCTGCCCCAATGTAGCCACACATCCAGTGTACAAGCTGCCCCAATGTAGCCACACATCCAGTGTACAAGCTGCCCCAATGTAGCCACACATCCAGTGTACAAGCTGCCCCAATGTAGCCACACATCCAGTGTACAAGCTGCCCCAATGTAGCCACTACATCCAGTGTACAAGCTGCCCCAATGTAGCCACACATCCAGTGTACAAGCTGCCCAAATGTAGCCATACATCCAGTGTACAAGCTGCCCCAATGTAGCCACACATCCAGTGTACAAGCTGCCCCAATGTAGCCACACATCCAGTGTACAAGCTGCCCCAATGTAGCCACACATCCAGTGTACAAGCTGCCCCAATGTAGCCACACATCCAGTGTACAAGCTGCCCCAATGTAGCCACACATCCAGTGTACAAGCTGCCCCAATGTAGCCACACATCCAGTGTACAAGCTGCCCCAATGTAGCCACGCGTCAAGTGTACAAGCTGCCCCAATGTAGCCACACATCCACTGTACAAGCTGCCCCAATGTAGCCATGCATCCAGTCTACAAGGTGATCGTAGTCCCATCGACCGTAATGATGTTGGTTGGGAAGTCTTATGTCGTCATATATTATTTTTTTTAGTTACGTATCCCTTACCGGACGTTGCAGTCAACACCAGCATTATTCAGCTGCTGTTGATGTACTAGGCAAGTGTTACGTTCAGTAGTTTGCCATTGCTTTCTGAACGACCGGCTCCCATACCAGCACGTTATAACACAACGCGACACGGTCTGCCGCACAAATGGGTCGCAGCTGAGCTTCGAACGTCCGGTACCCGGCTCACGAACCTCGTTCGCAAGCCTTCAGCCACGGAGCCAATAGTCATATATACTAGGCCATGAAATATGAAATCTAGTGACCAGTTCCCGTCTTCGACACCTTTCCTTAACAAACAATTCCAGAAACAAAAGTGGACAATGTCTGGCACCCATTTCGTTAAAGTAGGGTCAACCCCAGAGCCGCACATGCAAGGACAATATTCCTGTCTCTGCCGTGGGTTGAACCTAAACCTATCATGACAGACACACGCACTAGCTACTCTGTCACATGGTTCCAACATACATTACTTCCTACATTTTCCTGTCGTGTGAATTTAATATATGTATGTACATAGATTCCAAGTTCCAACTTAGAATCAACGACTGGCAAGAGAAGGTCAACCAGAGAGACGAATGGAGAAGGATTGTATCTACAGCAAAGAACCTCAATGGCTCGGAACGCTGAAGAAGAACAAGAAGAATGTACATAGGCACAATGACTTATCTAGGTATAGAAAAATATTGTCGTGACTAGACTGTCGTACGTAAACACACACACAACACGCACGCGCGCGCGCGCACACGCACACACACACGTAATTAGATTATTGTATACAAACACCGGTCGGTCTCCAAGGCCAAGAGTTAACGACATTGTTCGTAATCCCGTATATCCACGTGGGGAAATCAGCTGCGCGAGATTCGGTGGCGGATCGCGCCGCGCTGTTAACTTAGGGGGTATGTGAGCCGATCGTTTAGAAAGCAATGGCAAACTACTGAACGTAAAACGTGCCTAGTACATCAACAGCAGCTGAAAAATGCTGGTGTTGACTGCAACGTCCTGTAAGGATTTGCAACATGAAAAAACATCCATCCATCCAACCATTATGTGCCATGCCGACAATCATGGGCGGTCATATTTCGTCATCTCACTCTATCACCAGAGTTGTGGATCAGCTCCGTGCCCCTGTCTTGACCATGCCACTTGGGAAAGCCATCCTTGTATTTACTTATCGGTCTTCCCCTTGGTCTCTTCCCTTGGATCTTGCATACTAACACAATTAGAATATTGTATACAAACACACAAGCGTAATTAGAATATTGTATACTAACATGATATATTAAGTAATGTCTTGAACACTGGCACAGAAATAGCAATAGGCTATCGTTAAACTAACATTATGGTACCAAACAGCCAGAGAAACAACAAGACATATGCTTAAAGTAATAATAACATGGCTGGGCTGACATTCATACGATCATTAACTAAACTATTGTTGGATGTTTACATAATGACTTGTACAGGGAGAGGTGGTCGGGCGCCTGTGGGGACCAGCTGGAGAAATAGACTGAGAACCTGTATGTGGAGGAGATGATATGGCAGGGCATCGGCAGGGGTTCTGAGAGGGAAGACAAGGAGAACTTTCAATCAGAGAGCAGTTGGAAGGATTAGCAGTATGACACTTCGCTGGCTGTTGAACGAGGGGACGGAGCGTATGTGAGAATGTCCTGAGTGCAGTGATGTCTGTTCTTAGTCCAAAAAAGTTAAAAGTTAGTTGCATATCTTTTACAGGACGTTTGCAGTCAACACCAGCTTTTGTTTTGCTGTTGTTGATGTCTTGGCAAGTTTACGTAAATACTTTGCCATAGCTTGAGTCTATTATTGTACACAAAAAACCGAAACTTCGATTACACATCAACATGTCTGAAGGGCAGAATACAAACAGTATACAGTAACGAATTACATCTAAACAGGTAAAGTCCAGAGGACTGAGTTTATTTCACCGGGTTTCACCCCACCTGACTCGATCGCTCTGCAGAAAGGCCAACAATCTGCCGAGAGCTGTGTAGAAACCCCGAGCTACATTGTTCTAGTACGTTCTATGTAAAAATAAATGTTTTGCATATCCTTTACAGGACATCGCTGTCAACACCAGCATCTTTCAGCTGTATGTTGATTTCTTGGCAAGATTACGCTCAGTAGTTTGCCATTGCTTTCTGAGCGGCCGGCTCATTATCCCGCAAGTCACGAGCTTCCAGTTCTCGCCTCGCTGCGAGACCCTACGTGGATAAACGGGATTACGGAGAAAGTGGTGTAACCCCTCAGCCAGAGAGACCGGTACGTTCTATGTAAGCTGATTAATATATTTAGATTCTCATGTACAATCCGCAGCCTATCTAAGTACCAGGTACCTGTCTTTGTGAAAGGATACAAGCAAATCCATCAACCCATCATGTGTCATGCCGATAATCGTGGGGGATATGTTTTGCCATTTCACTCGATCACCAGAGTCGTGGATCAGCTCCGTGTTCCTGTCTTGACCATGTCACTTGGTCAAGCCATCCAGATATTTACTTCTCGGTCTTCTCTTTATTTTCTTCCCTTCGATCTTGCCAGTTGTCACCAAGTTCTCCTATTCATTTCTTCTCATAACATGCCCAAAAAATTTTGATTGTATGAGTCTAATGTCTCTAATCAGTGTGCGATCTTCATTTATTTCTTGAAGGACTTGTTCATTGGTTTTTCTGTCTTGTCCATGGTATTCATTGCATTTTCCTCAGAAACCACATTTCCACAGCCATTAGATGTTTTTTTTTTCCAGTTGCTCTGCTCATTGTCCACGCTTCATATCCATAAAAAAGTACAGAATCTATGTTTCACTTTATCACTTCTTTTTCTCGCTTCAATTGACATCTTTTTATTAGTCAGTATGTTTTTCATCTTGCAAAAGGCTACTTTCACAATGGCAATTTTTGTTCTAATTTCTTCAAGGCATCTCTCATCAGATGATTTGACTGTTCCAAGATAACTGTACCGATTTGTACTTGTTTAAGAATATGCCCATTTACTTGTATATTAAATTGTGTTGGTTCCTTCTTCCCGGTGACGACCCTAGTTGTTCACTGTGTGCAACAACCGTATCTACTAAATGTTGCAGGTCCTGTTCATTGTCTGCAATTAAGACTGTATCATCTGCATATCTATTGATGTATCGTCCCACAGTGACGATTCCTTCCCATAACTTCTATACTTCTGAAAATATGTTCACTTTATGGATGATGAATGCAATTCCCATATTTGGTGCCGGCGTGTGTGTATACACAAACATCAACTTCTGTATCCACATGAGTGGACATCGAAGAAACGTGCTACAGGCAGTCAGGATTCACTTCTCCCTCACCACAGACTAAGACTTCACACATCACTGGTGAACTTTGACCTATGAGTTCATCACGCCATACACTTCAAACACACAACATACAACAACACATCGGGTGTGTACACACCTGACAGAGTTCGATGGTTCTCACAGCGGTCATTCCGTGACTGAGAAATGTCCCTGGACTCGTCTCCGTGTGTTTCAGACTTGGTTGACTGGCGTCGCCTGTGAAACACAGAGTCATTTAATCGTAACTAAGATAAAGACACATCGGATGCTGGCTGTGTTTGTGTCTGCTGTAACTGTATTCTGTGGATGTTAATGACTATGTTGAATTGATACATTGATCTTGCAGTGGTTTATTTATTCATATAACTGAATGTAATTTTCTACCAACTTTACTTTAATGCCTTAACGTTATTTAAGCGCTTTCATGTTAATTGCACGCATTTAAGCGAAACTCTAAGAATTAATAAATCAATCAATCATGTGCCATGCCGGAAAGCATGGGCGGTCATGACTCGCCATTCCACTAGATTACCAGAGTCGTGGATCAGCTCAGTGTTCCTGTCTCATCCATTCCATGTGGCTAAGCCATCCATGTATTTTCCTCTCGTCTTCCTCTTGGTCTGTTCCCTTCGATCTTGCCAGTTGTCACTATGTTCTCCAATCCATTTCTTCTCATAACATCTCCAAACAAATTTTGACTATCTACGTCTAATTTATCTAATCAGTTTACAAGTTTCATTTGTCTCCTGCAGTACTTGGTCATTGGTTTTTCTATCTGTCCATGGTATTATTTGCATTTTCCTCAGAAACCACATTTCTGTAGACATCACATGTTTTTTTCAGATAACACAACAATCACTCCGGTGAAGATACACCAGACACCACAGCAAATCCCCCTAGAAAAGATACACAACATAACACTGAAATCTCTGTAGTTACGAATCTGAAATTGACACAAAATCTACACATCTTATATGGATATATCTATACATTTTACATGGAAACAATATCTTTACACCTGACAAAGATACAGTAAGTATATATATATATATAATATATATATATATATATATATATATATATATATATATATATATATATATATATATATATATAGACACACACACACACACACACAAATATATGACATGGATACAATATGTATTCATCTGAGATGGATAACATATCTGTACATTTGACTTAGATACAATATATTTATATCTGACAAGGATAATGTATATATATTATATATATATATATATATATATATATATATATATATATATATATATATATATATATATATATATATATATATATATATATATATAAAACAGAGTGTATGTGGTTTTGTGTGTTTGTGGGTAGCTTTGTATTGGATGCGTTCGAAAACGGTACATCCGATTGAGATGAAATTTTCTACACGTCTTCCTTTCATTCCTGTGCAACCGACTATAATAGTTTCTTAGTGTAAAATCTTCTACTTATTTAATAACATTTACTTTTTCATTTTTCATTATATAATTTCTATATAGCAGGGGGACTTCACTCTAGAAAAGTTATTTCAAGGGGCATAACTTTTAATAACATTTCTATATACTTTATAGTCATATTGTTGGACTTACTTGCACTATTGTTAAACTCTTTGTCTATAGTTATTTTCAGGCATATGAGTTATAATAAATAATGATATAATCTTTAAGGCATTTTCAAAGTTTTCATAAAAATAATGCATAATGCATAACATTGTAACCCATCTTTTTCTGCTTAAAGAACTTATCAACTGTCATGTCGGTGATTAAAAACAGTTTTCATTAAAAATAATGAATGGTGTGTGGAAGGACATTCTTTTAAGTTACTGTGCGCCAGGAGCTGGGCGAAACCACGCCGGGTCAGATAGATAGACAGACAGACAGATAGTCGGGAACGGAAGCTTATTTGACTACTTATATGAATTAAATGACATGCTCCCCACCAGGGACTGGGTGAAGCCGGGCCGGGTCAGACAGACAGACAGATAGACAGACAGACAGTCGGGAACGGGAGAGCTTATATGACTACGTATATGAATTAAATGAGATGCTCCCCACCAGGGACTGGGTGAAGCCGGGCCGGGACAGACAGACAGACAGATAGACAGACAAACAGATAGTCGGGAACGGGAGAGCTTATATGACTACTTATATGAATTAAATGAGATGCTCCCCACCAGGGACTGGGTGAAGCCGGGCCGGGTCAGCCAGACAGACAGACAAACAAGCAGACAGACAGACTGATAGATAGATAGATCCCCTCCAGGGCCTGGGCGAAGCCGGGCCGGGTCAGCTAGTATATATATATATATATATATATATATATATATATATATATATATATATATATATATATATATATATATATATATATATATATATATATATATATACATATATGCATCTTAAATCTGACATGGATAGAATATCTATACATCTGACATGTGACATTGATACAATAGCTATGCATCTAACATGGATACAACACATATACATCTGTGATATATTATTGTCCAGCCTCTAAAAATTCCTAAAACACAACATAGATTTATAGAGAAGATATTTTAGCGTTACACCGAGTCCGGACTAAGGACACCTGTGAAATTTAATTTTAACACTAGTCTCTGTCTCTCTGGCTCTCTTTGATGAAATGTAAACGGTTGGGGTTAGTAACACCATCTACATATAGATGTGGCATGCAACAATTATTGTTTGATCTTGGGGGAAAGGAAAGTGGCGAGTACTGAGAGGGTTAATTCTCTTGCTTCAAATAGTTCTCCTTGGATTTCTACAAAGCCTGTGTTGTCAAGATTATCCACCCTTTCATCACTGTAGACAACTGTAAGTTACTTCCCCCATGGCTATTCCCGTGTAGGATTGTCAACAACCCACCCACGTAGGAGTGACATTGTTCGCGGAAAATTCTAATATTCTTATTGGAAGCTGCAAAGTCAACTTCTAGTGACGTCAGATATGATATAGAGGAATTCTGGAAAGTGCCGAGAGAAAATGTTTGTTGATTTACAGAAATTTCCCTGAGCTCACCAGACGAGTGGGCCAGTTCAGCGGTTGTGATTCTGGTGGTGTTGTGCGTTATAATTTCATGAAGGAACATTCATGATGATTGTTGGTAAGTTGAAGACTAGAGTATAACTTAAGACTATTACATGTTAGAGATGTCTTTCTTTGGCACATATTTTCTGCAGGGCACCATGGTATTCTTCCTTGTGCAGACATCGTCTTTGTATAAAACAAAGATGGGACATTTTGTCACGGGAAAACTGCAGTTTAGTGATTCCTTGATAACTTACATATAAACCTACAATGTAGGAGGAGGGTTAACAATCGTGTACTTCAGTCTGAGAGGAGGATAAATTAAAGATCATTGACCGACGGATATAAAAATAGGATACAGGTGTTCGCAGAGGTCATTGCCTGACGATCTGATCGGACGGACACGGGAAACGGGGAGATCGCGTTGGGGAAAATGAACGGAGAAAGCGAGTAACGGGTTCGGACGCTTTGAAGTATTAGCGTAAGGGGAACCCAGAGAAACAGCGTAACCACGGAACGAAACGAGCAACTAATCACTACGTGATTTCACCGCCTTTTGATGTGAAGGATACGTCAAGAGACGAGTGTTGAGGTATGAACATCAAACAATAACGGAGGATTGGACACTCGATATAAATAGTAGAAATTGGGTTTTCTGTTTTAGTGTGTGTTCCAAACTGGACAGAGATATCTATTAATCCCAGGTGTGGAAAAGAAATTATAGTCCCGTATTGTTCAGGCAATGGGATATTAGTGCCGATGTGCTTAATTATTAATTTCGATTCCGGGACGATAATAGAAGATATAAGGTAAATAATATTAGCATAATATTAGCATAGGGAATTAGATGTTGGTGCATAGCGTTTACCATTGCTTTCTATTAGTGAATAGTTTAGACTTTGGTGAATTCATATGTCTTATGTCGGTGTATCCTTCGAAAGCCTTTTCATTACGGCTGGAGAAGGGCACTTACATAAGTAGTATTAAGTGGCAGAAGCATATCACTTGATTTACTATACATCTCACAGGTTCCAATTCCCATCCTGATCTATCAGAGAAGATAGACCAATACGTCTTGTGTACAGAAAAAGCTTTGTTGATAAACTCAAGGGCATTTCATTTGGGCGGAGATCTAATACCTCAATAAACCAAGGAAGAACATAGACAGGGTCAAATAGGGAGACGAAATAACATATAGCCTTAAATGAACTTTGAAAAAGAAGAAAAGGATATCCAGATAACCAAAGTAACAATGAAAAAGGAAGATAATCTTGCGGAAAGCAAAGCCAAATAAAACTACATACGTTTACACTGTAGACTCATAGTGAAGAAACAATAGACAAGTCAGAACATCGATAGTCGATAGAGACAATATGCTGGACTGTGGTGATGTGGTTTTTCCGGGGTTGGATTATTAACTTCGTGAAGCAGACTCGGGCGAAGTCATAGACTTACTGGAATATTATTACTTTACGGTGATCCAGTGGTGAACAGTTTTTTTTTCCGTTCAATAACGGATTTACCTACAGAATCAAGCATACGGAACATCCAGGGTGAGACCTGTCCTGTTACATGTTGATGTCCTGTGGTTTGGCCGTGTGACTGGGCGAAATGTGATACGGAGACTAGACATTCCAAGTTCATTCTTGCACCAACAATAGAATACATTAGCAGACACTACCAACTACATATACACTTTCAATACATACAATTGACATAGTTTTCAACAATAAACATGTTATTAATTGTTGGAGGAAACTGTTGTCAGGGTATGTTATGAAGGATAGAGAGAGAGAGAGAGAGAGAGAGAGAGAGAGAGAGAGAGAGAGAGAGAGAGAGAGAGAGAGAGAGAGAGAGAGATAGTGTATGGAAGACAGAAGGGAGGAGTGTAGACAAAAGTCATTCAATAGTTCCAATAGTAGAAGGATATTAAAGGTGTGCTTGTCGAGTCCACTTTCCTCCAGGGACGACAAGTCACACATTTGTATAAAATGAAGATGGAACATTTTTATAAAATGAAGATAGATAGTACATTTTGATAAATGATGACTACTGGCAATAGGAGGGTCCTATTTCTCAGGGCAGGAGGAGAAGATGCTTTTCCAGTGCAGGAAGAGTAATTCACCCTTAAACATCACTGGACTCTCCATTGTCCGAACATCAACCCCGGCAGGATATACGTCGCTGGCCTCGTTTATTACCACTTCATGTGTTTCCCCGTGCCAACACCTGCAGGCATATGGACTGTCACACCCCTTGTGTTATTAGTTCGAAACATTCACTCCCCATGTGTGTAAAGGATGGACATTTGTACTCCCATACAGAATGGTGCTTTCGCACCCCCTTTGTTATTAGTTATGGACTTTAACACCTTCTGTGTATTAAGACCAAACAATGGACTATGTGATTTAATTTACTCATGCGCTGTAACTGTGTTCCTATCGAACCATAAATGTTTTCTGTGAGAACTATACAAACCTTATCATTTCAGTGGAGCGGGGAGGGTGGTGATTTCATTCCTTCATCACGACATTATCTAGATAGTTAATTAATTAATTAATTAATTAATTAGACATAATTGCTATAGTGTTTACTAAGATGTCATTATTTATTTTCCCGGTGGGTGTAGTGATTATGCCATATTCAATGAACCTGCAACTATTTTCTTCCTTTTCCCAAGTTATCTTAATATAATATTTTTTTGTTGAAAACAATCGTTGTTTATTTACTTATTAGTTGTTTTTTGAGTTGTGTTCATGTTTGTTAACATTGATAAGATTAGTACCAAGGACAAAATTACTATGGAGCTTGCTGTGGGCTAGGAAAAGCAAATGGACCCCCTGTTTACAAAGAATTAGTGCTCTCCTCTTGAAGGTCCGGTAAACTTCCAGTGCTCTTTTGGCCTCTGTTGGGAAACCTCACTTTATTCTTTATCTATCACCCTACACAGTCTTATGAGCCAGTTCACGTTTCTTATTTAGTTGGCTATTAAGAATTGAGGATCCTTTTCTTTATATCTTCACCCACCAACCCACATCTGACATGGATGCAGTATACATTTCACATTTGAAATGGATGCAATATCTATACATCTGACATGGATACAACTTATATACATTTGCCATGTGACATGGATGCAATATCTATACATGTTTTATGTGACATGGATGCATTATATATATATATATATATATATATATATATATATATATATATATATATATATATATATATATATATATATATATACATTTACATGGATACAGTATCTATACATCTGACATGGATACAATATCTGTACATCTGACATAGATACTTCTTCTTATTCTTCTGCGTTCATCCAGAGGTTTTTTTTTTCGAATGTGATTGCGTTGTGCCTGTTTACAGAAAAGCTGCGTTCTTGCGCCGTTAGGCCGACACATCCGACATTGACAGGGTTAACCATCCCGGGGTGACATGGATACAACATGTATACGTCTGACAGGTGACATGGATACATATATAGATATCTGACATGGATATATTATCTATACAATTTACATATATACAATATATATGCATCTGACATATTTACAATATGTCAACAAGTGAATCGGTACAATTATCTTGGAACAGTTATAACATCTGATGGGAGATGCCTTGAAGAGATTAGAACAAGAATCGCCATGGCGAAAGTAGCCTTTAGCAAGATGAAAAACATTCTGACCAATAAAAGAATGTCAATTGAAACGAGAAAAAGATTGTTGAGGGGATACATAGAGCCTGTTCTTTTGTATGGATGTGAAACTTGGACAATGAGCAGTCAAGCTGAAAAGCATCTGAAGGCTGCAGAAATGTGGTTTCTGAGGAAAATGCAAAGAATACCATGGACAGACAGAAAAACCAATGACCAAGTACTACAGGAGACAAATGAACATCGTAGACTGATTAGAGAAATTAGACGTAGACAGTCACAATTTTTTGGACATGTTATGAGAAGAAATGGGTTGGACAACTGGCAAGATCGAGGGGAACAGACCAAGAGGAAGACCGAGAGGAAAATACCTGGATGGCTTGGCCACATGGCATGGACGAGACAGGAACACTGAGCTGATCCACGACACTGGTGATCGAGTGAAATGGCGAGTCATGACCGCCCACGCTTTCCGACATGGCACATGATATATATATATATATATATATATATATATATATATATATATATATATATATATATATATATATATATATATATATATATATATATATATATATATCTGACACGTGACATGGATATACTATCTATACATTTTACATGGATACAATATATATGCATCTGACATGGATACAATATCTGTACACCTGACATGTGATATGGATACAGTATCTATACATCTGACATTAATACAATATGTTAACATCTAACATCTAACATGTATACAGTATCAATCAGTGAAACAATTAGAGTGTATTTGCATACTCAGGACAATTGTGTGTGTGTGTGATGTCCTTGATGTTGTCATCCCCAACAGCTTCATACGGACTGGCCAGATTATCACAAATTTCATCATACGTATGAGCCACTCTATAATCATACGTATCAGCTACACTATCGTCTCCAACTATGTCCTCAGACTCGACCTTTCTCTGTGGTCCTATCTGTGTTGCCCTCTGGGTCACTGCAGTAGAAAGTTCAGGAATTTCATATCCGTCATCTGCTATGGAATAGAGAAGACAGCCGTTGAACATGTATGATTATAGAGATGCTCTAGACGTTAATGACAACTACGTTTCTTAAAAAAGAGTCCGACCAGTGGGTAAACATGTCCACAAGATAGCTACTGTACCGGCTGCCCCAATGTAGCCACGCGTCCAGTGTACAAGCTGCCCCAATGTAGCCATGCATCCAGTATACAAGCTGCCCCAATGTAGCCACGCGTCCAGTGTACAAGCTGCCTCAATGTAGCCATGCATCCACTGTACAAGCTGCCCCAATGTAGCCACGCATCCAGTGTACAAGCTGACCCAATGTAGCCATACATCCAGTGTACAAGCTGCCCCAATGTAGCCACGCATCCAGTGTACAAGCTACTCCAATGTAGCCATGCATCCAGTGTACAAGATGCCCCAATGTAGCCATGCATCCAGTCTACAAGGTGATCGTAGTCCCATCGACCGTAATGCTGTTGGTTGGGAAGTATGTCGTCATATATTATTTATTTTAGTTACGTATCCCTTACCGGACGTTGCAGTCAACACCAGCATTATTCAGCTGCTGTTGATGTACTAGGCAAGTGTTACGTTCAATAGTTTGCCATTGCTTTCTGAACGACCGGCTCCCATACCAGCACGTTATAACACAACGCGACACGGTCGGCCGCACAAATGGGTCGCAGCTGAGCTTCGAACGCCCGGTACCCGGCTCACGAACCTCGTTCGCAAGCCTTCAGCCACGGAGCCAATCGTCATATATACTAGGCCATGAAATATGAAATCTAGTGACCAGTTCCCGTCTTCGACACCTTTCCTTAACAAACAATTCCAGAAACAAAAGTGGACATTGTCTGGCACCCATTTCGTTAAAGTGGGTCAACCCCAGAGTTGCACATGCAAGGACAATATTCCTGTCTCTGCAGGGGGTTGAACCCAAACCTATCATGACAGACACACGCACTAACTACTCTGTCACATGGTTCCAACATACATTACTTCCTACATTTTCCTGTCGTGTGGATTTAATTTAATACATGTATGTACATAGATTCCAAGTTCCAACTTGGAATCAACGACTGGCAAGAGAAGGTCAACCAGAGAGACGAATGGAGACGGATTGTATCTGCAGCAAAGAACCTCAATGGCTCGGAATGCTGAAGAAGAGGAAGAATAATGTACATAGGCACTGTGACGAAACGGCGATCATCTGTCGTTGTCGTCGGAATCCCGCACTATTTTGGCGTGTCATCGGGGACTTTCCCAGTTATAAATAGACTGAGGGAAGCCGATAGGAATTTTCCATCTAGAATCATCTCGAATTACCGGTATTTGACTGTACCGGGTTGCCGGGTGCTTCACCAAATTCCCGTGCTGAGAGATGTAGAAATTCTAGGCGGGGAATGAATGTTATCCGAGAAGGTGACTTTTCGCAAGGAGCTCTCTTTCCCGTGCGCATGAGTTTGCACGTTGGGGAAAGGCGGCTAGAATAGGCATTCAGTTCCTGACTCTCACGGAGGGAAGACGCAGGGCTCTGTTAAGCCATTTGTATAGCGTCTCACCTCAACCAAGTTGCGGCTGACTGTTATCACATGTGGTAGATGTGCCCTTGAACAGTTCTGATAGCTGACTGGAGGCTGGTTCTAATTATTCAGGTATCTACTTGGTTAATTAATTTAACTTGTAATTGTTCACAAAACGCAATCGTTCTAACCTCATTTAATATGTGGGTGTCTTTGCATTACCAATGAGAAACCGATCGATAACGTCGCTGACTACTAGACCGTGTGTTGCGTTTGTTGACAAGCATGTGTAGTGAGTTACCGGCTTGAAATGTAGGCCTGTGATGTTGGCGATTTGTGTTCAACTAGTATTCACCATGTGTGGCTGTGTTATAATAGGACATAGGTAATAGTGCATGATATGAAGCTAGACTTATGTCACTCAGTAGCTGAAGCTAGAAGGAACTGTTAGATAACAAGGTGAGTTGGTAGGTGGAGATTCAGACAGTGTTGTGCATAGCCACTAAGTAAAGAGAGAACTTAGTGCTGTACCATAGTGAATGATGTAACTATTGTGTAATAATGTAATAGTGAATTCATTGTGTGGGACACTGGAATTCTGTGAGAAGGTAAGTCTTCATTGATGATATATATATGATGTGTCATTCTGTATATATATTAGGTCATGTTATGTGATACTTCTTGGAGCGATACCGAACGCCGAGTGGTTCGACGCGTGATCACAATGCAGACCGTCGCGATGTCAACATGCGTTCTAAATTCTTTTCTTTACTGCCCTGTTCTTTCCAGCTTGCACAAGTGCGACTGAGTGCTGAGCTGCTAGTGGTATGGAAGGATAAAAGGAGGTTGCATGAGACACTTGGACATATGGGATATGGGGATTTGGAAAGCAAGTTATGAAAGTATGGTGCTGGCAGACCAGGCCAGCTATGAAGTTCGGTCCAGGCCAAGGCTAATCCACTTGGAAGGGCAGAGCTGGAACATAACCCTTGGAACATGTGGGGAACATGTTTTACCAAGAAGGCTTCTTGACTCTAGGGAAGAGTCTGATAAGAAGAGTTTTGCTAGAGGGTGGACAGGAGGTCCCACCAGCAGAACGGTGTGTGTAAATACTTGATGTGATCATGTATTATTCCCATATCCCGAGGGATGGTACAGTGATCAGTGTTATGTTTATTATTGAACAGGTCTAATGTAAGGAACGAGTCCAGGGACTCTTCACCTTAAAGTTTAGTTCTGTTAATTTAGAACTATGATAATTCATTACTATAGCTAGTCACGTTAGCGAAAACTGGTAGATGATTATGGATAGGTGAGACATACGATCAGACTCGTCATTCTGATTACATACTCTGTTTGACGGGATGTTCTTTGTGGACAGCTGACATTGATAGAAACCCATGCTTTACTACTCTCAATATAGAGATAAAGCTTTAGTTATTTGTATAACTAAGTAGCATGACTGAGGGTTGAGTAGTCAGTGGTAGGATGCATGTGGACCAATGTTTGGGCAAGAATACTCTCACCGGTCGCTCTTCCTTTCAGGAGTTGCCTGTTGAGGAACCAGTCGACTACACTGGTTGTCTGCCTGAAACCACTTCGTGTACCACAGCGAAGGGTATAATCCTTTACTTACCTCGCCTGACTACACCACACCATGTGACAGGGTGCATCATCATTAGTGAAGGTTATCATCAAGTGATTTCGGTGCCCTGAAAGTGCACATGTGGGATGTGATGGTTTGTGTGGTTTTTCTGACTTAGAAGATACTCTATTTCAGCCAGGAGAAGTTCAGCCACCTGAGCAATCATGCTCAATGATACGAGACACCAGATTGTACCCAGGCTATGGTGGTTCCGCCTAAACGTCGGAAAGATGAATCTATAGACTTGGGCTGTTCCAACGCCAGCTTTAGTGGCAGGTCATGATGCGACCTACACCAGCTTACGTATAGAGACTAAGGTCAATTGCTAAGGTGTAAAGGACAACTAATTATTGTCCAGACTGAACAATGTTGTCTCCATTTGAAATAGATGTGTGATTCTAAGGTTGTACTTAGAGTATGCAGACTTCGAACTGTGTTTCCTTGTAGTACTCTAGTATCAGCGGAACTATCTGATTAACCAACCAGGGGTACTGTACTATGATATAGGGACCATTAGATTGGTCAGTGGCTTATTACCCAACCAGGGGTAATGTACTATGATTTAGGGACCATTAGATTGGTCATTGGCTATTACCCAACCAGGGGTACTTGATACTAATGAGGGATCATTAGATTGGTCATTGGCTACGGACATTCATTGAACTCAAGAGTAACTGGGATCAAGTCCAGGAGGATTGTCTCCCAGCTAGGCTGTTTATAGAGAACTGTTTATTAACTTAGCAGTGACTCATTAGGAAGTGATGAAGTTGCAGTTGATCCAGTTGAGTGAGGTCCAGGGGTAACTCTCTTGTTGTCGATCCAAGCTCTGGGGACGGAGTGGTCTCCAAGGTTCTAGTCATCTCACTGGAAGGAAGCCGGGTGAGTGGCGGACCGACTGGACGGGACATCTGCATCCAATCTACTTCTCAACCTTATGATGAAGTAGCCATATCTCTGATTCTGTCTCTACTCTATCCTCTATTTGTGTAAATAGATTATTCTATCAGGATGTTCATTTCAGTTCTATATTCTCAAGGGTAGAATAAACTTTGTGTATGTTGACTTGCTCTTTGTATAATTATTGAGTGTGGTCTCGGACGATGCCTAAGTGTTCATTGTTCCACAGGAGTAGGTAGTTAGTGGTGGTCTAGAATCTGGAGGGGCTTGTAGACATATGCAACTAATACGAGGTCAACCACAGAGTAAACAGTGTATCTACCTGTCCAACCCCTGGGGATAGAATACACGGGAGTGCTAGAGACACCTCGGGTGTGGTGAACTCTCACTACCCAAGGCGATCTTGTCACAGGCACAATGACTTATCTAGGTATAGACAAATATTGTCGTGACTAGACTGTAGTACGTAAACACACACACACACACACACACACACGCGCGCGTAATTAGATTATTGTATACAAACATCGGTCGGTCTCGAAGGCCAAGGGGTTAACGACATTGTTCGTAATCCCGTATATCCACGTGGGGAAATCAGCTGCGCGAGATTCGGTAGCTGATCGCGCCGTGCTGGTAACTTAGGGGGTATGTGAGCCGATCGTTTAGAAAGCAATGGCAAACTACTGAACGTAAAACGTGCCTAGTACATCAACAGCAGCTGAAAAATGCTGGTGTTGACTACAACGTCCTGTAAGGGATATGCAACATAAAAAACATCCATCCATCCATAATGTGCCATGCCGACAATCGTGGGATGTCATATTTCGTCATCTCACTCTATCACCAGAGTTGTGAATCAGCTCCGTGCCCCTGTCTTGTCCATGCCACTTGGGAAAGCCATCCTTGTATTTACTTATCTGTCTTCCCCTTGGTCTCTTCCCTTGGATCTTGCATACAAACACAATTAGAATATTGTATACAAACACACAAGCGTAATTAGAATACTGTATACTAACATGATACATTAAGTAATGTCTTGAACACTGGCACAGAAATGGCAATAGGCTATCGTTAAACTAACATTATGGTACCAAACAGCCAGAGAAACAACAAGACATATGCTTAAAGTAATAATAACCTGGCTGGGCTGACATTCATACGATCATTAACTAAACTATTGTTGGATGTTTACATAATGACTTGTACAGGGAGAGGTGGTCGGGCGCCTGTGGGGACCAGCTGGAGAAATAGACTGAGAACCTGTGTAATGTGGAGGAGATGATATGGCAGGGCATCGGCAGGGGTTCTGAGAGGGAAGACAAGGAGAACTTTCAATCAGAGAGCAGTTGGAAGGATTAGCAGTATGACACTTCGCTGGCTGTTGAACGAGGGGACGGAGCGTATGTGAGAATGTCCTGAGTGCAGTGATGTCTGTTCTTAGTCCAAAAAAGTTAAAAGTTAGTTGTATATCTTTTACAGGACGTTTGCAGTCAACACCAGCTTTTGTTTTGCTGTTGTTGATGTCTTGGCAAGTTTACGTAAATACTTTGCCATAGCTTGAGTCTATTATTGTACACAAAAACCGAAACTTCGATTACACATCAACATGTCTGCAGGGCAGAATACAAACAGTATACAGTAACGAATTACATCTAAACAGCTAAAGTCCAGAGGACTGAGTTCATTTCACCGGGTTTCACCCCACCTGACTCGATCGCTCTGCAGAAAGGCCAACAATCTGCCGAGAGCTGTGTAGAAACCCCGAGCTACATTGTTCTAGCACGTTCTATGTAAAAATAAATGGTTTGCATTTCCTTTACAGGACATCACTGTCAACACCAGCATCTTTCAGCTGTATGTTGATTTCTTGGCAAGATTACGCTCAGTAGTTTGCCATTGCTTTCTGAGCGGCCGGCTCATTATCCCGGAAGTCACGATCACGCGTCGAACCGCTTCCAGTTCTCGCCTCGCTGCGAGACCATGCGTGGATAAACGAGATTACGGAGAAAGTGGTGTAACCCCTCAGCCAGAGAGACCGGTACGTTCTATGTAAGCTGATTAATATATTTAGATCCTCGTGTACAATCCGCAGCCTATCTAAGTACCAGGTACCTGTCTTTGTGAAAGGATACAAGCAAATCCATCAATCCATCATGTGTCATGCCGATAATCGTGGGGGGTTATGTTTTGCCATTTCACTCGATTACCAGAGTCGTGGATCAGCTCCGTGTTCCTGTCTCGACCATGCCACTTGGTCAAGCCATCCAGATATTTACTTCTCGGTCTTCTCTTTATTTTCTTCTCTTCGATCTTGCCAGTTGTCACCAAGTTCTCCAATTCATTTCTTCTCATAACATGCCCAAAAAATTTTGATTGTATATGTCTAATGTCTCTAATCAGTTTACGATCTTTATTTATTTCTTGAAGGACTTGTTCATTGGTTTTTCCGTCTGTCCATGGTATTCATTGCATTTTCCTCAGAAACCACATTTCCACAGCCATTAGATGTTTTTTTTCCAGTTTCTCTGCTCATTGTCCACGCAATCTATGTTGCACTTTATCACTCTTTTTCTCGCTTCAATTGACATCTTTTTATTAGTCAGTATGTTTTTCATCTTGCAAAAGGCTACTTTCACAATGGCAATGTTTGTTCTAATTTCTTCAAGGCATCTCTCATCAGATGATTTGACTGTTCCAAGATAACTGTACCGATTTGTACGTGTTTAAGAATATGCCCATTTACTTGTATATTACATTGTGGTATTTCCTTCTTCCCGGTGACGACCCTAGTTGTTCACTGTGTGCAACAACCGTATCTACTAAATGTTGCAGGTCCTGTTCATTGTCTGCAATTAAGACAAAAAAATGTTCAAAAAAATATGTTCACTTTATATGAAAATATGTTCACTTTATGGATGATGAATGTAATTCCCATATTTGGTGCCGGCGTGTGTGTATACACAAACATCAACTTCTGTATCCACATGAGTGAACATCGAAGAAACGTGCTACAGGCAGTCAGGATTCACTTCTCCTTCACCACAGACTAAGACTTCACACATCACTGGTGAACTTTGACCTATGAGTTCATCACGCCATACACTTCAAACACACAACATACAACAACACATCGGGTGTGTACACACCTGAAAGAGTTCGATGAGTCTCACTGTGGTCATTCCGTGACTGAGAAATGTCCCTGGACTCGTCTACGTGTGTTTCAGACTTGGTTGTCTGGCGTCGCCTGTAAACACAGAGTCATTTAATCGTAACTAAGATAAAGACACATCGGATGCTGGCTGTGTTTGTGTCTGCTGTAACTGTATTCTGTGGGTGTGAATGACTATGTTGAAATAATACATTGATCTTGCAGTGGTTTATTTATTCATATAACTGAATGTAATTTTCTACCAACTTTAATTTAATGCCTTAACGTTATTTAAGCGCTTGCATGTTAATTGCACGCATTTAAGCGAAACTCTAAGAATTCATCAATCAATCAATCATGTGCCATGCCGGAAAGCATGGGCGGTCATGACTCGCCATTTCACTCGATCACCAGAGTCGTGGATCAGCTCAGTGTCCCTGTCTCATCCATTCCATGTGGCCAAGCCATCCAGGTATTTTCATCTCGGTCTTCCTCTTGGTCTGTTCCCTTCGATCTTGCCAGTTGTCACTATGTTCTCCAATCCATTTCTTCTCATAACATGTCCAAACAAATTTTGACTGTCTACGTCTAATTTATCTAATCAGTTTACAAGTTTCATTGTCTCCTGTAGTACTTGGTCATTGGTTTTTCTATCTGTCCATGGTATTATTTGCATTTTCCTCAGAAACTACATTTCTGTAGCCATCAAATGTTTTTTAGCTTGACTGCACGTTGTCCAAGTTTTACATCCATACAAAAGAATAGGCTCTATGTACCCCCTCAACACTATGTTTCCCGTTTCAATTGACATCTTTTTATTGGTCAGAATGTTTTTCATCTTGCTAAAGGCTACTTTCGCCATGGCGATTCTTGTTCTAATCTCTTCAAGCCATCTCCCATCAGATGTTATGACTGTTCCGAGATAATTGTATCGATTCACTTGTTGAAGAATATTCCCATTTACTTGTATATTACATTGTAGTACTTCGTTCTTCCTAGTAACGACCATAACCTGTGTCTTTTTAACCCGTTGCTCACTGTGTACAACAACCGCATCTACTAATTGTTGCAGATCCTGCGCATTGTCTGCAATCAATACTGTAACATCTACACATCTAATGTTATTGATGTTTCGTCCTCCAATGCTGATTCCATTTATATCTTCTACATTTCTGAAAATATTTTCACTGTACAGGGAAAAAAAAGATCTGAAGACATTACACATCCCTGCCTAACACCTCTCTTAATAGGCTGATATTGTAACACTTCATTATCAATCCTTATGGCACCTTGTTGTTTCCAATATAAGTTTTTTATAAATCTAATGTCTTTCCCATCAATTTGTAGATTTGAAAGCATATCCACCATGTTGACATGTCTAACTCCATCAAAAGCCTTTGTGTAGTCAATAAAGCAAAGATGAATATCCTTGTTTACTTCTATAGCAGGTTCAATAACTGTTCGCAGCATATACACAGCATTTACTGTACCCTTTCCTTCTACAACCTGTGGCGAAACGCCAATGGCTCATGTCCTCATGCCTTCTTTTATTTTGGGTAAACTGGGGGAAACAGCTGTCGGGAGCCCTCAGTTCTCTTATTCGCTCAATCACTATGGAAGATAGTTCTCTCGGATACTTTAACAACACGATCTTGGTAATAGAATAATTAGATATATGTCTTTTCTTTGGGGAAAACCCGCTAAGGCGTCTTGCACCAAATACACACGGGTTCAACTTCGGGTGGAGAATTCATGTCCGTTTCTAGACCCACCGTTACCCACTGCATAATGTCAAGATGTCAAGTTGAAGATTGGGACATTTTAAGTGCAGCATACTGCTAGTGTATGAAAGGTAATCTTAGGTTGTAATTAGTCCTGCACTTATAAATCTCTATCGTCTCGACTACTGAGATGAAGTGGCGAAACGGCAGTCTTGCCATATTGGGAGGGGGGACCGTTAGCCAATCTGGCTAAGCGTCTTGATCTTGGCATGGCAAGGGAACAAATCTGAACAATAAATATTTCCCAAATGATATCGCTTGTTCTTGGCAGCCGATAGACGAGTGCTATCTTTCTTCCTACGGCTTTACCTCTACTTAGTGTCATCTTTCATTTGAATATAATCATTGGATAGCTACAGTATGCCGGAAGGAGGGAAGGGCTCCGTGGGGATGGGTTCCACCCATCTATGATCTATCTTCTTGAGCCGGAAGAGGGGGTCCACTGTGCTACCTCTTGCGTCTTTTAGCGGATATGGTGGCCGGGTGAACTGAATAGTTACTGGTCGATAAGATCATCTAGTTCTACGTGTAAGGTGAGGCACTGCCGGTACATTGCGGCGACAGCTCAGACAAGAGCAGCAGCCGGAATGAGTAGTATTTTTTTTCCTATTCTTGCTGGGAATGGGGAACGACACTTCTTTACATACACATAATTACCCACACAACACCACAAGAGCTTTGTCGTGAGAAAGGCATGGTTTGCAAGTGAGAGATAAGCCTGGAAATGAATGTGCCCAATAATAATAAAGGCTTGGTATGAGTGTGGAGAGTGAGTCTTGTAGGCAAAAAGTTCCTAGGGTGGACAACCGGACGTCTACAAGCTGGAGGTCTACTCAAGCCCGGACGTAGCCAATCAAGGGGCTACCTGACAGGTCAGGCCCATTCATTCGGGCCTCTTATCTAATGTATTGGGTCAGGAACCTATATGTCAAATGTAGTAACTGAGGCCCTATTGGTCCTCAGGATTGTGGTACTTGAGTCAGCCTAGTCGCTCACTAATCTCTGTCATCTCCAGGGTCCTCCTTGAAATGAAGAGAGCATAAGAGATCTGCAAGGCCACGAGAGTATCACCTTAAGACATTCTCAGGTGAACCATGGACTTTCAGGACGGCCACAGGCTAATGACTCCAATCAAGGAATCAATGTCCGATTAGTCCTGATCTAGTGGCATCCTTCGGTACCCGCTCTGTACAAATCCCATCGTCAATAGTGGAGTGGATGAACCTATGTTCCTGAATGGACCTACAGCTCATTCTCGGTCCTACTCATCCGTATCAGTGACATTGAAAAACCCATACCCATTCCACATTCACGAACCATTTCCATTATGTGAAATCTTACCCAGCCTGGTCAGTGACATTGAAACACCCATACACATTTTCCATTTCAAGAACTGTTCCCATTGTGACAAGTGATGTATTCCTGTACCATTGGGCTACAACGAACACAGGACTCATTGTGTAGAGAAGACCACTGGAACTAGTAGGCCTAGTTCTACAAGCGCCTGTTGTTTGTACAACCGATCGGGAAGGACGAAAATACCTGCGGACCCAATCGGTGAGGCAGATGTCGACTGACGGGACTTTGTAGTACTCTTCGGTCTATGAGGGAAAGCCATAAGGCTCTGTGCCTGAACTTTATCCTTATTGTGTCTGTTTAGAACTATCTGTTTTCACTGCCTTGATGTTTTCCTGTGCTGTTCTTTATTAATTTAATAAATCACGTTTTAGTTTACTCCAATGATCACCGTGTTATCTATGGATCAGCCAGAAGGACACGTCAGGGAATAGGTCCCGAGGTCGAAAGAGAGAGTGACAGTGAGTCCGGGGAACGGAGGAGGGTTGGCAAGCAAAGACCTATCCCAGCCAGGGCTATAGAAGATTATTTAAACATTGTGACAGGGCTATTTGGGACCCTCCACGTAGCTTGTTACACAACCCCATATTGTGCTTTCCTTATTTCAGGTTATAATTTCTTCCTCACTCTTTGACACCTAGCGTCAAACAAACAACTAAGTAACATTGAGTGTCAAATAGCGGGGTAGTATATATTGTACTGTCGGCTGTAGTGTGGTGACAGGTACAGTAAGATATAGACTATACAGTCGGCTGTAGTGTGGTGTCAGGTACAGTATGATATACACTATACTGTCGGCTGTGGAGTGGTGTCAGGTACAGTTAGATATATATTGTACTGTCGGCTGTAGTGTTGTGTCAGGTACAGTAAGATATATATATATTGTACTGTCGGCTGTAGAGTGGTGTCAGGTACAGTAAGATATATATTGTACTGTCGGCTGTAGTGTGGTGTCAGGTACAGTAAGATATAGACAATACTGTCGGCTGTGGAGTGGTGTCAGGTACAGTAAGTTATATATTGTACTGTCGGCTGTAGTGTGGTGTCAGGTACAGTAGGATATAAACTATACTGTCGGCTGTAGTGTGGTGTCAGGTACAGTAAGATATACATTGTACTGTCGGCTGTAGTGTGGTGTCAGGTACAGTAAGATATATATTGTACTGTCGGCTGTAGTGTGGTGTCAGGTACAGTAAGATATATATTGTACGGTCGGCTGTAGTGTGGTGTCAGGTACAGTAAGATATATATTGTACTGTCGGCTGTAGATGGAGTCAGGTACAGTAAGATATATATTGTACTGTCGGCTGTAGAGTGGTGTCAGGTACAGTAAGATATAGACTATACTGTCGGCTGTAGTGTGGTGTCAGGTACAGTAAGATATGTATTGTACTGTCGGCTGTAGTGTGGTGTCAGGTACAGTAAGATATAGACTATACTGTCGGCTGTAGTGTGGTGTCAGGTACAGTAAGATATAGACTATACTGTCGGCTGTGGAGTGGTGTCAGGTACAGTTAGATATATATTGTACTGTCGGCTGTAGTGTTGTGTCAGGTACAGTAAGATATATATATTGTACTGTCAGCTGTAGAGTGGTGTCAGGTACAGTAAGATATAGACTATACTGTCGGCTGTGTAGTGGTGTCAGGTACAGTAAGATATATATTGTACTGTCGGCTGTAGTGTTGTGTCAGGTACAGTAAGATACATATATATATATATATATATTGTACTGTCGGCTGTAGTGTGGTGTAAGGTACAGTAAGATGTAGACTATACTGTCGGCTGTAGTGTGGTGTAAGGAACAGTAAGATATAGACTATACTGTCGGCTGTAGTGTTGTGTCAGGTACAGTAAGATATATATTGTACTGTCGGATGAGGAGTGGTGTCAGGTACAGTATGATATATATTGTACTGTCGGCTGTGGAGTGGTGTCAGGTACAGTCAGACATAGACTATACTGTCGGCTGTAGTTTGGTGTCAGGTACATTAAGATATAGACTATACTGTCGGCTGTAGTGTGGTGTCAAGTACAGTAAGATATATACTATACCGTCGGCTGTAGAGTGGTGTCAGGTACAGTAAGATATATATATATATATATATATATATATATATATATATTGTACTGTCGGCTGTAGTGTGGTGTCAGGTACAGTAAGATATATATTGTAATGTCGGCTGTAGTGTGGTGTCAGGTACAGTAAGATATAGACTATATTGTCGGCTGTGGTGTGGTGTCAGGTACAGTAAGATTTATATTGTGCTGTCGGTTGTAGAGTGGTGTCAGATACAGTAAGATTATATTGTACTGTCGGCTGTAGTGTGGTGTCAGGTACAGTAAGATATATATTATACTGTCGGCTGTAGAGTGGTGTCAGGTACAGTAAGATATATATTGTACTGTCGGCTTTAATGTGGTGTCAGGTACAGTAAGATATATATTGAACTGTCGGCTGTAGAGTGGTGTCAGGTACAGTAAGATATATATTGTACTGTCGGCTGTAGAGCGGTGTCAGGTACAGTAAGATATATATTGTACTGTCGGCTGTAGAGTGGTGTCAGGTACAGTAAGATATATATTGTACTGTCGGCTGTAGTGTGGTGTCAGGTACAGTAAGATATATATTGTATTGTCGGCTGTAGAGTGGTGTCAGGTACAGTATGATATATATTGTACTGTCGGCTGTAAAGTGGTGTCAGGTACAGTAAGATATAGAGTATACTGTCGGCTGTAGTGTGGTGTCAGGAACAGTAAGATATAAACTATACTATCGGCTGTAGTGTGGTGTCAGGTGCAGTAAGATATATATTGTACTGTCGGCTGTGGAGTGGTGTCAGGTACAGTAAGATATATATTGTACTGTCGGCTGTAGTGTGGTGTCAGGTACAGTATAATATATATTGTACTGTCGGCTGTAGAGTGGTGTCAGATACAGTAAGATATATATTGTACTGTCGGCTGTAGTGTGGTGTCAGGTATAGTAAAATATATATTGTACTGTCCGTTGTAGAGTGTGTCAGGTACAGTAAGATATATATTGTACTGTCGGCTGTAGTGTGGTGTCAGGTACAGTAAGATATATATTGTACTGTCGGCTGTAGAGTGGTGTCAGGTACAGTAAGATATATATTGTACTGTCGGCTGTAGTGTGGTGTCAGGTACAGTAAGATATATATTGTACTGTCGGCTGTAGAGTGGTGTCAGGTACAGTAAGATATAGACTATACTGTCTGCCGTTAGTGTGGTGTCAGGTATAGTAAGATATATATTGTACTGTCGGCTGTAGTGTGGTGTCAGGTACAGTAAGATATAGACAATACTGTCGACTGTGGAGTGGTGTCAGGTACAGTCAGATATATATTGTACTCTCGGCTGTAGTGTGGTGTCAGGTACAGAAAGATATAAACTATACTGTCGGCTGTAGTGTGGTGTCAGGTACAGTAAGATATATATTGTACTGTCGGCTGTAGTGTGGTGTCAGGTACAGTAAGATATATATATTGTACTGTCGGCTGTAGTGTGGTGTCAGGTACAGTAAGATATATATTGTACTGTCGGTGTCAAAGACTAAAATAGATAGGAGGGAAGACCACCCAGGATGAGTGGTCTACCTCAAGTAGATTAGAGGTAACCCAGTGCCCCTACATGAGGGCAGGGTAGGGGTAGGGAGTAGATAGGAAGGGGAACTGTCAAACAGTTCTCTCATGAGACACGGAGGTGTCAACCAGAGAGTAAGCACTCTGGTCACGGTGTAATCACGCCAACATGATGGACACCAAGCACTAGAATAGAACTCAAGAGTAGACCACTAATCTAAGCGTGTTGAATGATGTAGCACGCAAAAGCCGAAGTGCGCGCGAGGTCCTTCCACGTACTGTGTAATCAGCACGCGGAGAATCGTCAGACTGGGGACAGACTTCGTAGGGAACACATCGCTTAGCGTCAATGCGTATTTCTTTAGCTGAGTAGATAGATTTAGCAGTAGGGCTAGGGACGACTAGTGATAGGAAATTCTGTGTATTCATGTGTGATTCATTAGAGACAATTTTGTGCATTTATGTAATGTAAAGAGCCAGTGGCAATAAAAATGTGTAATCAATTCCTCTCGTACGACTGACAAATCTTTTTGTGTGGTGCGAGAGAAGTTTATCCCATAAGGCCTGTAGCATCGCTTGATGACAGGCTAGGATAAAAGTGGTGTCAGAAGTGTAGCTTGGACAATTGTTCAAGCTAAAACAATCACCCACGGCTCTAGAATACTATTACTGTCAGTTTATCACAGGGTTAAATTTGTGTTAGTGTAAAATGGCGTGTGCAGACTAGAACAAGATGCGAGCTGTGCCCATCGTGACCGATTAACGTTTATTTATGCTTATTGAAGCGTTTGTACTGTATGAACATGTTTTCTTCTGATCTGTAAGTATTATTATTATAGTTTTGTATCATTTATTTCTACAATTATTGGTTTATTTATGAGTATTTATAAAAAATTATTCACGGCGGAGCAATACACAAGAAATGAGCCGGCGACAATATCGATTTTTCCAATCTAAAAATAGCGCTGCGCCTGTGACGTATCGCGGTTGACAAACAGCTGCCCTACGCCATTTGCAATCAGCGACAGAGTGTTTACAAATCGCCAAGCGGCTGCTCGCCTGAATCTTCAGCTTATATTGAATATTATTTGTTTATACAAGCTATTTATTGAATATATTTATTTATTTGAACATTATTATTACCTTTATATTAATTTCAAAGCATTTATTTAATTATTTGTAGAGTTTTTTCTATTTTCTACCGTCACGATGGCACTACTTTCGTTATGCAAATAAGAGTCCGTCTGCACAGCACTTCCACAAATTAAACAGCAATAGTTAGGGAACGCAGAAGACATTAGAACGAAGACAGGACAGTGACATTTACTATTAACTATACCACATTGTGTTGTCCGGGGGGGGGGGGGGCATGTGATTGTAAATGTCAAACAAATGTCTAAAGTCATATGTCGTTTACCAATAGTTAATTAATGATGCTCTTGTAAACCAGGTATAACAAGAGCGGTGTATAAGAGTAACGCAAGGTGTATATCGAGGTGCCAAACGATTGTACCTGAGGTGCCAAACGAATGTACCTGATTGTTCTGGAATGCTGAGATGAGTATACCCAAATTATTTTTGAATGCAATATGATTAATAATGCATCTCTTTTTCAGGGTGTAATCTGATAATATTTTTTGTACACAGGCATTTAATATCTTAACATATCGAAGATACCTGAGTTAATATGAGTACCTATCAACTCTAGCTAATTACCCAACAACATGTCAACTTTAGCTGATTTCATACAAGCAGGCAAGGAATTATGACACACATGAAAGGAATTAGAGCAATATGCTGATCAAAAATTTAGGGAAGTAAAAGATGCTGAGAGAGATGAACGTGCACGAGAAAGACAACACCAAAAAGAGATGGCACAATTAGCTGAAGAAACTAAACAAAAAGATTATAATTAAAACAAAAAGAATTAGAATTAAAACAAAGAGAGATAGATGAAATGGCAAGAGTAAAAGAAAAACAAATACAGATTGAATCAGAGACACAGTTAAAGATGAAAAGTATGGAAGTAGATTCACACTTAGAGATCTCCGCTACAAAACTAAAAAGTCAGCAAGAAGAGAATAAACTTAATAAATACAAACATATTATTAAGCCATTCTGTAAAGAAGATTCCATATCAGCTTGGACAGAAAATGTCGAATATCTGCTGAAATACCATCAAGTACCAATCGATATGTGGGCCATGATCTACATGAAAAACCTCAGTGGGGAGCCCCTTAAAATTATTGAATCAATACCAACTGACCTTAGATCTAACTATCAGTACATTCACGATAGGATAATGCAACATTTTTTACTTGATGCCCCTGGGTAATTAAAACTTAAAACCAAAACCAAATGAGACCTTCATCGATTATGTCTCGAATGTCCAAAGCGTGGCTTAGTGCAGCAAAAATAGGAAAGGACTTTGAAAAAGTAAAAAAAATTAATAGCCATGGATAAAGTCATATCCACAATCCCATCTCCTTTCGCTAAGTTCCTTCCTTCAGCAGTCAGACATCGAAACAATAGAACAATTCGAGAAGAAAGGCTCCGCGTATTTTTCCTCGAATAGAGATTTTTAAAACATCAAACATCGACTCTGAAATAGTCTCTTTTGTTAAGGACCAACCTAAAAGCTATCGTAGCAATAAAAAACCATTTCAGAGAGTCGACAAGAAAGATCAAAAATTGCCTAAATGTGTGTATTGCCAACTTTTTCATGATACTTACGCTATGTGTGATAAATCACCAAACTATCCGACACATCTTGAGATGGTCATTAAGAAACAACAAAACAAGAGAAATGCAAACATGCGTGCAGTCAAATGTTTCTTCTGTTCTAGCTACGGGCATTATTCCAATAAGTGCCTAGGCCGCCAAAGAATGAAGGATAACAGTGCAATTTTGATTGATACATCTTCTGATAGTGGGAGTGAGACTGAGTGTGAGGTCGAGAATGAATTACCTGTTAATCAATCTGAAGATGTTTGTTGTGTAAACGATATTTTAAGCTTTGACAGTTGTGAGCGATGTCACCAATTTCATGCAGACGGAAAATTATAATGTGGACATACAGTACCATTCTCCACTGAGAGTGTAAATGCAGCATTAGCCTCCAGAGGCAATTTGGTGTTCCACAATGCATTGGTCAACGAAATACCATGCCAATGTTTGCTTGACAGTGGGAGCACTCTTATCGGTCTTAGAAAGGAACTGGTGAATCCAAATGATTATACAGGTGACTCAGTCAAATGCCGAACCTTTTCGGGTAATATCGAAATTTACCCGTTGGCAAGAGCCCGTATTAACACTCCTTTCCTTTCTGGTACCTTTACATGTGCTATTTTAGATAACCCTTGTACTGATTTAATTTTGGGATGCTTACCCCAAATGAAACAATGCACTAACGAAGAAATAGCTGCATGGGAAAAATTAAATGCAGCTAATGCAACAACCAGAGCAGATACTATTAAGCATCAAGACACACTACAGGAGGAAAGACTACTGTTGCTATCACCAACTAGCACGGATGATACCACCAGACAAAAGTTCATAGACCAGCAAAAAGCTGATCCGAGTGTGTCTCCATATCTAAAACTATTAAAACAAAAAGCCAAAGTAACCAAAAACGCATCATGGTTCTTTAGACCTAATAATGGTATTCTTACTCGTTATTATACAACTGGTAACCATGAGATTCAGCAAACGGTGTTACCTGTACAACACCGCCAAACTGTGCTAAAGATTGCACACGAGTCACCGTTTGCTGGTCACCTTGCATACGACAAAACCAGGGCCAGAATTCAAGCTCATTTTTATTGGCCAGGTTTTTGTAATGACATAAAAGTATTTTGTCGTTCATGTAATGTCTGTCAACAACTAGTACGTAAGGGTAAACATCCTACAGCTGAAGTACAACCGACAACACTGGCCTCTAGGCCATTTGAGAGTGTGGCGGTAGATATTGTTGGACCCCTGAAACAGGTGTCCAGCAAAGGAAATCGCTTCATCTTAACGTTAGTAGACCTATGTTCAAGGTGGGTTGAGGCAGTAGCTTTGAAATACATCACCTCCAAAGACATTGCCAATGTATTCCTACATTTGTTCTCACGATTCGGATTTACACGTACCATCTTATCCGACCGTGGAACCCAATTCATATCGGCTGCAACGCAAGCCCTTACGAAAATGTTAGGAATTAAACAGCATTTTACGACAGCTTATCATCCAGCCAGCAATGGAATAGTAGAGAAAATTAACGGAGACCTAAAGCATATGCTGGCTAAGGTGACAGCATAAAACCCAGCTGATTGGGATACACTGTTGCCAACAGTGCTGTTCGCCTATCGGGAGATTCCCCATTCAAGCACGGGTTTCTCACCGTTTGAATTAGTATACGGGGCTAACCCACGTGGACCCCTAACAATTTACCATCAGTTAGTAACTAATGCGATCGAAATTCCAACCCCTAGAATTCCAAAAGCATTCAGTGAAATCTTCAGAGTGTCTTTAAAGCGTTTCCTCTGGCCACCTTGGAAGCGTTTACCACAACGCAGTTCGCTGTAAAAAAATTCGTATAGGGAGCCTGTGATCTGGCATGCGAGTCAAGTGACCAGCCCAGCGAATCTGATTCTTCATCAGTAGAGTGTGGATACTGAGCACGGATGCTCTTTCTAGGACTTCAGTGTCTGGAATCTTGTCTTGCCATTTATTCTTCAGCAGCTTCCTTAGGCAGACTGTGTGGAAGTGGTTAAATTTCCTAGCGTGTCGCTGATAAACAGTCAAGGTTTCACAAGCATATAGCAGTGTGGATAATACAACTGCTTTGCAGACTTTTAGCTTTGTTTGCAGACTTATTCCAGTTCTGTCCCATACATTCTTGTACAGTCTGCCAAAGGCCGGACTGGCCTTGGAGATTCTTGCATTCATGTCTTCATCAATTGTGGCAGCTTGTGACACAGTGCTGCCAAGATAAGTGAATTTGTCTACAACACTTAGTCTATGATCATTCACTTTGATATTCGGCACAGTGTGATTATTCCCTGGAGCTGGCTGGTACATAACTACAGTCTTCTCCAAGTTGATATTGAGCCCAAAGTTGGCACAGGCATGTGAGAAAGCTGAAACATTATGTTGCATGTCCGCCTCAGAGTTGGCGTACAGAGCGCAATCATCAGCAAACAGGAGCTCTCTGACGGTGTCGCTGTTAATTTTGGTTTTAGCTTTCAGCCTTCTGAGATTGAATAACTTTCCATCCATACGGTAGTTTATGTCTATTCCAATGTCTTCGTTCTCGAAGGCATTCATCAGCATGGCTGAAAACATGAGGCTGAACAGTGTTGGTGCCAGGACACATCCTTGCTTCACTCCATTGGTGACAAGAAAGGGTTCAGACAGTTCGCCATTTTCCTGTACTCTTGCCTGCATGCCATCATGAAATAGCCGCACTATTTGGACAAACTTTCGTGGACAGCCATATTTTGCCATAATCTTCCACAGTCCTTCTCTGCTGACTGTATCAAAAGCCTTGGTAAGGTCAATGAAAGTGGAGAACATTTCGCAGTTCTGTTCCTGACATTTCTCTTGCAGCTGCTTTGCAGCGAAAATCATGTCAACAGTTCCACGTTCTTTTCTGAAGCCACACTGACTCTCAGGAAGAAGACCTTGATCGAGATGGGCTGTGAGGCGATTGAGAAGAATTCTGGCGAGTATCTTCCCTTCAATTGAAAGCAAGGAGATGCCTCGGTGGTTGTCACAGGATTGGCGGTTTCCTTCACGTTTGTAAAGGGGGACTATTGACGCGTCCTTTAAATCTTCTGGCATGGTCTCGTTCACCCATATGTTTGTAAAGACTTGGTGAAGCTGCTCTGTTAGGACCGGCCCACCTGCCTTGTATATCTCTCCTGGGATGGAGTCAGGACCAGGTGACTTGCCGCTGGAGAGTTGCTGGATGGCTTTGTTTACTTCCACTATGGTTAGCAGGTCATCAAGTGTCTCATTGGTAGGAACGTGAGTGTCACACGTCGTTCTTGATGATAATATCACGAAGTTCTTGCGATGACATGTTCATGATATTGTCGTGTGATGGTCGTTGTCTAGGTAACGATACTCATGGTGTGTCAATGGAGATATCTAACTGTCTTGCAATATAACTCACCCCCGCAGTGCATATTCACCAGGCATTAAACAAGATTCCGTTGGCGCATATAATCCTTTATTACAGAAATATGACGGACAGACGGAACATGTTTATACATCCAGAAATAATGTAATCCATAGAATATAATATCCTCCTCACAATTTTAGCCAGCACACATCCATGCCTTCTCAAGCCTGCTTCATATCAAATCCACAAGACATTTAGTCCAGCTACTATCCACGGCTGGATCTCCTACAATACAACCCACACATTGGGACAGAGCCACTGCTCAACTATGCAACCCACTCTGGGTTGTGGCCCTCACTCCCTATAGAACCCACTCTGGTTCAGGCCTTTCTTCACAACTAGGAGAACAACACAACTCGGAGATCTCTAACTCCGCTTCTCCTTAGAATAACGACCAGTTCGGCATCTACACATTAACTGTCCTGAAGTCCCTTGACTTCACACAAAACTAAACTGTCCTTCCCCCATCCCCTGGGGTCCACACTTACCCTTCCCATTATTTCTCAAAACTGGCTGTTTTCTCATAGCCAGGTCAGTCACTTTACTGTCTCCCACTTTCATCTCCATTCTTTCTCATGCCCGGTCACTCAACTCAATGTCAATGACCCAGGCTTATGTCATTGAGGAAGGCAGTTGATGGTTTCATCATCGAAGAAGGAAGTTGCATTTAAGATGTTGCTGAAATGCTCTGCTCAGCGTTGAAGGATTTCTTTCTTATCGGTGATCAATGTTCCCCCATCTGCACTGAGGAAGGGAACTATGCCTGGTGATGTAGGACCATAGACCGCTCTCAGTGAGTCGTAGAAGTTTTTCATATCATGTCTGTCAGCAAAGCCCTGAATTTCATCAGCTTTGCTGTTCAGCCAGGAGTGCTGAAGTTTCTGCTGCACTACTCTCTGAATGTTCTTGAAGGCATCTTTTTTTTATGTTGACTTTGGGTCATTCAAATGTGCCTTGAGGAGAAGATGTTTCTCGGCCAGCAATTGGTTGATGTCTTCGGAATTTTTATCAAACCAGTCTTTATGCTTTCGGGGGGCTGGACCCAGGATTTCCATAGCAGTGTTGTAAATTATGTCCTTTAGGGCTCTCCATTCTGTTTGTGTATCCAGTTTAGCTGCAGCATTTGGCTTGAGGCGGTCTTCCAGCATATTTTCAAACGACTGCTGCATTTTCTTGCTGTTTAGGCGGGTGACATTTAGCCTTTTTTGCATTTTCACCCCTTGAGGACGCCGTGGTGGCCTGATGTGAATGTTTATTTTCGAGACAATGAGTCGATGGTCTGTCCAACATTCGGCACCACACATGGATTTTGTCACTCGGACGTCTTGTCTGTCACTCCTCCTGACAATGACATAGTCAATGAGGTGCCAGTGTTTCGAGCGAGGGTGCATCCACGATGTCCTATTTCTCATGGGGAGACGGAAAATTGTGTTCGTAATCAGTAGATCATGTTCGGCACATGTCTGAAGGAGGTGGAGTCCATTACTGTTACAATTTCCGACTCCATGCTTTCCAATAATGCCACTCCAAGAGGTGGTGTCCGTGCCTACTCTGGCATTGAAATCCCCAAGGAGTATAAGTTTGTCTCCTTTGGGAACAGATGTTAATACATTGTGCAGGTCCTCATAGAACTTGTTCTTGACATCATCTTCGTTGGTCATAGTTGGTGCGTAGATACTCACAATGGTTGCATGCTTCCTTCCGTTCAGCTGGGGCAAATTCATGGTCATGAGCCTGTCGTTTATAGCCTTTGGAAATCCAGCTAATTTGCCGACCAGAGCCGACTTAATGGCAAATCCCACACCGGATTGGCGTCTTTCCTCGCTTTTCCTTCCACTCCAGAAAAATGTGTAGCCGGCACCTATTTCACAGGTTTGGCCTTCTTCTGCAAGTCGTGTCTCGCTCAAGGCTGCAATGTCGATGTTGTACCTGCCCAGCTCTCTCCCAATCAGTGCTGTTCGTATCTCTGGACCCGACGCGCCGTCTCTGTCAAGTAGGGTGCGTACATTCCAAGTTCCAATTGTTAAGGGAATATGGTTTACTCTTTTAGCTTTGCTTGTTTTATCTTTGTATGTCGACCGCAGTTAAGGGTACCCACCAACCGCGGCTAGCTGGTTAGGTAGTGATGGAGCAGACAATGTTTAGGGCACCTTTTCTAGCCCCTTCCTCATGCTATGGAGGTGAGCAGTGTGTTCCTATAGAGGGCTGCTCAGTCGCACAGGGGGCTGCCGAATCCCACTGCTGCTCCAGTCAGTAGAAGACGACCATATGGCCTGAGCCGCCTGTGTGCAGGTCTGCGACTACGGCTGCCAGCGTACCCACGCCTGCCGCTTAGCCGCTCGCCCATCGCCACAGGGCTTGAAGGTGATTTATGACGTTGGATGAAGAATGACTTGCGCGATGACTTGATTAAAGTGAGGAAGAGTTGCGCAATTCGTCGACCTCACTCTCTCGCCTAAGTAGTAGGTACATTGGTGTTAGCCAGGCCATCCTCTTATTAACATTGATCATTCACTCAATGGACATCTGTAATGTTGAGGTTGCCTTAAACTCGGAGAGCATATAATATTAAGGAAATTCTGCTCATACAGCAATATGAAGGCGAATCTTTTTCATCCTGTGCCAATAAATCAGCCACTCCAAATGAGAGCTAGGGCATTTGTACTACGCTTCATATTCGGCTCAGGCACAGTCCACCATCCTGGAGTCCAAAGATCCCCACTGTATGCAATACGGAAAATACAGCTGGTCGCTAGAAAATCATTTCTCAGACTCCTTACAGTTCTCAATGTCACCCCTTAAAAACTTCTTAATTCAATCCACCCACTTGATTTCTTTTAATGTAACTATCCTAGGCGCACTGTTAGCACGGAAAATGACAGCTTGATTGGGATGGTGCCTTGGAAAGGCCGGGCTGGAGAAAGTGGAGAAAGAGAGAGGGGAGTCAGTAGTGTTACCAGCTCCCGTCTTCTTGTCACCCACCAGATGGTCACACGTGTTCCTATGTCGTGTGGACGCATTTTCCAACTCCTGCCAACTTAAAATGTCCAGGCGGCTTAAGTTTTATGGTTAGAAAGTTGGGCTTGGCCTCAAATTAACATTGTGACCTCTGAATATACAGTTTAAAAGGAATCCAAGTGTCGTTGAGAGGCATAAAATATTGGAAATATATCACAACGACTCATGATGTAATATTCTTTTGGTGATATGTACAATACAGTTAACATTTATGCTCATTTGACCTAGCTCCGCGGGCCGCAACATGACCTCCGGCAGGCCGCATGCGGACCCGGGCCTCCTGTTGACCATCCCTAATATAGACTATACTGTCGGCTGTAGTGTTGTATTAGGTACAGTAAGATATAAACTATACTGTCGGCTGTAGTATGGTGTCACAATCAGTAAGATATGAACTATACTATCTGATATGGTGATTATTAGCAAATGATGCACGTTACTTTACCTGAAGACGATAATTCCAGCGGCAATGATTACAGCCACTATAATCACACCGAGCAAACAACCCACGATGATCCCAATCAGCTGCCTGTTGTCGGCATCCGCAGGGATCTCATAATCTGAAACTGATGATAAAGCGTATCTATCAGAACTGACAGACTATCTAGAAATTATTGGCTTCTATAGCGGTGTAACGAACTCATAATGATTTCTTGAGTCCTGTTTTGGGAGTTTGAAGTCGGATTCTCCAAGTTAAACAGTGAGTATGCTACCAGTCTATCCATTCTTCATGTGCCATTCGGTCATGACTCGCCATTGCACTCGAGCACCAGAGTCGTGGATCAGTTCAGTGTTCCTGTCTCGACCATGCCATGTGGTCAAGCTTTCCATGTAGTTACTTCTCTGTCTTCCCCTTCCCTCGATCTTGCCCGTTGTCACCAAGTTCTCCAATTCATTTCTTCTCATAACATGTCCAAACAATTGTGACTATCTACGTTTAATTTCTCTAATCAGTTTACGATTTTCATTTGTTTCTTGTATTACCTTTGTAATAGGTTTTTCTGTCGTTCCATGGTATTTTTTTGTATTGTACTCAGAAATCACATTTCCACTGCCATAACATGTTTTACAGCCTGACTGCTCATTGTCCAAGCTTCGCATTCATACAAAAGTACAGGCTCTATGTAGCACCTGAACACTCTTTTTCTCGTTTCAATTAACATTATTTTATTAGTCAGTATGTTTTTCATCTTGCTAAGGCGACTTTCGGTATGGCAATTCTTGTTCTAATCTCTTCAAGGCATCTCCCATCAGATGTTATTAGTGTTCCGAGATAACCAGTCTATCACACATGATTGATTCATTAGTTTCTTGAGTCTGAAGACTACAGTTGATCTGTTAATTCCACTATCTCCCATTCTCAGCAAGTTTCTCCAGCTCAGCATGGCTTGTACCGAAACGACCTTTCATGCCTTTGTGGTGCCGTGTCTCTATGGCTTCTTCTTTTCTCTTAGTCATAGATCTTTCCCCCGTGTGTTGTCATTTTCAACAGTAGACGGCCATTCCTCCTTATGCGACGGAGGAGGCATAACCTAAGAGTATAATCTGCTAGGGAAGATACCCTATAACTATTATTTACAAGGAGAGATACCCTGTCACTACAATTTATATGGGAAGATATTCTGTCAGTAAAATCTATATGGGAATATATCATGTCATTATAATCGATATGGGAAGATATCTTGGCACTATAATCAATATGGGAATATAGCATGTCACTAAAATCTATATGGGGAGATATTATGTCACTATATTCTGTATGGGGAGATATCCTGTCACTATAATCTATATGGGAAGATATCGTGTCACTATAATCTATATGGGAAAATATCCTGTCAAAAATAATCTATATGGGAAGATATCCCTCCACAATAATCTATACGGGAAGATATCCTGCCATTATAATATATGTGAGAAAATATCATGTCACTACAATCTATATGGGAAGATATCCTGTCACTTTAATCTATATTTGAAGTTATCATGTCAATAAAATCAACATGAGAAGATATCCTGTCACTATAATCTATATGGAAAGATATGCTGTCACTATAATCTATATGAGAAGATATCCTGTCACTATAAACTATATGGGAAGATATCCTGTCACTATAATCTATGTGGGAAGATATCCTGTCACTAAAATCTATATGGGAAGGTAGTCTATCGCCTTGATTTGTATGGGATGGTGCCTCGATGTGCCTACACTGGCAACAGTCGAGGTATCTCGAACTCGTAAATGCAATAAACAGCAACGAAGGACAACGAACCAACTGTGCGTCCTTACCTTGAACAGAACGTGATAATGGAAACTCAAGATTGCAGAGCGCTACCAGAATTTTATTCTGCAGCAGACATACGGACAAACTCTCGCAGACATCTAGGTTGATCCCTATATACGGGATCGGCACCTATTCTATTAATCCACCGATGAGCTCCCAATCTACCGCGCTCACCTTGAAGCCAAATCTACCAATTCTTAATTCAGGCTGTAAATCAGATCTAGGTTACTCATCTCCCGGTTATTTGACTGTCGGATCATCATCAGCGCATCCCTCTCCTGACTCAGAGCTGCCTCACGCTCAGATCATCGCGTCCAGATGTCACCTCACACAGATCCTCCGAAAAACACGTCCTTATTCGAAAACACAATCACAGCGTCTAAATACTACTATCATCTACATGGGAATGTAACCTGTCATTAAAATATATCACTATAATCTATAAGACAAATGAACCTACCATTACGATTTATCACTATAATCTACAAGACAAATGAACCTACCATTACAATCTATCACTATAATCTACAAGACAAATGAAGCTACCATTACAATCTATCACTATAATCTTCTTCTTCTTCAGCGTTCCGAGCCATTGAGGTTCTTTGCTGCAGATACAATCCGTCTCCATTCGTCTCTCTGGTTGACCTTCTCTTGCCAGTCGTTAATTCCAAGTGCTTGTAGGTCTGTATATATATTATCTCTCCACCGTCTTCTTGGTCTACCTCGGGGTCTACGGTCATTTATTTCCTGGGTGTAAGCAAGTTTTGGTTCCTTATTATCTTCCATTCTTCTATAATCTACAAGACAAAAGAACCTACCATTACAATCCATCACTATAGTCTACAAGACAAAAGAACCTACCATTACACTCTATCACTATAATCTACAAGACAAATGAGCCTACCATTACAATCTATTAGTGCAGCGACCGATTAATTTAAATTTAATAATTAAAGCAAAACATCTATAGTCACATAACTCACATTATAGTCGGAATTTGTCAAAATTCGAACTAACACTGTAATGTCTTGTTCATATGTCATCTAATAACCAACTATGCAAACAGACAAGTATTTTGTTTCCCGCGTTTCCATTCCGTGTCAGGATATTGCGGTCAACACCAGCATCTTTCAGCTGTATGTTGATTCCTAGGCTAGATTACGCTCATCAGCACGCCACGACTTTCTGAGCGACCGGCTCCATACTCTCATAAGTCACTGGCGCGACTCAAACCGCTTCCAATTCTCGTGCGCTCATGTCAACCACGAGAGTATTCGGGGTTACGGAGACAGCTGCTAACCTCTCGGCCAGGGAGGCCGGCAAACAGACGAGTATGTTGAAAATATTTGGTTCAAGTGACAAGCGCGTTTTATTAACAATATAACTAGCAGAGCTGAGCAATCGTTCACATGGAACTGAGGTAGCCTGTATGCACAGAATGGTCTTGGCAAAGAATGTCAATTTTGGATATCGATGTTATTAAGTTTCCACCATTGTAAATGGTCAACCGATTCAGCAACTTTTTTCTCCATTTCAGACTCACTTAGCTTAATACTTTCTTCATTTGGTTTACATATAGTTTCATTGTCAATGTCAGTATCATTCGTTGCAGTAGTCTCCATCTGCTCATCATGAACATTAACTGCTATTTGTTGTTCAATACGTGACCAAGTTCGTTATTTTGCATCTTATGACAAACACTTCAGGTATTTGTAGCGTGGATCAAGTGCTGTTGCAATCTGTAGTATTTCAATACTTGTCATCTAGCTACACGTTCACTGAAGTCATTAATAGGTGCTGCCTTAAATTTAGCTATGTAGCCAGGATCATCATCGTATACAGTCATTTGCTTTGTCAACGATGATAGCAGTGGCAATACACAGCTATATGAAACATAATCTTGACCGCCAAGCAGGACCGTGGTCTGACAGAATAAGTCCAAACCTTTGACATATTTCGAAATCTTCTCCCAATCTGAATCTGACAGTTTGGACCTTTGTATTGCTTCTATTCATCTGACGTGTAGACAACTTAATGCTTCTCTGACCTGTAGAAGACTCTGTGGCATAATAAACATACTATTCCATCTTGTTGGTACATCTTGCTGCAGCTTACACAATGGTGACTCAGTACAATTTTGCAACTCGGTTATGTTTGCAGCACTATGTTTAAAATGTCCGACAATGTTTCGACATCCGGTTCATTTGTATAAGTGATGGGAGAAAAGTTTTGGAATAATCGTTAAAACAAAAATTAATCGTTAAAACAATTTAACGATTAATCGATTAATTAATCGTTAACTTCCGCAGCCCTACACACTATCACAATAATCTACAAGACAAATGAACCTACCATTACAATCTATCACTATAATGTACAAGACAAATGAACCTACCATTACAATCTATCGCTGTAAAATTTCAATCCCATAGCTGATAATGCCATAGGTGTCGGAGGGTCAGATTATTAACATAGGATCTGGGGTGGTTAGTTCACTTCCTCATCGCCTTGTGCTGGCAGACAATCCCCGTGTATGTTTTAACATTGGCATGTAGCCTTGTGTAGGAGACTCTTCACTGCACATACATGAATAATACAACAATGTGATATGTCATTCATATATAGACAGGTCAATGGCTCCTGCCTGTATGAGCGTCACTTGTATTCTGGTGTTATTGTGCCTTCCCCCCACATGTCAACGGTATAGACGTGTCTGTCATATCTGGACATCGTTCTTCTGCTGTCCATCCCCTTATATATGAAGATGATTTTTTCTCACACACACACACACACACACACACACACACACACACACACAAACACACACACACACTCACACGTACGCATACAAACACTGATGGATTGCTTCGGTGTTGTGCACTGTGCTGAAGTTCTCCATGTGTGATATGATAGTAGATATCGGCGAACTCGAGATGCATCTATGTAGTACAGGTGAAGATGGTACACGCAGACTAAAGCAGGGCATGTACACTGTGCGACCAGGACTTTATCTATCCTTAAGATCAAGTAGATACAGTGAGGCTTCTGATGTCAGAAACCCAATAGGAATAACACAACACACAACAACACACCTTGTTCACATATCATCGCATCGTAGCCGCCCAGACATCCGAACATACAGATCCCGGTCACGTGATGACAGGAAGACTGGTCGGTGGTGTTGCTGGACACACAGATGCTGCTGCAGTTGTAGCCACAACCTGGGCCATACTTGCCTGCCTCACAGGCTATGTAGTTGGAATATATGAAAGCCACATTATCATCTTCATCATCTTCATAGGTATCATTATAACCATCACTGTTTACTTAATAATAGCCTCTTGTTATCTTCCAATCTAATAATTTTTTTCGCATATTTTATAACGTATTCAACAAATCGGGACCACATGGTTAGTGTTATTGCTACAGGTCACGAAGCTCCTAGACCTAATTGCAGAGAACAGCACAGAAGTTAGGTCAGGGTTGATGATGTCAATGATACAGTGAATTGTAGTGCAGATACCATTCTTCCACTAACCGCCTGTTTATTTTGACAATTTGAATCTTTCCTGCACGAACAGTCCATCTTGGACAGTTTAACAAATTATTTAAAAAATAGAAAATCAAACACTTAAAAGTTAAATGTAACACAGCAATTCTTAGAGTACCATAAATCAAGAAGAAGAAATATACTGAGATACTGGAATACACAGCCTTCTGATATGCTAATTAGTTTACATCTAATTAGGGCATCATCTCTATATAAGTAGATTTGAAGCATGGATATCCGTTCAAGGTCAGATGGTCCATAGAACAGCCCGTCGGACAGATTGAGTTCTGAGAATGTCGGGTCTGATAACATGTCCCTCCTACCACTATTCATATGTCGCTGTTGCTAGCTGAATAGCTATACTAGTTCTATTATTTCCATAGAAACTAAACAAGGAAAGAAGGTCCCTGGACCCCTTCCTTACATTATATATACTATATATATATATATATATATATATATAAGAAGAAGAAGAAATATACTGACAGGGTTCATTTGCTAGCACCCATTTCATCCTGTTCCACTTGGAACCCAGGTCATGAAAACAGAAATACACTTCTCAAAGGAGATTAAAACACCAGAAAACCTGGCCAGCAGGCTGGTGTGATATCCTTAGCTTCCAACATGGCATGTCCTCAGTCTCGGTGTGCACTGAACTACTTATCATGGCATCTTTACGTCTGTAGGAGATTACTGCAAGATGATTTCTTCACAGAAATGTATAATACTTGAATTAGTGTATCACAGAGATATTCAATACTTGAATTAACTGAATTAATTAACCACAGAAATAGTCACATCTTGAATTAGAGCATCATAGAAAAGTTAAATACGGGGGTAGATTAGAAAGTTATGCACCACATTTATTATCTCAGTTAATAATAAAGATAGAAGCATTACATTTACTTCAATTTAAGCTTGTGATCAACATCGAACAATTAGTATAATGAGTCACATCACGAAGATTTTGCTAAGAATAATCATGTAAAGAGTGAGGAAGAAGATACAACCTGAAATAGAAGAGGAACAATGTGGGTTTGTAGAAGGCAAGGGTACAATACATGCTGTGTATATGCTGAGAACAATACTGGCGCCCCTAACTTTGACATCGAATGCTGTTAAAAAACTGAAACAGCTGATAGCAGACAGACCAGAGATGCACGGAGTGTTGATTGGGGTGAAAACCCGTGGCTGTAATGGCCTGACGTACACGCTAGGCTATGCCGAGAAGAAAGGAAAATTTGACGAGGAAGTCGTTCAAGATGGTGTGAAGGTTTTTATTGATGCTGACCTTGCTTGGAACAGAAATGGACTACCATGAAGACAAACTAACATCTGAATTCATCTTCAATAACCCAAACATTAAAGGCACATGCGGATGCGGTGAAAGTTTTAATGTATAACCAGGACTGTTATTTTAGATAGTGTCTTGTATATATTTTTTAACTGCCGATTCATTGTCAAGATGTCCTGCATAGTAGTAGTACGGGTAGCGGGGTAGGGGTATCCCCTATCAAAGGAGAAGTAAGGTGCCTCCTTCCCTCCGCTAGCTTACGGGACACCCTTGGGCAAGGTGGAGTACCCGTTTAGTTTAATGTATGTGAGAAGCGTATGCGAAGAATGTGTGACGTTTTCTATAATGTGTGTAGAATCGGACCCTCAGATCAATAGCACAGTCAGTTCATCCTTGCAAGGACACATCACAGCACGTTAGGTCAGCACAAGACAACCTCACCGAGTGATGCATCTCTCCTGCCAGACACTGGCTTTCTTCTGTAATCCTGGTAATCCATCGACATGATCCTTCGAAATAGTTACAGTTTATTATTTACCACTGATCATGGACCGGTTGCTCACTGCACATTATAAGTCCCTATAGTTTTTAAAATGTACAAATCTCTGTACTGTAAAAATAAGTATCACTGTTGTTGGAAATAGACTCGATCCTATCTATTGTCTATAGTGTCTAAATTACAATGTTCATTGTAATATTTCCCTGGAATCTACCTCACCATGTGAATGTTAATTTAAAGTGCTCGTGTAGTTACTAATGTTCGTATAAGGTGTGGTGTCTCAACAAACATCACCCATCCTAGGTGAACGTTAACACACAGGAATCGTTAAATGGTTTCGCTCATCTGAGCCCTGTTCCGGTGGACCCTCCTGATCATGGGCCCAGCCCAAACATTATTGAACAACTTTCTTCTTTGACGTTATTCATTTTCCGTAAGGAAAACATTTACTGTTCAACTGGTGTTCTTCCCAATCGTAGTAAACTTTCTTCAAAACTCGTGTAGAGCTTCTTCGTAACTGGCAGGGAACCTGTTAGAGAAATAATACACCGGGTGAAAGCACCAGTCACTGATCCTACCAGCTGAGTGTAGGCCTACAGCCTTGCTCAGATATTTATCAGTGAACTAAACTCTGTCATAGAGCAGATGAGCTTATCACCTAGGTCCGAATCAGATTATGACAAGGAAAGACCAATAAACAGAGTGCAGAACCCCAGTGGGCACCCCACTGAAAGATCCCACTATTGGACACTTCACCCATCTCCCAACCCATTCTTAAATCTCTCCAAATATCACCCCACTATACTATTCTCACTAGCAGAGCTAATTCCCACTTCACTACTTTATTCTCAACTAGCAGAGCTAATCATCACTTCACTACTCTAGCTAGTTTTAACAAGGCTACTTGCCTATATCAATTAGGTCTTAATACACTATATTTAATACCTTATGCAACACCGCATCACTCCTGGATGGCATCTACAACTTGCCATAAAGACATATGTTATTTAATGTTCATTAAATCTAACACAGTAGATGCTCTCCGAATTCCTAACAGCGGTACAGAAATACGTCAGCTCAAGTCAACATTCTTGTCTACAATACTGTACACAAGTCTTGATTTTGTCAAAGAGCCGGGAGTGTTCTAGTGAAGTTCTTTGAAGTCAATACATCAGATGTTCCAGGAGCAGATTATCCATTTCAGAATAAGTTCTCTCCCCTTTGTTTAATCAATGCAAAAGTGGTCCCCCTTGTTTCAACATCCAAAACAAGGTAGTGAGTTCCTGCATTTTCTAATCGGGTCACAATAACAAGCCTACAATTTTCTGTCGTGTGGGGACTTTCAAAGCCGACTGTATTAATTGATCTTACCGACTCCCAGTAGTAAACAACTTGTAGTTGCGAATCAAACTGTCCTTGTTATTTTTATCATCTGATTGTAAAATTACAGTGATTTCACGACACACGGTTCATCTGCTCCTGAGGGTGTGTGGAGCTTAAGGGAAAATCCTGTCACATGGACCGCAATCTTTACACCTAGCAACAAGAAAAAAACAAAACTACCGGCCTTAAGGCTAGGAACATGGAACTTAAGAACCATGACCACTGGCATCTCAGACGATCTAAACGAGATTGTGGATGCCCGCAAAACTTCAGTGATAAACAACGAACTACTAAGACTGGGGATAGACATTGTCGCCCTGCAAGAGACCAGACTCCAAGAATCCGGAAGCATCAAGGAGAGGGACTTCACTTTCTACTGGCATGGCAAGCCGTGCGGAGAGACCAGGAAGCATGGAGTTGGCTTCGCTATCAGAAACAAGCTGCTTAATTCCATCATAAGACCAAGTGATGGCACTGAAAGAATACTGAAGCTCCAACTCCAGACAGAGGCAGGCCCAGTTAGTATTATAAGAGTTTACGCCGCAACACTAACTGCAGCATCAGAATCTAAAGACAAGTTCAATGACGACCCTAGCAAAGAAGTCAGTGAATCACCAGAGAAACAGCGTCTTTTTTTTCCTGGGGGATTTCAATGCCTGGGTTGGCTCCTACCACAAATCGTGGCCTTCATGTCTAGGACAGTTTGGCGTTGGGAATATCAATGACAATGGACAATGTCTCTTGGAATTCTGCAGCCACCATAATCGGTGCGTGACCAACACCTTCTTTGACACGAAACCTCAACACAAGGTGTCATGGAGGCACCCCAGATCAAAGACCTGGCACCAACTCGACCTGGTGCTCACTAAACGCAGCAACCTCCGCAATGTACGGCTGACTCGCAGCTACCATAGTGCTGACTGCGACACCGACCATTCACTGGTCTCCAGCAAGGTGAAGATAAAGCCCAAGAGAATCTACAGAAGCCGAACAGAAGGAAAACCATGCATTGACACCAGCGGCACCCAAAATAAAGAGAAGGTCAACAAATTCTAGGCTCTAGCGGATACTCTGCCTGGCCCCACAAACGGAAATTCCACCGAGAGATGAGGTCATTTTCGCGACATCATCTACAATACAGCACTATCAACATTTGGCAAGAAGCAAACTAAGTCAACCGACTGGTTTGAAGCACACACTGAAAAGATGCTCCCAGTCCTGGAGATAAAGAGACATGCATTCTCAATGTATAAAACATCACCTTCAGAGAAAACACTGCAGGCATTGCGAACGGCCAGAAATAGAGTACAATAGATGGCAAGAAGATGTGCGAATAGGTACTGGCTACAGCTCTCTGCTCAAATTCAAACTTGTGGAGACACTGGAAATATAAGAGGAATGTACGAGGGCATCAAGCAAGCTGTCGGTCCATCAAAAAATAAGATGACCCCTTTACGATCAACTCATGGGGTAATCATAAAAGATCGAGCGAAACAAATGGATCGCTGGGTAGAACACTACTCAGAGCTATACTCAGTGCATAACACTGTCAGCGAAGAAGCTCTGTAAGCCATCGATCAACAGTCCGCCATGCATGCCATGGATAACGAACCTTGCCTCAAAGAAATCAGCGAAGCACTAGACTCTCTCAAATCCGGCAAGGCACACGGAAAAGATAGTATTCCACCTGAGATTTTAAAATGTAGCAAAGAAACAATCATCCCAGAACTGTATGCAATATTTCAGCTCTGCTGGAAAGAAAAATCAAAACCACAAGATACGAAAGATGCAAACATCGTTACCCTTTATAAAAACAAAGGCGACAGAAGCGACTGCAACAACTATCGCGGCATTTCCTTACTCAGCATTATAGGCAAGATTTTTGCCAGAGTAATCCTTAAAAGAGTACACATTCTTGCTGAAAGAATCTACCCCGAATCGCAGTGCAAATTTAGACCCAACAGGTCCACCATCGATATGATTTTCTCAATCCGGCAGCTTCAAGAGAAGTGCAGAGAACAGAGGAAGCCATTATATATTGCTTTCATTGACCTCACAAAGACATTTGACCTCGTGAGCAGAAGCGGCCTTTTTAAGGTCTTTGAAAAGGTTGGATGTCCACACACCCTTCTTAGTCTCGTGACATCATTCCACGAAAACATGCAGGGGACCATTTAATTTGACGGCTCAACATCCCAGTCATTCAGCATCAGCAGCGGAGTAAAGCAGGGCTGCGTGCTTGCTCCTACACTCTTCGGTATCTTCTTCGCTTCTTCTCTTAAGGCAGGCATTTGGGACTGCCACTGAAGGCATATACCTCCACACAAGATCTGATGGCAAACGTTTTAACCCATCAAGACTCAAGGCAAAGACCAAAATAAGATCAACATGCGTAAGAGAACTACTTTTTGCAGATGATGCAGCACTGACTACTCATACAGCAGAAGATCTCCAAACACTCATAGATCGTTTTGCAGCCGCCTGCAAAGACTTTGGGCTCACCATTAGCCTAAATAAAACACAGGTGATGGGACAAGATGCTGATGCGACCCCGTCAATCAAAATTGATAATTACGAATTGAAGATCGTCCACGAGTTTCTGTATTTGGGGTCGACAATATCAGATAATCTTTCATTAGAGACAGAAATCGACAGACGCAATGGAAAGGCAGCCACAACTATTTTCCAGGCTAGCTAAAAGAGTTAGGGAGAATAATTGACTAACAGAGCGTACAAAAGCTCAAGTATGTAAAGCTTGTGTTGTTAGCACACTACTCTATGGGTCTGAATCCTGGACCCTGTACTCAAGACAGGAAAGGAAGTTGAATTCCTTCCACATGAGATGTCTGAGACGTATCCTGGGCATAACATGGAAAGACCACATAACAAACAAACAGGTGCTTGAAAGAGCAGATATTACCACAGTGCACACCCTCCTCAAGCAGAGACGCCTCCGGTGGCTGGGCCACGTATCTCGAATGGAGGATGAACGTATTCCCAAAGATCTCCTTTAGGGAGAACTAGCCACAGGAAAGAGGCCAACCGGAAGACCCCAAATGCGATGTAGGGATGTGTGTAAACAAGATATGAAAACCATTGGAATAGATCCAGACACGTGGGAGAGAGTTGCAACAGACAGATGCTCCTGGAGAAGAGATGTACGAAACGGACTGGTGCTCTTTGAGCGCAATCTGATCCAACAAACTGAGGATAGGCGGCACAGGCTCAAAGCGCAGTCACATACTGCGGGACCTGCCTCGTCTTACAGATGCGGAAACTGTGACAGGGATTGTCACTCTCGCATTGGACTATACAGTCACCAGCGGTGCTGCCAGGCACCTCCCAAGCGGCACAACTCTATAGTCCTTCAGGACTGAAAGAGGCCTACTACTACTGAGAACAGTAATTAAACGTTCTAAAGAAGTAAACAAAGATCTAAACCTCTGCTTTATTGACTGCGCAAAGGCGTTCGATAAAGTAAGTACATGTCGACATGATAAGGATGCTTAAAGATCTACAAATTGATGGAAAAGACCTTAGACTTATAAAAAAAAACATAAATTGGAAACAACAAGCTGCCATAAGAATTGATAATGAAGTAGGTCAATATAAGCCTATTAAGAGAGGTGTGACACAGGGGTGTGTAATGTCTCCAGATCGTTTTTTTTCCCTGTATAGTGAACATATTTTCAGAAGTATAGAAGATATGGAAGGAATCAACATTGGGGGACGATACATCAATAACATTAGATACGCAGATGATACAGTCTTGATTGCAGACAATGAACAGGACCTACAAATTTTAGTAGATGCGGTTGTTGCACACAGTGAACAGCTAGGGTTTGAATTGAATTGTAAGAAGACACAGATTATGGTCGTCACTAGGAAGGAAGAAATACCACAATGTAATATACAAGTAAATGGGCATATTCTTAAACAAGTGAAAAGGTACAACTATCTCGGAACAGTCATAATATCTGATGGGAGATGCCTTGAAGAGATTAGAACAAGAATTGCCATGGCAAAGGTAGCTTTTAGCAAGATGAAAAACATACTGACCAATTCAAGGATATCAATTGAAACGGGATAAAGAGTGTTGAAGTGCTACATAGAACCTGCAATTTTATATGGATGTGAAGCGTGGACAATGAGCAGATACGCTGAAAAACATCTGTTTGCTTTGGAAATGTGGTTTCTGAGGAAAATGCAAAGAATACCATGGACAGATAGAAACACCAATGAACAAGTCCTTCAAGAAACAAATGAAGTTCGTAAAATGATTAGAGACATTAGATGTAGACAGTCACATTTTTTGGGCATGTTATGAGAAGAAATGATTTGGAGAACTTGGCGACAACTGGCAAGGTCGAAGGGAAAAGACCAAGGGGAAGATCTAGAAGTAAATACCTGGATGGCTCGGCCACGTGGCATGGAGCATGGAGCTGATCCACGACTCTGGTGATCGAGTGAGATGGCAGAACATGACCGCTCACGCTTATCGATATGGCACGTAGTGAATGAATGAATGTAAGTTTATAATCTCTTGAGTGACGCACGTTTCAAGAAAAGGATTTCTTTAGAAATTTTGATCGCAAATAAATAAACTGTTGTTAACTCACAAAAGTTAGTGTGCTGTTTATGGCACTTTTGCATTCGATAGATGCACAGTTAGTCACTGGACGCAGAGAGTTTTGGTTTCTGCAAGTGGAGATATAGATCTGGCTTATAAGCCGCGCTATGGACATCCTGCCACATCCACCCGCAGAATCATGTAGGAACGTGGCTGACATCATGATTCGCAGAGATATGTAAATCACAAGTCAACAGTTGTCCATGCAGCTTTCAATAAGCACAAGTAATGCAATTTAAATTGTCAAAACCTGGGATATTCACAGCTTTGTGACAAGATGGGTTTCTCGAACTCTCACAGAGGACCAAAATGATCACAGGAAAACAATTTGTTCGGAATTGTTTTGGCGGTTCGAGACAGATGGGGATTTTTTTTTCCTTTTAAACAATTGACTGGAGACGAAACTTGGGTTGATAATTTTGAGCCGGAGACAAAAAGACATCAATGGAGTGGCATCATTCTCAATCACCAGCGACGAAAACATTCAAACTACCTCCATCAGCCTGTAAAGTCATGCTGTTTTTTTTTTCTTTTTAATTTTATGTGTGTGGGGAGGTGGGGTTGGGGGAATTTATGGGGTTAATCTCCTGGATATGCTGTATAAAGGTGGAACCATCAATTAGGAAATTTACATCAAACCACTCACAAAACTCAATGGTCATTACTGCAGAGTTAAACCCCAGAAGTATCGAGAGAACCGCTTTTCCGTCATGACGAGTGTCCTCACTCAAGTTTATAAAACAAGGAAGGCAATCGACAAAATGGGATGGAGTGTACTGCCCGATGCACCCTACATTCCAAACAAGGTACCATCTAATTTCCATCTTGTCGGCCCCCTTAAGCGTGCTATCCATTGGACAAAGTTTGAAGACAACGAGGGAGTGATTAATGCTGTAAATAAATGGCTACACAAACAGGACACAATTTATTATTACATATCTGCTACATGCTCTTGTTTCAACACACCGTAAAGCCGTTAAATTTGATGGGTAGTATGTTGAGAAGTAGAAATGTTTGCTGCACACGTGCATGAACATTGTGACTAAATTGCATTTGTATGTCATTAACGGTTAAAGAGAATAATTGTGGTGCATAACTTTCTGATCTGCCCACGTGCTTCAATTAATGCATCACATAAATGTTCAATACTTGAATTAGTGCATTACAGAAATGTCCAATACTTGAATTAACGTATTAAGAAATATCCAATACTTGAATTAATGTATTAAAGAAATAGTAAATACTTGAATTAGTGCCTCACAGAAATGGTCAATACTTGAATTAATGCAATAAGAAAGATCCAGTTCTTTAATAAATGTATTACAGAAATAGTCAATGTTGAATTAGTGCATTCACATAAATGTCCAATACTTGAATTAATGTACCACAGAAATGTTCAATATTTGAATTAATATATCACAGAAATGTTCAATATTTGATTTAACGCAGCAGAGAAATGTTTAAAACTTGAATAAATGCACCACATAAATGTTTACTACTTGAATTAGTGTAGCACAGAAATGTTTAATACTCGAATTAATGCGTCACATAAATTGTTAATACTTGAATTAATGTACCACAGTAATGTTCAGTACTTCAATTAATGCATTACATAGATGTTTAATACTTGAATTAGTGCATCATAAATGTTCAATACTTGAATTAGTGCATCACAGAATTGTAAAATACTTGAGTTAAAGCATCACGCAAATGCAGAAAGGTGCCTTATAACCCTCTCAGTTCTGTGATTGAAAACAGACAATCCATGGAAAAGTATGCATCCAGAGACAATTAACAACACAAACACTTGCCAACGATCACATACAGACATAAATTGACACACATAATATTCTACAGTAGTTGATAAAAAGCATGATTCATCCTATGTCATCTTGTTCCTCTTGTACCTTGTTGTGTCGTGGTGAAGCATAAACAGCGGGAGAGTGCCTGTCGTTTGGCTTCATGTATCACGATTTCTACGGACTCTATCATTCCCTCTGTCCATTGTTTACGTAGCCAGCCTCTTCTTCTGCTTACATTTGATCTGTATATCATTGCTTGTTATGCTACACCGTAAGTATATATATATATATATATATATATATATATATATATATATATATATATATATATATATATATATATATATATATATATATATATATATATATATATATATATATATCCAAACCATTTAACTTGCTCTTTTCTAATGAAATCTAGCGCTGTTGTAATCCCAACTTTAGTCCTGATGTCATAATATCTGATTGCTCACTTCTTGACATATTGGGTATTTTTCTCAACAATCTCATTGCCATTGCTGTAATTTTTCGTTTGTCCCTCTTCTGTCATTGCCTAGGTATGGCATTGGTAGCATAGAATTAGTAGGCAGATTGTGCTGTAGTGCTTTCTTAGTAGTTATTGATTCGTGTTTGTTTAGTATTGGTGCCATATGTTCAATGAGTTGGATTACCTTATTGCACCTATTTTCAATCTAGTCTTCTGATTTGCCGTTTGATGATACTTATACTTCCTAAGTACGTGTAGCTCCTTACTTGTTTCAGTGGTGTTCTCTTAGATAAATCTATGTTGTTTTCTTCTCTGTTGTAACATACAGTAATTTTATCTGTTTCACTGATGCTAATGTTCATGATTATACAACCACAATTGTATACGGAATTGACTCCACAGAGACATAGGTATGGTAAACTTTCTGATACTCACCACGCAATATTAAAAGAAGGATTATTATAATGGGAAATATAAAAAAGAGAACTTACCGTTAAGACATAACGGTTCCTTGTAGCCAGCCTGACAGCCGTACCTACAGGTGCCATTGACATGGTCACATGACGTCTCTGCCGTTGTTTGATTGGCGCACTGCTGGCTGCACGTGTTGTTACACTCTCGGCCATATTGTTCTCGTTCACATGCTGCAACAGTTAGCACGGGACACAGTGTGTTATTCATAGTTTGTGTTTTACTTTAGCGAGTTCTTGGGTAAACCTGTGAAATATGACACAGTCTACACTGGACAAATGAACGTAGAATCATAACAGAGATGAGATGCCTTAGAAGCGTTGCTGGAGTGATTGTGATAGATAACATTAGGAATGAGGAAATTAGAAGACGACAAAGTCTGAAACAATTCACGCACTTCAGAAGAATTCAATAGAACTTCAACAGAGCAACAGATTAAATGGTTTTGTCTCCTGACAAGAATGCCTTGATACCATGTGCGACAAAGAGCCACACTGAAAAATAAAATAGTCCTGTTCAAAATGAAAGACCACTTAAAAGATGAAGAGGTTGTATGAAGAGCAACCTTAGAGAGGCGAATACCAATTTACAAACGGTATTAGAGAGACCGAATAAAAGATCTTTAGATTTCCCCCAACACTTCACTGTGGTAAGTATTAGAGAGATCACATAACAGTTCTTTACATTACCCCCAACACTTCACTTGGGTAAATGGAATAAGAGAATTAGACTTAGCTCAGGAGACATTCTATTATTTAAAATTTTTATTCTGTGTTTGGGAGACAGAATAAGGATTAACATTATAACAAAGTATTAACAGAAAACAGCTTAAGAATGAGGGTGGAGGCGGTCAGTGCAGCATTCCGCTGGATGGAGAATACGATACACTCACACATTGTGATTGTAACTGACTCAGAAAGCATGCTGAGGAAGGTGAGGACAGACAAGCTTCGGGCAGAGTGGCTTGCTTCGCTTCGGAGGTAACGGGTAGTAAGCATCACCTGGATCTTTTCTCCGGGGCATGCTGGTGTGCTGGGGAATGAACAGGCGGACAGATTAGCTGGCTCTTCAAAACTTGGTGGAGTATTGATGCATGACAAGGCAGACGTGGTTGCGGCCTTGTGGGAGCACGTGTACACCTCGGAGGAGCAAATGGATTACCATGGTCTGGCAAGAATGAGGCAGCGAGGTGTGACGAGGGGATCTGGCCGACGATCGACGCTCAGAGAAAAGGCGAGACGGACATATAATCATATTGCTACTTGTACTATTAGTGTTGGAACTCTTCGCTGGCTGCTGAAGGATGGGGACGGAGCGCTTATGGGAATGCCCCGAATGCTGTGATGTCGGTTCCTAAATCAATCAATCAATCCATCAATTAATCAATCAATCATATAATAGAAAAGCATGGCCATGTTGCCATTAACTTCTCCAGCTTCACATGCCGAAAGGGAAGACATCAAGCACAATGAAACAAGGACGGGAACATGATCGTTTCAAACAATCTATAACGTTCTGCATGTGCATATATCTGGCCAGATGTCTTGACTATGTTCAGACCAAAGATAGACAATATGATAGCACACCATGCGTTGCTTGGCTAGTTAGTTGCATATCTACATAACGTAGCAGTCAACCCCATCATTTATTTGGCTGTTTGTAATTCCTGGGCAAGTTTACGTTCAGTAGTTTGCCATTGCTTTCGAAAGGACCAGAACCAAAACCATTGTACGAAAACCAACGCAAGGTCGTCTGCTTATAAATCGCTGGCAACTGTGTTGTGAATGCGGTATGCGGGATTAGTAATTGCGTTCGGACGTCCTTCGCCACAGAGCTGGCTGCTGCTTGGTACACTTGATCAACACAGGGGGCTCTGATTGGGATAGAGTGAGTTAGTGTAGCGTGTAGGTCACATGTCTACTGCAGCAGAATACACAATATGCTTGGGTTCTCTGTGGGGTATACTGTATGTGTGTGTGTGTAACTACAGGATCAAACAGTTCACTAAGCTGATTCATCTAGCCTGGGTTATAATGTAGGAGTGTATATATCTATAGAATCAAGTGTGAACAAATACAGAACGTCTATTTTATGAAAGCTAAGATATTACATCCGTGTTGAGCGCATGGTTCCTCACCAATACACACATAAAACATGAGCTGGATGGGACATGCAAGAACAGCAACAACATGGCAATGACGAAGATAACGAGACACAGGGTAATGAATTTATAATTTACATGTGAAATTGTAATAAATATACGTACGTAAATTGAGTTAAATTCAATTACAATTTGCAGGCGTCTTTTTTACAATTAAATGTACACAAACAATCAAAAAGTACTAACAACGGTAATTTAGAATATGGGAGAATGTAATATCCATATGAAAACTCACGTAACGTGCATTTTGATCCACTATAGCCGCCCTCACATCCAAGATTGCAACTGCCATTAAAACGGTCACATGATCTGACACCTAGTGTGTCCCTGGTACAGAATTCACTACAGTTTGTCAGACATCCAAGTCCGTATTTTCCAGGGCTACAGGCTGTGAAGACAATATTGTAGAAATGAATGCAGGAGATTTGTATGAATCTATGCGATAAACAAATTATGTGTAGAAATCAATGTTGAAATCAGTCAAAGAGATATGTATAAGTACTTGCCATAAACAACGTATGGGAATGTCCTGAGTGCAGTGATGTCGGTTCTTAACTCAACTCAACAACCTTGCCATAAACAAATAATGGGTAGAACACAGCCAGTGGATGATATATGTCTGGAACAATCAAGACGAGAATTAATGTGTCTATGGATGACAGTCAGCCACGAAGAAACCCTGCATGTCAGACACGCTCCATTCCAACTCTCCATGATTACATACAACAGGAAACTGTACATCAAATGTTGCCAGAAGTCTAGCCATAATAGTGCACATGTTCAAACAAACATGGATGTCCTTTGAGGACGAAGCGATCCATCCCAACCCCAGGTTGATTTTCTACACAATTGTACGTTCAGTAGTTTGCCATAGCTTTCTGAACGAGAAATGAAGGTTGAAGTCCAAACTGACGCATGCAGGAAACGATCCCCCTATCTCGTCAACAGCGTACCGTGAGTTTCAGAGCTGCACATATTACACAGTGTAAAACCCTTAGAATAACATTAACACACACAGTATAGCAACAGTTCTGAGAAGATGTGTCGTTCCTGTGGTAATGTGGACATATGTATCATGGACTATCTCACAAACTCTACATGTAACAGGACCATCCTTGTCATACCGTGGATTTAGAAGACATGAACTAACATGTATAGACTATTACAGTCGATATTGACTAGCAAATAGACAGAAGTTGAGTTCAATTGAGTTGAGTCAAGAACCGATATCAGTACACTCGGGGCATTCACATAAGTGCTCACTCCTCATATTCAAAAACCAGTGAAGAGTTCCAATAATAATGATGCCCGTTACAATCTGATTATATGTCCGTCTTGCTAAACCTCGGAATGACTACTGTCGACCAGATCCTATGTCCATCCGTTGCTGCTGCATTCTCTCTAGACCATGACAGTCTATCTTTTCTTCTGCATTCACACATTCTCCCAGATTGCCTTCACCACATCTGCCTTACCATGCATCAAATCACCGTGTAATGATGCGGTCTATCTGTCTGTTTATTTCCAACCACACCAGAATGTCCTGTAGAAAATAATACAGCGAATGCTAACAACCCGCGGCCTTTTTCTTTTGACATGAATCTGAACATGGGGTTCAAAGACATGGCGACAAAAGGCAGGTATGAGAGAGTGCTGGTCACTGCACGACTGCAGCCCTCCTGGTGCATGGAGTTAGACCTGTATTTGTATAGAAGACTTGGCCCTTGGTTGGTGGTGTCCTGTTTACTTCCCACGGCATTTATTGGTTCCAAATGTAGGCTCTTAGAACATGAGACCAGAGGTCAATGTAAAATCAGTCCCCACGTCGATAAGGAAGTGGACACAAGACCAGTATGCCACAGGGCAAGCGTGCTAGCCCGTGCTCTAGTAACAGAATCATCGCCATCATCATATGCCTGCCAGCTGGTGATGGCGTAAAACGTTGGGGAGATAAAGTGGTGGTTTTACCTTGACTTCCACATTCACACGGTTTTTTGTTTGTTTTGTTTTTATTTTACCTCAGACTTTGACAGCCATTTCCGACTGTCAAGACAAGTGAGTGCCTGTAGGTTGGTAAATATAATAAAATAGAATAAGGACAAGTTTCGCTAGGGGTATTCAGTATGAATGGGGTCTAAAACCCAAACACGCCCTCTATAGGAATGAATATATTGGCTCGTAACCCCCAAGTATTGAACAAGGCAGAAAAGGGTGCAAGTTCAACACTAACATAGAAGAAATGTTTCCCATAGAAGGCTGGGAGATCCGGGAAGTTCTACCACAGACACCCGAGTACTAATCACTCTACCAGAGGGTGTGTCCATGTGTAAGTGCCCCGCCCCACATTTAATCTCCAACATATATCTATATATATATAAACAATGACAAGTATCCACTGTCATGCACATCCACAGTATTATACAACAGAGGGACAACAACCAATGTTAGATGCAACAACTGGCATTACATGACAGAGGAAAACAGCCACTGTTAGACAAAAAACAGTACAATGACTCACTGTCATCACATAACAGTAACAATTAACTGGACTATAAACATCAATTTTGGAACAACAGGTTAACAATGAAGTAACTGCAAGGCTTGGTTAAACCAAACAAACAAACAATTGTATTGTGGAAAACATTTGGGTTCTGGAAAACCCTGTGGCTACAATATGACATATACATGAAAGAATCTATCATATTTCAGGCAATGCACACAAAGTATACAACCAAACAGAAGTCCCCAACATTATTCCCAAAAAAGGTTCACATCAACTACAGTGTCAAACACAAAAAAAGTAAATAATCATACAAAGAAATAGATAAAGAAAATCTATCTAATCTGTCTCTAGAAATATCCTAGGGGTCTTATGATGACTCCCTCTCCTTCAATATCCACTAGAAAAAGTCTGGCCATAATCACACTTCTCTATAATCAGGAAAACAGCCTGCTTTGCATATATCCACCTATTCAGAAAATTGGGTATGCACACACACACCAGAACTTTCACTTCTGGATCATATATCCATCGCGAAAACATGTAGGAGTAATCCATATGAATCCAATGTGGATATACTGTAATCTCCAAGTCACAGTGCTAAGTCACTGGGCTAGGAGCGTTCCCAGGGTGATATAAAGGACAGGTATAAATAAGTCTGAAGCATTCTGGCGTGGCGTGACACACAGGAGTCCATGTGATTGATTCGATCAGGATCAGGCACAACACTTTCAGTATCTCTTTGGATGAGGAGTGACATCACATAATCCATTTAGAATTTCCTGACAGAACTAACTGAATGGGCATGAATATTCCAGCCCTTTTCTCTGGGTTAAGATGTAGGTTATTCTTTCTTCAGCTGAATATATGACTTGATTGACGGGAGTTGGTAATGTGCTTGATTATCCATGTCTGGGATATCGTGGATGAGAAGATTCAAAGGAAGCTGGGAGTTCACACAATCAGTTGGTAAATCCATACTGGTAAATGAGGGTGAATTCCAGACTATCCATGAGCCTCTGGAATATGACAGTTGAATGTGGAATTAGGCGGTGACTTTTAGAAGAGGTTATACTCTGTATCCATCTAGGCAGGCATGCCTCATGTCTTTTGCAGACATTGAAAAGCTTAACACCGTCTTTAAGTTCCCAAGAGGTAGGTGAATCCACTTCCGCATATTCAAAATCCGTTACGTATCCAGGCATTGACATTCAGGTTCAGTGGTGAGTAGCAGTAACCAGGCACTCTTTTGGTAGAATATTAGAGGAGGCTGATATCCCAGTTTCCTGCCTCTAAATCCAAACAAGTTGACTATAAATCCAGTGCGAAGCATGGTAACTAGTGTCAATACTCCACCGCTATCTCTAGCGCTGTATAGTGAAGAAGAACAGGGTTGATATAGATTAGTTATACAATCCAAACTTGGATAACAATGTATCATAATAAACTATACATATATATGATGAATAACAGTGTATCATAATTAAAAATAGAGGGAACAAAAGGGAAGAAGAAAAAAAAAGTGTTAGCTAGTTCCCTAGCCCTTGTCGCCTACTGTAGAGTTTTGACCCACTCCAAAAGTGAGTAAGATATCTACTCAATAGGTACATTTCTTCTGGACTGATACTGGAGCTTCCTAATCCATCCAAACATTTTGATAGTACCGCTGTCACACACCATGGAAAAAGTTCATGAGACACTGTCCTCATGTAAACAATTCATAAATCTCCTTTCCATAGTTACAAACAGCATTATGTAAGTACCACTGATAAATGGCAGAAGTTTAGCTACCAGTTGTCATCTCCTTTTGCATCATCATCATCATCATCATCATCATCATCATGATGTGTTTTTTCCCCCTTTGGGGGGGGGGGGGGGGGAGTTAAAAGATTACTCCAACAGAAAAAATCATAAATAATATACATATGATGAATAACAAAAAAAACCTTGTTGGGCTTTTTTTAAAATGGTATAAAACTCTTTTAGTGGGATTACCCAACATCTAAAAAAATACCCCAAAAGAGAACTCATGGGAACCCTTTTCCCCCTTTTACATTTAGAATGTATTTTTCAAAACCCACAGAAAATCCCAAAACATCTTTATGAAAAAGGACACAAGACAATCTCGTGTATTTACAACCGGGGAAAACAAAAGTTTAAACCCAAGTGCAGAAAAAGTAAAAGCGAGAAATATTTTCTCTCTCTCTATTAAAAAAACCTATTTAAAAGTTTTTTACACAAATTTGAGATAGTAATATTTTCCCCAATCATAAGAGCAGAAATAAAAAATAAGCACTCGGGAAAAAAAACATTTTAAAACACAGAGACCAGGGGTAAAATTAAAGGGCATTTAGGAAAAATTTTTAATTTCAAAAAATCTTTCTCAGAAGAAAATGACTCATAGCCAGATTTTTGTAAGCTTTTTTGAAGGTGACTGGAAAAAACAGGGGGTTTGTTAGGCTGCGTGACGAAAACCCAAACCTTTCCAATGAAAGTAATTCTCAAAATTTTTTCACACAAAAAAATTTTTCAATCATGTTTTAGTTCCTAAAAGCATTTACCTATTTAATAACATATTTTGTATATAATATAATCCCAAAACCAAAAACGCAGAGAATAAGTGGGTTTTAAAATTAACCCATTAAAAATGGGTCACCCGAAACATTGGGGGAAAACATGGGGGTTTTGACCAGCCCGCTTTGTTCTCCCAAAGCCTTTGTCTAGATTAAGGCCGTGTTTCCGGGGGCGCGGGAAATTTCATTCCTTAAACGAAACAAATTTTCGTTTCGTTAATTCCCCGCGGGCTTTTTAATAGCCTCTACTCTTCAGATAGCTTGCCCCTAAAAAACGTTTTGTGGAAAAAGACTGCGAGTTTATGACATATATGTACAAGTCTCCCATAGACTTTCACCCCATGGGGAAGGGATGCTACATTCATCCACAGTCTTCCCCCCTTCTTAATCTGATGCTTTTTGGGGTTGTTCCAAGCCCTCCAATTATGTTTTAAAATTTAATCACTTTTGGTAAAAATAATCTCTCCTTTGCCACTTTTCATGTTTCTATTCCCCAAGACAATGGCCCTTTAACTTGAAGTTTATTAGCTTCGTTTGGAAGAATTGTAACCTCCCCCAGTTGTCAGCATTCCATTGAAATATGAGTGGACGTTGAGATCTCTAATGAGGATTGGTTCCCGCAATGGGCCCAATTTCTCGACTTTTGAACGAAGATATAAAGTTTCGACAACCGTTTCATTACCCAAAAAGGGAATATCTCCTTAAAATATGCTAACAGAAAGGATCTCCCCTTCAAATCAGTCATAGTGGCATACTGAACTGGGTAAGTATAACTAGCACAGGTGTAGGTTCATTTGCTTTGAGGCCAACTCTACAAAAAAGCCCTGGCTCTTTTATAAGTCCATCCGCACTTTATACTGATAGAATGAGTTCCCGGGCATTTTTTCTCTCCCCCTCCAACACGTATACGTTGCTTTCCTGGTGAAAATAGCGAGCAATTTTTGCGTCGTTTGTCGTAGATTGTCGTCATCTGCCCCCAAAATAGGTTGTAGACAATTTCCACCCAAGCACCGTTAAGTAGATGTAATAACATTGCAATAGCTGTATCACCACCCAACATTATATTCATTTCATAGATAAATTTAAAGCCGTGGGTGGTCCCTGTAATAGTCACCCGAAAAAACCGATTGTCGGTACACTCCCCATTTTACTGATGGGTTACCTTACTTGTAAGAAATAAAAAGCCACGGGTATAAATATATCCGTTTTTTTGGTGTTTCCTGAGTTTAAATTCCTCAAGATAAAAAAAAACAACCCCCCTTTGAGTTTCTCTCCAGGTCGTTCGTAACCGATCAATACGGAGAACAATGAATCGTTTTAAACTGGAAGAGTTTGAAAAATTTTCCTTCTGAACTGAAAAATATTACTAGTTAGACTCCCTAGAAGAAATACTAAACTAGTAAAAGTCAAGCAAATCTCAGCCCCAAAGGCTTCCAAGTGCTTGAAAAGTATAGTCCCTTTCTATAGCCCAATCTAGCTTGGTCTATGAATAAAAATAAGAATAAGGCGTCCTTTCTCTTCATCTGTCGAGAGGTACGTCAACAACAAAACCCTAATTTAATTTGTTGTATAAATAGGGCTATCTCCTAGACCACCAAAATTTGTTTGATGTTTTGGAAAAAAAATCCTGACTTTAAGAACATAAGCGAAAAACTAGCAAGCTGTCCCTAGTCTTTTAAGTCAGTACAAGCAACATGCAAAAAGGGGGGGCTAAGGCTTCCCCGGCCTGTTACTAATTCTGTGATGAGAAAAATTGGGAATGTCGCAGATGAGGACCAATTTCCGTTTTCTGACATCAAAAATTTGAATACTTACAGGTTTTTTTGGTAGCTCTTACTTCCCATGACATCCCAATAAAAAAAAAAGGGTAAATTTAAGGGGGGAAACCATATCCTTCGTTCGCCAGTCACACAACGACGTATGCTTCTCTGTCACTGGTAAAGCCAGAGGGGCTAGCTTGTAAAAAGGGGGCCCCGTAATTCAAATGCGGGCTCTCACATAGTAAATGGATCCTTGTTCACTACAGAGTTACAACAACCGAATAATAAAAAATTTACCGGGGTCATTTTTTTGACACATGGACAATAACAGAAACTGTTACGAAACCCGACCCTTAAACTGAAAGCGTTTAATAGGCGTCTTTTTTTGTCCTTATAGGAATCATCATGTCAATCTATCTACTTTCGTGTTTCCCAAAAATGTTAGCATATGGGGTGGATATAAAATCCATGTTTCCCGCTTGGCGGCTACGAAAACTGCAATTTTTCAATATTTATACTCCTTCCCTTATACATGTCGGATAAAATTTCAGGTTGGGGTATTGGCCCTAACATTAAGTCAAATTAAAATTTGGGTTTTTGTTATTCCCCCCCCCCCCCCCCCCCCCCCCCCCCATGTTTCTAAATCCCATTTATGCATGTAGTGTCCCACTTAAAAAAAGATTTTCTTTATTGAATTTTTTAAAAAAAAATTTTGGGGGGCTATATCCTATCGTCTCAGCCATTAAAAATTTTTTTTTTTGGGTTCTCTGTTGTTTTGGGGAAATTTCAAAGTAAAATGACCCCAACAAACGGGCATGCCCCAAAATTTAAAAAATTTCAATATATGAAAAACATAGTTAAAAAAGCCCGGATTCATATTTGGGTCTATGCAAAAAAGAGGACATATAGACAGTAATATATTTATCATACTACCAAAAAATAATAAACAAAAACATCCCCAAATAAAAATAACATCTAAACATCAAACATCACACAAAATCAATCAAAAATTCCTGACATCCTACCAGAAATAATCCTATATGGGTTAACCATCCCCGAGACCCTTTTTTTATGAGGGCCCATACAAGGAAAAGGTCTCCCCCCCAAAAGGTACCAAAAATACATGGAAATTAACCATTCTCATATACAAACATTAACACAGGTTTCTATTTCTAGAATAAAGACATCACCTGTGAACATTAGTTTAAACACAAACAAACAATACTTGTGATTAAGACACCATAAATTCATAAAACTTGTGTCTAAGCCCCTACTTGTGAACACCCCGCCACCCAAATTTGTTGTAAAGTCTCAAATTGAGAGGTAGACATGGGTACAAAATTTTTTGGGGGCATTGCCCACACTCATGGCATGGGGTAAGGGTTCAAAAACCCGCGACGAGCCCACACTTGTAGGGTGGTTTAAATAAAAATAAAATAGAATAAGGACAAGTTTCGCTAGGGGGATTCAGTATGAAAAGGGGTCAAAACCCAAACACGCCCTCTATAGGAATGAATATATTGGCTCGTAAACCCCCCAAATATTGAACAAGGGGAAAAAGGGTGCAAGTTCAACACTAAAATAGAAAAAATGTTTCCCATAGAAGGCTGGGAGATCCCGGGGAAATTCTACCACAGACACCCGGGGTACTAATCACTCTACCCAGGGGTTTGTCCATGTGTAAGTACCCCGCCCCCCCATTTTAAACTCCCAAAATATATATATATATATATATAAACAATGACAAGTATCCACTGTCATGCACATCCACATTTTTATACAACAGAGGGACAACAACCAATGTTAGATGCAAAAAACTGGATTACATGACAGAGGAAAACAGCCACTGTTAGACAAAAACAGTACAATGACTCACTGTTAATTTACATAACAGTACAATAACTGGGCTATAAAAAATCAATTTTGGAACAACAGGTTTAAAAAGAAGTAACTGCAAGGGGTTGGTTTAAAACCCAAAAAAACAAACAATTGTATTGTGGAAAAAAATTTGGGTTCTGGAAAAAACCCCGTTGGCCCACAAAAATGACATATACATGAAAGAATTTTCCCTATTTCAGGCAATGCACACAAAGTATACAACCAAACAGAAGTCCCCCAAAATTATTTCCCCAAAAAAGGTTCACATCAAATACACGTGTCAAAAACAAAAACAAAGTAAAAAAATCCATACAAAGAAATAGATAAACAAAAACTATCTAAACTGTCTCTAGAAAAAATCCCAGGGGTCTTATGATGACTCCCTCTCCTTCAATATCCACTAGAAAAAGTCTGGCCCTAATTTACACTCTCTATAATCCAAAGGGAAAAAAGCTGCTTTGCATATATCCACCTTTTTCAGAAAATTGGGGATTGCACACACACACCCCGAACTTTCACTTCTGGATCATATATCCATCGCGAAAAAAAATGTAGGAGTAATCCCTATGAATCCAATGTGGGTATACTGTAATCTCTCAAGTCACAGTTGCTAAGTCACTGGGCTAGGAGCGTTCCAGGGTGATATAACAGACAGGTATAAAAAAGTCTGAAGCATTCTTTGGGGTGGCGTGACACCAGGAGTCCATGTGATTGATTCGATCAGGATCAGGCACCAACATTTCAGTATTTTTGGGTGAGGAGTGACATCACAAATCCATTAGAATTTCCCGACAGAACTAACTTGAATGGGGGATGAATATTCCAGCCCCTTTCTCTGGGTTAAAATGTAGGTTATTCTTTCTTCAGCTGAATATATGACTTGATTGACGGGAGTTTGGGAATGTGCTTGATTATCCATGTCTGGGATATGGTGGATGAGAAGATTCAAAGGAAGCTGGGAGTTCACACAATCAGTTGGTAAAAACCATACTGGTAAATGAGGGTGAATTCCAGATATCCATGAGCCTCTGGAATATGACAGTTGAATGTGGAATTGGCGGTGACTTTTTTGAAGAGGTTTTTACTCTGTATCCATCTAGGACAGGCATGCCTCATGTCTTTGCAGACATTGAAAAGCTTAACACCGTCTTTTAAATTCCCAGAGGGAGGGAAACCACTTCCGCATATTCAAAATCCGTTACGTATCCAGGCATTGACATTTAGGTTTAGGGTGATAGCAGTAACCAGCACTCTTTTTTTAGAATATTAGAGGAGGCTGATATCCCAGTTTTTCCCGCCTCTTTAAAACCAAACAAGTTGACTATAAATCCAGTGCGAAGCATGGTAACTAGTGTCAATACTCCACCGCCATCTCTAGCGCTGTATAGTGAAGAAGAAAAGGGTTGATATAGATTTGTTATACAATCCAAACTTGGATAACAATGTATCATAATAAACCCATACATATATATGATGAATAAAAAGTGTACATAATTAAAAATAGAGGGAACAAAAGGGAAGAAGAAAAAAAAAAAATGTAGCTAGTTCCCTAGCACTTTTTCGCCCACTGTAGAGTTTTGACCCCCTCCAAAAGTGAGTAAGATATCTACTCAATAGGTACATTTCTTCTGGACTGATACTGGAGCTTCCTGAGGGGGTTTCGCACCACCTAATCCATCCAAACATTTTGATAGTACCGCTGTCACACCATGGAAAAAGTTTATGAGACACTTTCCTAAAGTAAAAAATTCATAAATCTCCTTTCCCCTAGTTACAAACAGCATTATGTAAGACCACTGATAAAAGGCAGAAGTTTAGCCCCCCCAGTTTTCATCTCCTTTTTCCCTCATAAACATCATCATCATCATCATCATCATCATCATGATGTGTTTGTCCCCATTGGGGGGGGGGGGGGGTTAAAAGATCTAATCCAACAGTAACATCATGAATAGAATATACATATTTATGAATAACAGAAAACCTTGTTAGTCTTTTACTAAAATGGTTTTGAACTCTCTAGTGGGGATTACCCAACATCTCAAAAATCATAAAAAAGAACTCATGGGGAAACCTTTCCCCCTACACTTGAGATTATGTTATCATACCACATGAAAAAACCCCCTAAAATCATTTATGGGAAAAAAGGAAATACAAGACAATCTCTGTGTATTTACAACCAAAGGGAAAAAAAGATTAACTCCTAAGTGCATGAAAAAGTCAAGCGAGAATATATATCTCTCTCTCTATCTAACAACCTATATTTAAAATTTTACACAAATGTGAGATAGTAATATTTTTCCATCATAACAGCAGAAATACAAAAAAAGCACTCAGGAAAAAAAAAACTTTAAAACACAGAGACCAGTTGTGAAAATTAAGCATTTAGGAATAAAGTTTAAAAACCCCAAAAAACATCTCAGAAGAATGACTCATAGCCAGATTATCTTGTTTAAACTTTTTGAAGGCTGACTGGAAAACATGGCGGTGTCTAGGCTGGTGACGTAAACCAACCTTTTAATGAAAGTGATTCTCATAATTTTCACACACACAACTTCAATCATGATTTAGTTTCCTCAAAGCATTTATCCCAGTACATAAAAATATGTTGTTTTAATATAATGCTCACCTAAAACGCAGAGAATAAGTGGGCTTTAAATTAAACCCCTTAACAAAAGGGTCACCCGTAACATTGGGGGAAACATGGCGATTGACCAGACCGCTTTGTTACCCAAACCTTTGTCTAGATTAAGCCCGTGTTTCCGGGGCGCGGGCAATCAATTCTCTTAAAACGAAACGAAAATTTTGTTTCGTTAATTCTCCCGTCGGGGTTTTTTAAAGCCTCTACTTTCAAAAGCGTGTCCCAGCAAAAGTCTGCCCGGAAAAAACTGCGAGATGATGACATATATGTCACAGTGCCCTGCTCTGCACAGCTGCAGGGGATGTTCACTTTTCCGGTGGATATCGGTCCTCTGAGTTGTCCCCTTATTCAGGTGGATACTCATGTCCCCAGAGCTGAGTTTGCCACACCGCAGTGTCC
>JACEFZ010014150.1:0-53347 GCA_014155875.1 Cepaea nemoralis | reverse complement strand
CAACAAAAGACAGACAGACAGACAGACAGACAGACAGACAGACAGACAGACAGACAGACAGACAGACAGACAGACAGACAGATAGTCGGGAACGGGAACTTATATGAATCAAATGAGATGCTCCCCATCAGGGACTGGGCGAAGCCGGGCCGGGTCAGACAGACAGACAGACAGACAGATAGACAGACAGGCAGATAGATAGTCGGGAACGGGAGCTTATATGACTACTTATATGAATTAAATGAGATGCTCCACACTAGGAGCCAGGCGATGCCGGGCAGGGTCAGACAGACAGACAGATAGACAAACAGACAGACAGACAGACAGACAGACAGACAGACAGACAGACAGACAGACAGACAGACAGACAGACAGACAGACAGACAGACAGACAGACAGACAGGAACGGGAGCTTATATGACTACTTATATTAATTAAATGAGGTGCTCCCCACCAGGGACTGGGCGAAGCCGGGCCAAGGTCTGCTAGTCTAATATAAATCAGAACTACCAGCACAGTGCATGCTTGGTTTGCACAGGCTCGGTGCAAGGGTGGTGCGCACGAATTGGATCAGACAGAGAGAACGGAAGAAGTGGTTTGGAAATAGACAGAGTCAGGGATAGCAATATGTTTAAAAAAATGTTAGTTGCATATCCTTTACAGGACGTAGCAGTCAACCCCAGTATTTTTGGCTGTTCGTGATTCCTGGGCAAGTTTACATTCAGTAGTTTTCAATTGCTTTCTGAGCGACAGACACCCATACCATTTCCTAAAAAAGCCAACACAGCTGTGTTTCGAACGTGGGTATGCGGGATTACGAACTGCCTCCGTAACACCTTCGCCACGGAGCATGCAATAGCAATAGGTAGGGTCGGGCATTATAACCAAATTACGGGCTTGTTTTTAAAGGCATTGGTAGTGATCTGATTCATGTTTTCTGTAACGAACGCCCATGATCAATAAAAATGAGTTTAATGTTATCACAACGTTATTTCTGTTGATTTCCGTTAAAACCAGGTCGGGTTGGTTGGGGTATTACTTTCTGTCAGTCTAGTAGGTCTGTGACAGTCACTGTTTTGACTTAAAAGTTGTTAATATGATAGCAGACATATTGTATTATATATCAAATTAAAGGGGTGGCATGGGATAAAGTACTGTATATAATCCAATGGTAGATACGGGAAGTCGCTTAAGACGAGTAATCACTCCATGGCACTTAAACAGTTTAAAATCGTATGAGTGTTAATCGCTCAGAAAGCACTGGCAAACTACTGATTGCAAACTTGCCTAGTAAATCACAAACAGGCAAACAACAATGATGTTGACTGCGACGTCATGCAATGGACACACAACTATCTTTTTAAAACTACGAATCGTAACAGAATGCATATTACATGTGCTTTATTGAAGTACATGAACGTCTTTGTGTGTACATTTATGCACGAATACAAAGGGATTGACATTAATCCATTGTTTTTCTCGTTCATAACTAAATTGAGGTATATGAAGTTGGTAAATAAATACACACGTATTGTTTGTCGCTCTTAGAAGTGGGGGAAAGAATTAGAGTCTAGAAGACGCACTAGGCAACACAGAAACAACAAACACTTACAACTACATGAAAAACACTATATTAAAATATAAATATTAAAGTTACTCATCTTTCTCATCTCATCTCATCTCATCTCATCAGGTTCCTCTTGTACTTTGTGATGTCGAGGTGAAGCATAAACAGCTGAAGAGTGCCCGAGTATGAGCTGTTACCATTTGGATCAGTCCGTGTATGCCTATTGTGTTTTGTTCGAGCAGGAAAAGAATCCCATTCCGGCTTGCTGGTAGTCGCAGGTTTAGGACGAAAAAATCTGACCAAAGCGAGTCCGTATCCCCTGGCGAGCCAAAGCTCCGTTAGCCCACCGGTCTACACTACGAGGAGGACTTGTTTAGTCTGCGTGTCATCGGCAGGCTACTAATTTTCATATTTTAACCCTCCTTGGAGAGGCCAGCCGATCCCAACCCTGTTGGCTGCAGGGCCAGGCGCAGTCCACACCTTTTATTCATCTGTGTCAATCAATAATAAAGCGAAACGGAATGTAAAATTCGACAAACACTGAACCGACCACAAAGACGAAAATGGGAAACAGTTAGTAGCAGACGGGGACGAGGTAACGATGAACACTGAAATTAGTGGAGCAAAAGAAAACTTTTAAAAATACAATGAAAGAATAACCACAACAACAACAACAAACATGATAAGTAAACGGTTTCTCATTTGTGTCAGGTGTATTTCCTTTATAAAATAAACCCACATTAATTATCTGGCGCTCATTGAAGTAGAAGAAAGGATTAGAGGACGCACTAGACAACATAACAATATATAGCTACAGCTACCGATTGGGATTGGAACACGTCACCCAGGTTGGAATCCTTGTCGTTAACTATAGCTTTAAATGTTTATGTTGTTTAGTGCATCCTCTAGTCTCTAATTCTGTCCCCCACTTCTATAGGCGCCAAAACAATACGTGCGTATATATTCATTAACTGCCTTAGTGGCCTAAGAGGGTTCTCCAATTGATATTTAAGTGTAATTAGGTATATATAGTATATTGTATTTGTGGGTGTAAATAAAAAGTTGCAGCTCTATATGTGTGTACTAAAAGACACGCGATAAGCAAACGCGATTATATGTGTGCGAATAAATACATGGAACTACACACACTGGATGGACAATTGGGTCAAAAATCACACCTTACGCCCTCACTCCGTTGTAAGTCATCATACACGCTGATCGTACGACATACCTATCCAGCCACAATGTTTGTTTATTCTATACTGATCAAGGCTTCAGCTGCAAAGTCCATTGTGTTACTTGTAATCGTGTTCTAATAAAGCCCGCAATCTATACTTCCTGTTTTCTGGTGATTCATTCATAGCTCTTACTTCAAAGGACAATTTGGATCAACTTAGCAAGGATCGATCTGAGTTCCCAGGTCAATTTACAACATCCACCTTGAAGGGGGTTCGACCACATGACCACAAGGCCGATAAGCAAGCATGCTAGCTGTTGCTCCGTTTCGGCTCCCTCACCATTTGATAACGATAGAAAATCCCCATAAATTATTGAGCTAACTGTAATATAATTTTATTTCGTAACTAATTCCCTAACAGATTAAAATAACGAATGAGTCCTACTTCAATAAACAAAGACTTCAACTGAATATCTGCATATTGTGAATCACGTTATATTGTTGAAGAATAAACTCATTGTGAGAAAGTGTTATTGTGTTTCCTTTTTATTCGCAGCAGCCACTTAACAATAGCTTGCATGATTTATTTTTTGGCATATTTCACCGCATTACGTCAGGTGCATATTACATAATAATATATATAGTCTAGTGAATGAATCAATCATATTTTGGCGGAAAAACATAACACACGCAGTCTCTGATAATGATCGAAAGTGGAGCAATTTTATCCCCACTAATCATAATCACTGTGAAATATTTCCTTCAGCAGTGTGACAGGTTGGCCCACCTCTCAGATCGTTTTGTTACTAGATGGAGATAGCCCTCAGTAAACCCCTCTATGTATCCTGTATTATTTTTTTATTTTTATCTATATTTTCAAATATTAGATAAAATCGTCTTTGGTTAGTGTATTTATATACATAAAACTATAGAGAGAGTTAAATACTATTTCTTCTTATAGTTAGAAGTAGATGTAGGGTAGAGTTCGTTTACAAGCCAAGAAATCAAGTCAGGCTGAATTTTATATTCAGGTTTGGCTGTGAATAATAATTTGGCCACAGGAAGGGAACTCTCCTGGATGAGAAGTTAACTTCCGGTAGCACCCTAACCTCTACCATTTTTCTGACAGGAACCTGGAGGGAGCAGGAGCTACTATCACGTCAAGTGGCTAAAATTGAACACCTGTCTGTGTTTAAACATATTTTATTGCTGGCTCTTGTTAAGCCGAAAAACCCTCTAAAACATAGAAAAGCCAATGATAGTCTCCACTCCCGATAGGCCAGTCAAAATCTAGTTGCAGGGTGAGTTAATAATAATTTTGTTAAATATTTTTCTGTGTGTCAATCTGCCGGCAAAATCTAAAGGCCATGCCGATCGATAATAGATACTATTAATTAAAACTAGTGTTAGTTAACTAATATTAGAATTAGGACCATGTTTGTGCCATGTGGCTTGCCGACAAGGGTAAAACGCAAAGCTCGTCACATGTGGCATTAGAAACATGGATAAATTACATTACGTGATTCTCGAAATTAGGTATCCGCCTGCGGAAGGACACCTGAGTTAGTCAGTAGACGATTAGAGTTAAGATAAATTAATTATGTGCTTAACTTCGGAACTAGCGTATTTCTCTAGATAAAATACTTATTAGTTGAAGGAATTAGTTCAGAGAGTGAATAGTTACAATTCAATTATTCTTTATTAATCTCTTATCTTGCCCATAGTCAGATTACTACCATGTGGTCCAATATGGCCCACTTAACAAAGTTCAAACCTTGGGGGAATTCTCCAACCCTAATATTGTTCTTGTATATAGTGAAAGTAATCTTAAATCTAGCTAAGAAATCTTCTAGATAATTAATTATGTTTTAATTAATATAAGGAAGACTTGCTAGTAGTACAACTCATAACTCTTTAAGTGAACTTGGGGTGTTTCATTGATTTTAATGGTTCACTCGTGTACATCGTGAAGTTATAGTTGTTGTGTGTGATTTCATTTCATTCTATGGAATTCATCATGTGATGTTAATTCATCGTGTGGAGTGTAGTTTGTGTGTTTCCATACTTGGAAAATGATGTGTGGTGTTTCATCGATTTAATGGTTTGTTAATGTATATGTGACGTCGGAGTTGTGGCGTCTGAGTTTCATTCCATTGAAGTCATCCTATATGTACTGTTAAGTCATTATGTGAATTGTGGTTCATGTTTCCATGATTAATCATGACTTAGAATATATATTTGGAATGTGGTCTTTGAAGTAGAGCATTGTGATTGTACATGTTTGATCTAAATGTCAGCAGAGAGAATAGGATATCATTTGTGTGCTGTTTCCATTAGATCAGTGTGCTGTTGTAGATTTCAGATAAGGAATCAAAATGTGTAAATTGAGATAATACATGCTATTGAAATTTATGAGACAAGCATGCCATGCAGGACATGGCCAAAAGAATTTACAATTCTGTCTTGAAGGATTATTCACTCCTTCTCACTGTCATTCACAGAGCCTGCACCCTGATCATCTGTAGCCGTAGTCACGACCGGTGATTGAGCTACGAACCACTCACTTGATGCAGCAGAGAGTGGAGTCCATACCACGATCCAGTCAGCACTGACAGCTTACCATCCAGGAGGCTAAGGATTATCAGATGAGTGGCTACCCACCCGTTTGCCACTGCACAGCAATCACCAAATTTGTCCTGCTATCGGCTAAGAGTCTATGATTATATCCTCTAGCTGAACATTATCTTGTAGAAATTTCAGGGATCTGCGTATCTCTTATGTGTCAGTGAGTTCCCAGTGGGGCTCACGTAGTGTTCTTTAGGATTAAACGTTATGTTATATTTGTAATTTTAACAACTGCGTCTGTCATTATAGAATTAGAATTAGCATCATCAGATTGTGTGACGAGTGAAAGGACTACATCTATACTTATCATTCTGTCTTATCTCCTGTTGTGTGAGAATACATTAGGCAGTGGGGGCTCATTATTCATCCAGGCACGTTAGCAGGAATAACTTGACATACTGTCTTCGTGTGTTAGTACAGTTAGTCGTCATAACTTTCCGCCTGGCACTGTTTAGAAGTAGTGATCCATTCTGGGACTTTGATAATCATTCTTCTAGAATTGCGAGCCATTTGATCGCTTCTTCAGCAGTGGTTAGATTCTCTATTCGTAGAAGTCTATTTAGTATCTACTTTGATCCAATTCCATCCTAGTAGTATACGTTACGCGACACTGGTGGCTCGGTCCGGGCATGACAATCCTATAGATTGTTGGGTTCAGTCGAGTATCCAACTTCATAGATAGTTCTAACTTTCAGTCACTAAAAAGAGATAGCTACTAATCATACTAGTTAATATATATATACTTATAATATAGGATAACTAGGATTAACATAAGAATAGATATGAGTTAACATAAGTTAGGGCAAAGGTGAATTGCTGGCAAACGGGTAAGTGTTGTGTCAATGTGTAACATTTTTTATGCTTGTCATTGAAGATAATATTGGTGAATCTTTGTGACAAACACATTCTTGATTAAGTGAGTGAGTTATTCAGGTGTATCAACAGATATCATCTTATTACATAACTAACATGTCTTCTGAAAAGCCACCTACTAAGGAGGAATTGCGAGAACAAGGAACATTGTTAGGTTATGAGGGTGTAGAGTTGAACAAATATGTAATAGAAGAAGGAAGAGAGTGGCGCCGAGAACAAAGGGACATCATCAAGGATAGAGAGAAGGAAGAACGAGAGGAAAGAATTAAATTACAAATCCAGATGGCGGAAATTGAATCCAGAGAGAAGATGCGACAAGCTGAATTGGACAACCAGTTGAAACAAGCTGAATTGGACAACCAGTTGAAACAAGCTGAATTGGACAACCAGTTGAAACAAGCTGAATTGGACAACCAGTTGAAGCAAGCAGAACTAGGACAAGGACTTGAAATTAGCTGAGCAGTTAAGACAGCACTGAGTTAGAACTGAGGAGATTAGAACTACAAAATCCTGATGCCTCCAGATTTAGCAGTGCCAGCTCTCCAACTGACAGTCAAGACATTTCCTCCGGACCACATATTACTCCAGGATCAATGAGTTTTCCACTGGCCCACTTCGACCCGAAGGAGGATCAGATGGATGAATATCTTGACAAATTCGTGTTAATGTGTGAAGCCTACAATCTGCCTAAGGATAAATTTAATATTAAACTCTCCCAAGCACTTCGCGGACCGGCGTATGACGTGTTTGCAAAGCTCCCTCCAGGTCTTGAGAAGGACTTTGTTACACTCAAAAATGCTCTCTTGAAACGATATCAGTTAACTTCCAGTGCCTACAGGTTGAAGTTCCGTACAGCCAAACGGTCACAAGGAGAATCATTTCCTCAGTTCGCCTCACGGTTACACACTTATTTTAACAAGTGGGTAGAACTGAGTGATTTGGATGCTACTTATGACGGGCTGGAGGAACTAATACTTGTTGAGCAATTTAAAGATGTTCTTCCAAAACAGCTACAAACCTTTATTGCAGAGAATGGTGGTGCTCGGCTAGAGGAGGTTATCTCACTAGCCGAACGATATTTAACTGCCCATGGCGAAGTAGCTGCCACTAAATCTTGTAATTCTTCTACTGCTCAAAATACTCCTGCAACACAGAATAAGGGTTTTCAGCAGAACAACTCTTACGGTAAGGACACCAGAGGGCACACTGGGGGTCCGCACCAAAATCCTGGTTCACAACAAAAAGCACCAGCAACCAATAGTGGATGGGGTAAACCTTACTGCAAGAACTGCAAAAGTAATGATCACCACACGAGCGTGTGCAGAAATAATCCCCCTACCCAGTATGCTGCGTGTATGATTACGGGGGCAAGTACCCAACAGAGCATATGTTCTAGTAATGGAACTAGGCCACCCACAGTTGAAACTATTCTGGTTAACGGTAGTCCAGTACTATGTCTCTATGACAGTGGACTCCAGTGTGATGCAATAATAGCTAAGCAGTTAGTGAAACCATCACAGTTAACAAAACAAACAGTTGTAGTCAAAGGGGCTACCAGGAGCTCTCCAACTATAATAGCTAAGATAGCCAAAGTACATGTGACATCTAAGTATGTCACTGGACTCATTTCAGCTGCAGTGATCGATGATCCGGTATATCCTTTCATGCTTGGTCGTAAGTATGTATATTTAGGAGAACCATCATCACCAATGATAATGGCAGCAGTGGAGACCCGGAGTCAGGTTGCACAGTCACATGAACCTCTACTCTCAATCAACCCTCTACCTCGGGAGATTAGGGCTGCACAAAATGAATGTCCGACTTTAGCATCTTGTTTTGGCAAACTGCCAAAAGGTAGAAATCCTCCAGCAGCTGGAAATTTCTATTTAAAGGACAAGTTGTTGTACCATAGGGCAGGAACTATGGGTACCGAACACGGGCAACTTGTCGTGCCGAAACAATATCGTAATCAGATATTGCATATGGGACATACCATATCCTTCAGTGGACATATGACTGTAGGAGTTACTACCCAGCGTATTTCTTGTCATTATTTTTGGCCGGGAATGACTGCTGACATACGAAGATACGTCCAGTCTTGTCCGGAGTGTCAACATGGCTCCCCCAAGCAGTGGTCTACTCCTGTTTCCATAGGGGAAGGGTTAGTTTTGAACACTCCTTTTGAGCGAGTAGCTATAGACATTATTGGTCCACTGCCCATTTCTAAGAAGAAAAACGCTTATATTTTAACTGTAGTAGATACAGGTACAATGTGGGCTGAAGCTACTGTACTGCCCTCCATCAATGCAACTAGGGTAGCAGAGGCTCTCCTAGAAATATTCACTAGAGTAGGATTCCCTATTCTTATTGTAAGTGATAGTGGGTCATCATTGAACGAGAAGTTAAGGGGAGAAATCTCCTGACATCTTCAGGATGCACCATGTCAACACAGGTTTTAGTCTCACAGAGAATAAGCGACTTGTGGTCAAATATACAGGGACCCTCAAATCGATCGTGAACAAGTTAGTCCAGGAGAAACCAGATAGTTGGGACACGTACTTATCAGCAGCAATGTTTGCCTATCGAGAAGTACCACACGTCGCCACCGGTCTTCCACCTGCTACACTATTGTTCGGACGACCAATTAAAGGACCGCTTGAGGCTCTTTTGAGAACCTGGACTGATGAAGGAACAGATGAGAGTGTCGTCAAGTCTTCACAGTATGTAGAGGAACTGAAACAGAAACTGCACACGGGATGGAAATTAGCTAACTCCACTCTCCGTCGTGCCAGAAAGCAACAGGCTTCCTTCTATAATAAACCTATTAGAAACCAGTCTCTAGAGGTAGGAGATAAAGTGCTAGTCTTATTAACCAAAGGGGATAATAAGTTAGAAATTGCTTGGCAAGGACCATTCATCATTAAAGAGAAGGTGTCCAGGAACAAGTACTCAGTTTCTATTCGCGGGAAAACTACAGTCTTCCACGTGAATTTACTCAAGAGACATTTTGAGAACAACACGAACCCACCAGTTCATATTATGACTCTGGCTGTGGTTGATAATGGATCCAAAGGGGATCAATCCAGATGGGAAGACAACCCAGACAGATGTGAGGAAGATGACGCGGCTGAACACGATCCCAACTTAGAGATGTCTAAAGGGAAAGTAAGGACGACGCGCATGAAGTATAGGGAGCAAGATCAATTGGGTCGAAGGAGAGATGTTGGAATCGTAGGACCTTTATCAGTGACAGACGAAGGACACCCCGACCAACGAAAGCAAAGTTTCCAGAGAAGATTTCCATGGAAGCGACATCAAGGGAGGAGGTTTCTTAGAAGGTGTCTTAGAAACGAAGAGTCTGAGAATTTTGAATAGACATTGTGCTATTGATGAAGAGGGGGACCTGTCCAAATGACCCATAAACGTCAGAGTAAGGGCTGACAAAACTATATGAGAGTTCGGGCTGGAGAAAAAGTTGTTTCTCCAACTTTTTTTGAACGGTGGGCATTTGTGACAGGTTGGCCCACCTCTCAGATCGTTTTGTTACTAGATGGAGATAGCCCTCAGTAAACCCCTCTATGTATCCTGTATTATTTTTTATTTTTATCTATATTTTCAAATATTAGATAAAATCGTCTTTGGTTAGTGTATTTATATACATAAAACTATAGAGAGAGTTAAATACTATTTCTTCTTATAGTTAGAAGTAGATGTAGGGTAGAGTTCGTTTACAAGCCAAGAAATCAAGTCAGGCTGAATTTTATATTCAGGTTTGGCTGTGAATAATAATTTGGCCACAGGAAGGGAACTCTCCTGGATGAGAAGTTAACTTCCGGTAGCACCCTAACTTCTGCCATTTTTGACTAGCAACCTGGAGGGAGCAGGAGCTACTATCACGTCAATTGGCTAAAATTGAACACCTGTCTGTGTTTAAACATATTTTATTGCTGGCTCTTGTTAAGCCGAAAAACCCTCTAAAACATAGAAAAGCCAATGATAGTCTCCACTCCCGATAGGCCAGTCAAAATCTAGTTGCAGGGTGAGTTAATAATAATTTTGTTAAATATTTTTCTGTGTGTCAAAATGCCGGCAAAATCTAAAGGCCATGCCGATCGATAATAGATAATATTAATTAAAACTAGTGTTAGTTAACTAATATTAGAATTAGGACCATGTTTGTGCCATGTGGCTTGCCGACAAGGGTAAAACGCAAAGCTCGTCACATGTGGCATTAGAAACATGGATAAATTACATTACGTGATTCTCGAAATTAGGTATCCGCCTGCGGAAGGACACCTGAGTTAGTCAGTAGACGATTAGAGTTAAGATAAATTAATTATGTGCTTAACTTCGGAACTAGCGTATTTATCTAGATAAAATACTTATTAGTTGAAGGAATTAGTTCAGAGAGTGAATAGTTACAATCAATTATTCTTTATTAATCTCTTATCTTGCCCATAGTCAGATTACTACCACGTGGTCCAATATGGCCCACTTAACAAAGTTCAAACCTTGGGGGAATTCTCCAACCCTAATATTGTTCTTGTATATAGTGAAAGTAATCTTAAATCTAGCTAAGAAATCTTCTAGATAATTAATTATGTTTTAATTAATATAAGGAAGACTTGCTAGTAGTACAACTCATAACTCTTTAAGTGAACTTGGGGTGTTTCATTGATTTTAATGGTTCACTCGTGTACATCGTGAAGTTATAGTTGTTGTGTGTGATTTCATTTCATTCTATGGAATTCATCATGTGATGTTAATTCATCGTGTGGAGTGTAGTTTGTGTGTTTCCATACTTGGAAAATGATGTGTGGTGTTTCATCGATTTAATGGTTTGTTAATGTATATGTGACGTCGGAGTTGTGGCGTCTGAGTTTCATTCCATTGAAGTCATCCTATATGTACTGTTAAGTCATTATGTGAATTGTGGTTCATGTTTCCATGATTAATCATGACTTAGAATATATATTTGGAATGTGGTCTTTGAAGTAGAGCATTGTGATTGTACATGTTTGATCTAAATGTCAGCAGAGAGAATAGGATATCATTTGTGTGCTGTTTCCATTAGATCAGTGTGCTGTTGTAGATTTCAGATAAGGAATCAAAATGTGTAAATTGAGATAATACATGCTATTGAAATTTATGAGACAAGCATGCCATGCAGGACATGGCCAAAAGAATTTACAATTCTGTCTTGAAGGATTATTCACTCCTTCTCACTGTCATTCACAGAGCCTGCACCCTGATCATCTGTAGCCGTAGTCACGACCGGTGATTGAGCTACGAACCACTCACTTGATGCAGCAGAGAGTGGAGTCCATACCACGATCCAGTCAGCACTGACAGCTTACCATCCAGGAGGCTAAGGATTATCAGATGAGTGGCTACCCACCCGTTTGCCACTGCACAGCAATCACCAAATTTGTCTGCTATCGGCTAAGAGTCTATGATTATATCCTCTAGCTGAACATTATCTTGTAGAAATTTCAGGGATCTGCGTATCTCTTATGTGTCAGTGAGTTCCCAGTGGGGCTCACGTAGTGTTCTTTAGAATTAAACGTTATGTTATATTTGTACTTTTAACAACTGCGTCTGTCATTATAGAATTAGAATTAGCATCATCAGATTGTGTGACGAGTGAAAGGACTACATCTATACTTATCATTCTGTCTTATCTCCTGTTGTGTGAGAATACATTAGGCAGTGGGGGCTCATTATTCTTCCAGGCACGTTAGCAGGAATAACTTGACATACTGTCTTCATGTGTTAGTACAGTTAGTCGTCATAACTTTCCGCCTGGCACTGTTTAGAAGTAGTGATCCATTCTGGGACTTTGATAATCATTCTTCTAGAATTGCGAGCCATTTGATCGCTTCTTAAACAGTGGTTAGATTCTCTATTCGTAGAAGTCTATTTAGTATCTACTTTGATCCAATTCCATCCTAGTAGTATACATTACGCGACAAGCAGACCACGGTTTTAAATGCCTAATTGCTATGTCCTCCAAAAGTACTGGAGAGTTTTGGTCATAGACGATAACTCTAGGAAGGGAAAATCTCAACTACACCTGGTAGAGGATGGAAACACACCACGGTGTGGCTAACGTAGCTCTGAGGACCGAGTATCCACCGGAATAAGTGGACAACTCTGCAGTTGAGCAGAGCAAGGCACCCACTTGCCCTTAGAATCGGAAATGGCTGTCAAAGGCAGAGGTAAAAGGCCACCATGCGAATGCGGAAGGCAAGAGTAAACCACCACATTATCTTCCCAAGACTTCATGGCAAACCATATTTCAGAGTTAGTGAACGACGTTAATGAATGTCTTAGGACATCCTCTTCCGGTAGGGACAGTCATGAGCCACAGGTGACACCAGGCCGTCATTTAGCTACTGATGGCAAGATCATAAATAAAATAAATAAATTTAAAGCGGGAACATGGAATGTTAGGACATTAAATGAGCTAGGAAAGTTGAACAATGTTCTAAGAGAAATGGACAGCATGAAAATTAATATTCTAGGCGTAAGTGATATCAGATGGAAGGGATCGAGCAGAATTATAGCTGACAACCAAACAATAATCTTTTCTGGAGGGGATATACATGAAAAAGGTATAGCAATAATATTTGACGAAGAAACAGCCAAGTCAGTTAATGGATACTGGTGTATTTAAGATACGGTTATTATCAGGCTTGTAGGGGGGTACGGGGTGTCAGGCATTGGTAGCACCTTTGGTAAGGATGACTCTCATGTCCTTTTCAGGACCCATCTCCCACTGGTCCAAGCCTGACACCCAGCTCATGCCTGTGGCTCCTAGTAGCTGTCAGCATGCGACAGCGGCCACCCTCCGGGCAACAGCTGTGAGAGGCTGGCTAAACCAGGCATGGGTATCCGATTTGGTGTCAAACCAAGAGGTAAACTAGGGTATGCCTACCCAGCATGTGAAGACAGGATTCGGCAGACTGCGCGGAAGAAATCATTCCTGATTCAACGGGCAAGGCGGCGTTTACCTGCAAAGCGTTGTGGAACGTAATGAACACGGCAAGGCACGTAGAGCGCCCTGGTCATCCACTGCACCTGTATTCGTCTCCAGTCGTCTCGACTTGTCTTGCCACTGGACTCAGATGGACTCAGGCGAGAGAGTGAGGTCGACGAATTGTAAACAGCCACAGGCACGAGCTGGGTGTCAGGCTTGGACCAGTGGGAGATGGGTCCTGAAAAGGACATGAGAGTCATCCTTACCAAAGGTGCTACCAATGCCTGACACATGCCTGTGTCAGGCATTGGTAGCACCTTTGGTAAGGATGACTCTCATGTCCTTTTCAGGACCCATCTCCCACTGGTCCAAGCCTGACACCCAGCTCGTGCCTGTGGCTCCTAGTAGCTGTCAGCATGCGACAGCGGCCACCCTCCCGGGCAACAGCTGTGAGAGGCTGGCTAAACCAGGCATGGGTATCCGATTTGGTGTCAAACCAAGAGGTAAACTAGGGTATGCCTACCCAGCATGTGAAGACAGGATTCGGCAGACTGCGCGGAAGAAATCATTCCTGATTCAACGGGCAAGACGGCGTTTACCTGCAAAGCGTTGTGGAACGTAATGAGCACGGCAAGGCACGTAGAGCGCCCTGGTCATCCACTGCACCTGTATTCGTCTCCAGTCGTCTCGACTTGTCTTGCCACTGGACTCAGATGGACTCAGGCGAGAGAGTGAGGTCGACGAATTGCGCAACTCTTCCTCACTTTAATCCAAGTCATCGCGCAAGTCATTCTTCATCCAACGTCATATATCACCTTCAAGCCCTGTGGCGATGGGCGAGCGGCGAAGCGGCAGGCGTGGGTACGCTGGCAGCCGTAGTCGCAGACCTGCACACAGGCGGCTCAGGCCATATGGTCGTCTTCTACTGACCGGAGCAGCAGTGGGATTCGGCAGCCCCCTGAGCGACTGAGCAGCCCTCTATAGGAACACACTGCTCACCTCCATAGCATGAGGAAGGGGCTAGAAAAGGTGCCCTAAACATTGTCTGCTCCATCACTACCTAACCAGCTAGCCGCGGTTGGTGGGTACCCTAACTGCGGTCGACATACAAAGATAAAACAAGCAAAGCTAAAAGAGTAAACCATATTCCCTTAACAATTGGAACTTGGAATGTACGCACCCTACTTGACAGAGACGGCGCGTCGGGTCCAGAGAGACGAACAGCACTGATTGGGAGAGAGCTGGGCAGGTACAACATCGACATTGCAGCCTTGAGCGAGACACGACTTGCAGAAGAAGGCCAAATCTGTGAAATAGGTGCCGGCTACACATTTTTCTGGAGTGGAAGGAAAAGCGAGGAAAGACGCCAATCCGGTGTGGGATTTGCCATTAAGTCGGCCCTGGTCGGCAAATTAGCTGGATTTCCAAAGGCTATAAACGACAGGCTCATGACCATGAAGTTGCCCCTGCTGAATGGAAGGAAGCATGCAACCATTGTGAGTGTCTACGCACCAACTATGACCAACGAAGATGATGTCAAGAACAAGTTCTATGAGGACCTGCACAATGTATTAACATCTGTTCCCGAAGGAGACAAACTTATACTCCTTGGGGATTTCAATGCCAGAGTAGGCACGGACACCACCTCTTGGAGTGGCATTATTGGAAAGCATGGAGTCGGAAATTGTAACAGCAATGGACTCCGCCTCCTTCAGACATGTGCCGAACATGATCTCCTGATTACGAACACAATTTTCCTTCTCCCCATGAGAAACAGGACATCGTGGATTCACCCTCGCTCGAAACACTGGCACCTCATTGACTATGTCATTGTCAGGAGGAGTGACAGACAAGACGTCCGAGTGACAAAATCCATGTGTGGTGCCGAATGTTGGACAGACCATTGTCTCGAAAATAAACATTCACATAAGGCCACCACGGCGTCCTCAAGGGGTGAAAATGCAAAAAAAGCTAAATGTCACCCGCCTAAACAGCAAGAAAATGCAGCAGTCGTTTGAAAATATGCTGGAAGACCGCCTCAAGCCAAATGCTGCAGCTAAACAGGATACAGAAACAGAATGGAGAGCCCTAAAGGACATAATTTACAACACTGCTATGGAAATCCTGGGTCCAGCCCCCCGAAAGCATAAAGACTGGTTTGATGAAAATTCCGAAGACATCAACCAATTGCTGGCCGAGAAACATCTTCTCCTCAAGGCACATTTGAATGACCCAAAGTCAACATAATAAAAAAAGATGCCTTCAAGAACATTCAGAGAGTAGTGCAGCAGAAATTTCGGCACATGCGGGACTCCTGGCTGAGCAGCAAAGCTGATGAAATTCAGGGCTTTGCTGACAGACATGATATGAAAAACTTCTACGACTCACTGAAAGCGGTCTATGGTCCTACATAACCAGGCATAGTTCCCCTCCTCAGTGCAGATGGGAGAACATTGATCACCGATAAGAAAGAAATCCTTCAACGCTGGGCAGAGCATTTCAGCAACATCTTAAATGCAACTTCCTTCTTCGATGATGAAACCATCAACTGCCTTCCTCAAGTTCCTACCAATGAGACACTTGATGACCTGCCAACCATAGTGGAATTAAACAAAGCCATCCATCAACTCTCCAGCGGCAAGGCACCTGGTCCTGACTCCATCCCAGCAGAGATATACAAGGCAGGTGGGCCGGTCCTAACAGAGCAGCTTCACCAAGTCTTTACAAACATATGGGTGAACGAGACACCGCCACAAGTTTTCAAGGACGCGTAAAAAGTCCACCTTTACAAACGTAAAGGAAACCGCCAATCCTGTGACAACCACCTGAGGCATGTCCTTGCTTTCAATTGCAGGAAGATACTCGCCAGAATTCTTCTCAATCGCCTCACAGCCCATCTCGATCAAGGTTTTCTTCCTGAGAGTCAGTGTGGCTTCAGAAAAGAACGTGGAACTGTTGACATGATTTTCGCTGCAAGGCAGCTGCAAGAGAAATGTCAGAAACAGAACTGCGAAATGTTCTCCACTTTCATTGACCTCACCAAGGCTTTTGATACAGTCAGCAGAGAAGGACTGTGGAAGATTATGGCAAAATATGGCTGTCCACGAAAGTTTGTCCAAATAGTGCGGCTATTTCGTGATGGCATGCAGGCAAGAGTACAGGAAAATGGCGAACTGTCTGAACCCTTTCCTGTCACCAATGGAGTGAAGCAAGGATGTGTCCTGGCACCAACACTGTTCAGCCTCATGTTTTCAGCCATGCTGATGAATGCCTTCGAGAACGACGACATTGGAATAGACATCAACTACCGTATGGATGGAAAGTTATTCAATCTCAGAAGGCTGAAAGCTAAAACCAAAATTAACAGCGAAACCGTCAGAGAGCTCCTGTTTGCTGATGATTGCTCTCTGTACGCCAACTCAGAGGCGGACATGCAACATAATGTTTCAGCTTTCTCACATGCCTGTGCCAACTTTGGGCTCAATATCAACTTGGAGAAGACTGTAGTTATGTACCAGCCAGCTCCAGGGAATAATCACACTGTGCCGAATATCAAAGTGAATGATCATAGACTAAGTGTTGTGGACAAATTCACCTATCTTGGCAGCACTGTGTCACAAGCTGCCACAATTGATGACGAAGTGAATGCAAGAATCTCCAAGGCCAGTGCGGCTTTTGGCAGACTGTACAAAAATGTATTGGACAGAACTGGAATAAGCCTGCAAACAAAGCTAAAAGTCTACAAAGCAGTTGTATTATCCACACTGCTATATGCTTGTGAAACCTGGACTGTTTATCAGCGACACGCTAGGAAATTAAACCACTTCCACACAGTCTGCCTAAGGAAGCTACTGAAGATTAAATGGCAAGACAAGATTCCAGACACTGAAGTCCTACGAAAGAGCATCCATGCCCAGTATCCACACTCTACTGATGAAGAATCAGATTCGCTGGGCTGGTCACTTGACTCGCATGCCAGATCACAGGCTCCCTAAACGAATTTTTTACAGCGAACTGCGTTGTGGTAAACGCTCCCAAGGTGGCCAGAGGAAACGCTTTAAAGACACTCTGAAAATTTCACTGAAGGCTTTTGGAATTCATCATGACACCTGGGAGGCTGCAGCCAGAGACCGAAATTCGTGGCGTGCATCATTACGCAAGGGTGCAGTCATATGTGAGGCAACCAGGACTGCAAGAGCTGTGAAGAAAAGGCAGGACAGAAAAACCACTGCAGGAAATCCTCCTCCAGAAACGTCAAGCATTCCTTGCCCACATTGTCAAAGAACATTTCGAGCCAAAATAGGTCTTATCAGCCATCTTAGAACCCACGGCTCCATACCTTCAACCCCACTGGATGAAATGAATGGTCATCATCATTCTTGATGGACAAACAACAATATCAGGCTTGTCCATGGGACACATTTTTCAGTCCCATCCCATCCCATGGTAATTTATGCCTGTCCCATCCCATCCCATGGGATTCCCATGATAATATTAATATGGAATACAGTTCAAATACAATTATGAAATTTATGAAAGTCTAGGGTTAGTGTCTTCTAAACAGGACTACGTGTACAAAGAGGCATGTAAACAACATAATTTATGAATGTTAATGTTCAAAATTATTTTATTAAAACAAAGTTTAATCTAATTATGACAATTTAGTGTCATTCTGACACTCTCATTCTGTTTCTGAGTCGCTCTGCTTATTCAGCACATTATCAATTTCCTGCTGATCGGCTGTTTCTAATAATTCAGTTAATCCACGTAATCCCTGAACCATTTCCACAATTTTCATCTTACATGCAAATCTGATATACACAGAGTTTATAACGAGAGCTGGTAACATCCATTTTTGTAACTTACTCAACAACAATCCAGCTGCACTAAGTAAGCGCGCTCCACTGCTGCTGAGGACACTGGTATGGCCAAAACAATTTTCGCACTTGCTTTTAGCAGTGGAAACCTATGTTCATTTTTCCAAGAATGTAATGGTTGTCAAGTTGGTTGCTGTAATTTTTGAAAAATGGTGAATTCATCCTCAAGGCGTTTGTTTCTGGGGTCATCAAACTTAAGTACTTTGTTTAGTGGAGGATCAAAAAATAAGTCAAAATCACTTTTCAGCTTTTGTTCTTCAATTCTTGCTACTTCACATACAGCAGATGATTCAGAAGAAAGATTTAAATCCTTGATTAATGAAATAACAGTTGGAACAACAGACTTAGAAAAAGCGATCCAATCATTGGCCCATTTATTGGTGTCCACATCCCTTTATTCTTAGTAACAACTGACTTGACCATGTCTTCTATTTTGGTTTTAATGTCAACTCCAGTAAGGAATGGTGCAGTAACTGTCAGGGAACTGCCGCTATATGGCAATTTTTTTTCTCCAATAATTTTTTGAAACTTCTGACAATATTTCTTCACCATGCTGCTGGAAGTTTCTTCGTCAGTGTCAACAATAATTTTGTACAACTGATAGACTAGGAGGAAGTATAACAGCAACATTAAATGAGATGTAGTACCATCAATTTCTAGTTTGTCAAAAAAAAAAAAGTTTTTAATTTCTCATGTATGTACAGCATTCCTTTAATCTGAGCAATATTCTGAATGTGATTTAAGAATTCTTCATCATTAAAGTAATGCGAGTAATTTTTTTAAATGGGTATTGAGACGTTGGTAATATGATCGCCATTTATGTGTTACAGATTTTGTGGGTATGGAAAATGGCAGCTGTGATGCCTTTGCCTGACGTGTATTATAATATGTTTCAATAAATGAAAGTTGATCCATGAGCTGTATCGGTATCAAACCGTCCATCAAATGCTGCCGTCATGCTTGCTGCATTATCAGTAAATACAATAAAATCGGTTCCTAAATCAATCAATCAATCAATCAATCAGTACATACAAACAATGGACTGAAGAATGTGGAGGATTCGGCAAGAAATTCACGTGCAAAAAAAAAAAAAAAACTGTGCGTAAATTGTGCAGCATGGGACTTATTACTATCAATGTTTATAAGAAACAGAGGAAAAGTAACCCATTCCCAATTTTGATGTAGTCCACATGCAATAATTCCCCCATATGGCAAAAGATATGTTTCTCTTGCAGACCAAAAGTCAACTATTCCCGAAATTGCACATTCTGGATCTTGTGCCATATTTTGAAACAATTTTTGAAACTGCAGTTTGGCCAATTTTCCTTGCGCCAAAATAGAACGAGTCACTGTTTGCCGTGATATAGTGTAATTATATACCTTGTTTGCAGCGTGAAGATAAAATGCTTTATAAAGGTAAAAAAATAAACAAAAATTAAGGGTAGCTCTGACGTAGATCAAGTTGCTATGACAAGGCTACTTTCCCATGTGTCCCATGGGAAATACAAATGTGTGCTGTCCCATCCCATCCCATCCCATGGGACATTTCCCATGTGAATCCCATTCCCATGGACAAGCCTGGATATTATGGTCAAAATCAAAGGTAAACCAAATGATATAAATATTATACAAGTGTATGCACCAACAACAAGCAGTAGTGATGAAGAAATACAACACTTTTACAACGAAATAGAAATGGTGATGGCTCAAATTGGATCACAAGAAATAAAAATAATACTTGAAGATTTTAATGCAAAAGTAGGAAAGGGGGACATTGAGGATGTGGTGGGGAATTATGGTTTAGGTACAAGGAATGAAAGAGGAGAAAAACTAATAGAATGGGCAAATATATATATGATATGATATTGAAAACGCATTGTTTCATCACCATAAAAGACGACTTTACGCATGGAAAAGCACTGATAAGAAAATACGCAACCAAATTGATTAAATACTAATTAATAAAAGATTTAGAAATGCTTTAATTAATGTAAAGACTATGTCTGGAGCTGACTGTAATAGTGATCATGTACCACAATGTGGACAAATAAAAGAAAGATTAAAGAGAGGGAAAAAATGATTAATAACGTGAAACTTAATAAAGAGGTTCTGAAAGTAGATAAAGAAATTCAAGAACAGTACAGAGTGACTGTGAAAAATAGGTACAATGCAATTGCTAAAATACAGAGTAGAAATGAACAATGAGAAATGTTAAGGGACTCCATTCATAAAACTAGCAAAGAAATATTACCGGAGAGAAGCCAAATAGCTAAGAAAAAATGGATGAATGAAGAAATCTTAATGCTGATGGACAAAAGAAAACAGGGTAAAAATGACAAACAAGAATATGCTATATAATAAATACAGAAATAAAAGATAAATGTGTGGAGGCAAAAGAAAGTTGGTTAAACGAGCAGTGCAAAAAAAAAAAAAATTGAATTAAAATCCATTAAAGACACATAAAATATGTACAGAAAAATCAGTGAGCTCACGGGAAGAAAAATAAGAATAAATGCTGGGTGTTTGAATTCAAAAACAGGAAAGGTATTAATGGAGGAAGGTGCTATAATGAAGAAGTGGAATGAGTATATAAGAGAATTATTTGATGGAGAAAGGGAAGAATTAACAGAAGAAAGTAACTTAGAATGTACACCTATTCTAAAAGAAGAAGTTGCTGACGCTATGAAACATATGAAGAAAGGAAAAACAGCTGGGCCAGATGAAATCACAATAGAAGAATTAGAAGTATTGGGAAAATTTGGAGTAGATATATTAACCAAAATGTTGAATGATATTTACAGCAGTGGATATTTACCCAGTGATATGCTGAAATCTGTATTTATAGCTATACCAAAAAGACCAGTAGCAATTGATTGTGAAGATTTTCGTACAGTTAATCTCATAAACCATATCACTAAGCTTCTAATCAGAATCATAATGAGAAGAACCAGAAAGAAAATAAAAATGGAAATTAGTGAAGAACAGTATGGATTTGTGGAGGTAAAGGGCACAAACAATGCAATTTATACATTACGCACACTAATAGAAAGGTCAATAGAGAAACAGAGAGACATATTTTTTGTGCTTCATAGATTATATTAATGCATTTGATAAAGTAAAACATGATGAACTGATTAACATGCTGGAAGATATCAGCATTGATGGGAACGATTTAAGAATAATAAAGAATATTTACTGGAACCAAGTAGCAGCAATTAAAATGGGAAATAAAGAGGGTAGTTACGAACAGAAAAAGCTAGGAGTACGACAGGGGTGTGTCTTGTCACCAGATCTCTTCTCCCTATTTTTTTTAAATGTTGTATATCTCTTGCAGGACGTTGCAGTCAACACCAGCACTTTTCAGCTGTTGTTGATTTACTAGACAAATTTTACGTTCAGTAGTTTGCCATTGTTTTCTGAACGACCGGCTCCCATACCAACACGTTATAACAGAACGCGACACGGTCTGCTGCACAAATCGGTCGCGGCTGCGTTTCGAACGCCTGGTAAGCGGCTCACGAACCGCGTTCGCAAGCCTTTGGCCACGGAGACCAGCTCTCATTATATAGCGAAGTAATAATGAGAGAGATCAAAGAGACGCCAGGAATAATAGTTGGAGGTTATAATATAAATAATATACGTTATGCAGATGACACAGTATTAGTGGCAGATATGTCAACAGACCTACAACAATTGCTGGACATTGTAGTAACAGAGAGTGCAAGGAAAGGACTCTCCTTGAATATCAAGAAAACAGTAACCATGGTGATATCAAAGATAATGGTGACACCAACATATGAAATAGATATAGAAGGGAAAATTCTTAACCAAGTGGGTAATTTTTAATACCTAGGGGAATTTTTAACATCAGGACTTCCGGTCAAGATGCGGCGGACGGTTGTGTTGTTTTGTGTCAGTTCCCTTTTTCGCGTCGGAGATGGATTTTTTTTTTCCATCTCTTGGATGTAATTTGTATGCCAGGATGTAAAACTAGGAGTTTCTTCTCAAGATCTGTGCCGATACTACGGAGTTCGTGCATTGAGCGAAGCAATCCTTGAGTGAATTTTCGCAGCGTGTGTGTTTCTGTGGTGTTCGGTTATTCAACATGGCGGAACAACGATTCTGCTCCGTGCGGAGGGCAGTCATCCCAAGAAGGCGACGCGGATTGCGGGGTGGCCGCAAAGACAAGGCATATGTGGTGGGGCAAGACGTTTTAGAATCCAGTGTGACCGACTGGGCATCAGGAATACCCGCATTCTCTATTGGAACTGTGCCAGCGTAAAACAACGGCGCCCTATTCTAGAAAACCTGGTTTATTGGAACAACATTGTAGCGCTCCAGGGAACGAGTCTGGGTGATCAGTAATTCAAAATTGCTGGCTTCAAATGTTTCTACAACAGGCGACATCTGTGTATGGCGATTCTCATTCGCGACAGCGTGGTGACGTCAGAGCTAGACATGTCCAGTTGGGACAATGACGAAATACAAATACAGGCGGTAAGGGTTCAACCCGGTCTACCATTCGTGTTTGTTAATGTTTATGCCCGTAACGCGAGTGTGGACTCCGAGACGTGGCAGTGCTTATGTGACATATTAGGTCACGAGAGAAATGTTATGTTCTGTGGCGATTTCAAAGCTAAAGGCAGATCATGGGGAAACATTTCCTCCAACACACAAGGGGAGGACCTCGAGACTGCACTTGAAACCATTGACCTGGTGTGTATCAACAGTGGCTATCTCACCAGGACAGCAAGCCGTCCAGGTGATGAGGAAAGTGCTATTGATCTAGCACTGGTTTCTCCTTCACTCACTACAGTGTGTAGATGGGGTGTCCACGACAGCAACCGCCACCCTTGCAGCATATTGGTGGAGAAAGGCAGAACAAGGCAGCACAAGTCAACTGTCAAGACTTTCCAGTATGATAGTACAGGGCATGATGTGGTGAGTATAATAAGGCGCTACAAGCGCAGAAAGCTTCAGAGCAGGAAATAAAGCTGGGAGCAGCCACCTTTGTGGAGTTTTGAGGTGGAGAAGGCCTGGGTGGATAAGCGCTGTGCTGTAAGGAAATGGCAAAACGCCAAGAAGAACAGAGTTGCCCATCCTACTCCCTGCATGCACTTAGAAAGAGAGTTGCACAAAAAAGTAAGCTATTTAAAAATTTAAAAAAAAAACTGATTAAGGTGGTTAAAAGTGAAAAATAAGCAGAGGTATGTCAAAGAGTAAGCACAGACAAATCACTGAAATTGTTCTGGCGACTACATAAAAGCATGAGTCGGGTAATCAAGAATAAGAGAATTTCTTACTTTCAAGGTGCTGACCTCATCTGGCAGAGGACTGACGAGGACAATGGCAAAGCCTTCTTTGAGCGCTATCTAGAGCAGAGCAACCAGACAGACATGAGAGGCCGAAATTTTGCCAAGGAGGTCACCTCAGACAGGTGCAAGGCCCAGAACATTTCGGGTGAAGACACAGTGACAGTGAAAGAAATCAAGGTTGTGCTTGGACTATCAAAACAGCACTCCAGGGCCAGATGGTATAAGCTATGACGACATCAATAGGTGTACCCACGACGAGCTAGAGAAACTAGCAGATATGTACAACAACATTATAGGGAGCGCTAGCATCAAGGAGGAGTGGTTACACAGCTATCTGATTCCCTTGCCGAAGCCTGGCAAAGACCACACAAAAATTCAGGGATATCGAGTAATAACCATGCAGAATACAATAAGCAAGCTGCTGGAGAAGTTAATTGCCAGAAAAATATCAAGCCAGCTAGAGAGGCAAGGTGTTTTCCCACCTACCCTGGGAGGATACCGTCAAAAAAGAGAAACCTGCAGCAGTTTTTGCCCATGATGTCTATGAAGGTTTTCACTCAGGCATTGAAACCTTTGCTGCAGCGATTGGTCTTCAACAGAATACCATTGGATTTTTTAATTCTTCAGATTCTTGAACTCAAGTTAAGTCCTTCCCTCCTTAGTTGGATCGCTGCAGCCCTCTTCCAACGGAAAGTCGATTTTAGATGTGGTGGTTGGACTTCCGAACCAACAACAATATATCCCGGCCTACCACGGGGATCACCATTATCTCCGGTGCTGTTCAACGCGTACACTGTGAGAATCACCAGCGAGCATATCACTGGACAGGGGAGGACACTGTCATATGCCGAAGATGTTTTAGTGTATCGTCAGGGTAAGGATAGAGAACAGGTTGCTGTGGAACTATAAACCGAACTCAATCGCATAAATACTTGGTCTGTTGAAGCTGGGGCAATGGTCAACCCAACAAAGGCAACAGTGACATGGTTCTCTTTGAATAATCATATTGTCCACACTCCAACACCAACTGCAAAATCTGTGTTCAGAGACTATGGTAAGAACGCAGGAATGAATTACCTGGGGATACGTTTAGATCGAAGCCTTGCTTATAATGAGCACATAGACCAGGTGATAACAAAGGCCAAGCGGTTGGCTGCGATGCGGGTGATGGCGGCAGAAAACTGTGAGCAGCGCCATCTATGTCTTCTATACGAGGGGCTGGTCATGTCTGTTTTTGAGTATGCGATGGCGATCCTGACTCTCAGCCGTAAGCAGATAGAAAGGATGGAAAGGATACAGAACGAAGCTATGCATTATTCTTGGATGTACAAGAGATACAGCATGCAGGGCGATGCGCTACCTTCTTGATTTTCCAACCATTGAAGACAGAATACAAATTTGCAGAGCACGTGCCTACCTCAGAGTTAACGCAAACACACAACATCCACTGCATAGTGAAATTAGGAAGGTGAAGGGCAGCAGGTTAAAAAGAGGAAGGTCGTAGATGGGTCAAGCCGACAGGTGTGTTCACTTGAGGACTTAGAACCTGGCGAGGAGTGGGTACAAGTGCCAACAGATTTCTGTACGTCTTTTTCAGTTTGCATCCAACTAGACAGAAAATGCACACAAGAAAATCCGGGTGCTGTGGAGGTGGGAGTAAAAGTGTTGATTTTCGAGAATTCGTTAGACGGTGATGCTGTCATTACGTCCGACATGTGAGAAGCTCATGGGCCTTTACGGCTCAGGCCGGAGGGAGAATTGTGAAGGAGGACTCTGGTGCTTTTGTTGAGACCACAAGTAGCCTGACTATGGAAGTCATGGCAGTAAGTAAAGCAATAACATGGCTCGAGACACAGACATTCACTGGGGCATGTTTCCTTAGCGACTCAATGAGCATGCTCAGGAGGATAGAGATGGGGTGGATCCGAAGAGAGTGGTTGCTGTCTCTGGGGCGGTCTCGGCTGGTAACAATTAGTTCGATCTTCGTGCCAGTTCATGCGGGAGTACAAAGAAATGAGCGGGCTGACAAGCTCGCAAGTAAGGCTACTGTGGAGGGCGGACGCGCCACGGACTAAGATGAAATTCTGAATGCTCCACGCGAATTATAACTTTAGCTAAAGCCAAGTGATGACGGTGAATCTACAACCATGGTTAGACTGCGAGAACAGCAAATTAAAAGAGGTGTGGCTAAACAAGAACACTATGCAGGAAGCCAAAGAAGATTAATAAACCAACACAGAACTGGCGTCGTTAGCCGCTACACGCTGCGGGATTTGCTGAGAAGGGGATCCGAGCACTTATGGACTGAATGGTTCGATGTGCAATGAGGATGATCTGTCGACTAACTAACTAACTAACTATTTTTAACATCAGATGGAAGATGAACAACAGAGATTAAGAGCAGAATAGGGCATGCAAAAGCCGCATTTCAGAAAATGAAGAGTACCTTATGCAATAAATCACTGTCACTGAATGTAAGGAAGAGAGTTCTGAAATGCCATGTAGAACCAGTTTTGCTGTATGACAGTGAATCGTGAAATGTAAATGAACAAATTAAGAACAAATTAGAAGCAACAGAGATGTTTTTCCTGAGACGAATGTCGCGAATTCCTTGGACTACCAGAGTTACTAACATCGACTGCCTGAGACAGGCTAATGAAACTAGAACATTATATATTATACAACAATAAGAAAGAGACAAATAGCTTTCTTCGGTCATGTGATGAGAAGAGAGGCATTGGAGAACATCGTGACAACTGGAAAGATCGAGGGGAAGAGAAGCAGAGGCAGACCAAAAAAAAATGATGCTGCATGGATTCAGACAGTGGCATGGAGGAATACCATCAACAGAGTTGATCCAGAACACTAAAGACCGAGATTTATGGAGAGCCATGAATGCCTACGCCAGCTGGCAGGGCACTTGATGATGATGATGATGAATTGCTATAGTCTCGGTATATTTGAGTAATCGTTTATTGCCTATAGCATACAGTTTACGAAAGTTATCTTTGTCAAGCTTGAGTATGTTGATGGGTGCTTGATATATCGCAAAGACATGGCATTATCACTTTCAAGATTATCTCATTGCATTAATTTTATTTGCAAAATGAAAAGCCGACTCACACGGAAGTGACGACACATGAAGCCAATGTATGGATTGCTCTTTCTGACACTTTACTGTGAATCGGACATCGGTTACTAACATAATGGATAATTTACCATAGAATATACCTCTCATCATGTAATCATTATTTCAGCTCAGGATTTCATCGTGACAATCATCGGGAACTTCTCAGTTCTCAGAGGAAAGGCCAGGCGGACGCATAATCATATTGCAACTGGTACCAATAGTATACAGGCGTCGTGGCGATGAACCGCATATTGCGTTCGAATCACGGCTGAGGACGAGCAGACCAATTCCAATTCTAATTCCAATTTTCAAAACACAAATTCCAAATTCGGCCTCGTTCAACCTGCCTCTTCAGCTGTGGTTATTGTTGTGGTCCGTGGTTTTTGTGGGTTCATTCACCCTAATTCTTGTCTTGTGCGTTCTTACGAGTGAGTCCTATCTCGGACTGGTTATATGGTTACTGCCACTCCACAAGCGCCTACTTTTTAATAAGGCCAAACTAATTCACAAAATCCTATTTCAAAATGCTCCAAGCTACATTTGGCCATTGTTTAAATATAACGATAGACATAGCGAACGACTAAATATACTTCATGTCCCTAAACCTAGGATAGACTTATATAAAACAAGCTTAGCATACTCTGCCGCTCAGTTGTGGAACAATCTTCCACATGAAATCAAAGACACCACCAATCATTATACATACATTCGCAACCTGTTTGAACACTACCTTAGTACAGACTACTTTCGCCCATAAACGATAACACAAAAAGACTATAAGGTAACTTATCTCAAACGACAACTAGCCAAAAAACATTCCCTTATTTATGACACGTTACACCCTCCTTAGGTATTTATAATGCCCATGTTAAACACTGCCTCAGTGAGTCATTTGTTATTGATTATTTTTCATGCGTTTTAATGCTATTGTTCTTTTGTTGCTAAAATTTGCTTCATAAGTGATGTTGAATGAAAGAATGTATGAGAGGGGATAGAGAAAAAGGGTAGAATGTCAGACGGGCCTGCGTGCCCAATTCTTAACCCTTTGAAAATAAAGACTTTCGTTCGTTCGTATGTTGGTTTGTGTCTGTGACGTCAGCTGGGGGATCGGTTGGCGGCTGTCCTTTGTTCCCGTCTCGGGTGGTTTCTTTTGTTATTGTGGGCTCCTGGCTCGTCTGGCTTGACTGGTTGCAGTCCTTAAAAGGACTTTTTATTTGGTATTTTTGCCTCCATTTTTGTGTATTTTCTTTGGGAGCTTTTCGATGTTTTCATTTTCCTCCTTGCGCCCTTTTTCACTTTCGATTTTGAGTTTCTGTTGCCTTTCGATTTTTTCCTCTGCGGTCAGCCATGGGATCATGTCTCCGTCTTCTATATTGTACGTGTAGCCGGTCCATCCTCCCAGTCAGTAATCCTATCTGGGTATTCTACTGGTCTCCTGAGTTTCTTGGGCTGCTTCTTTTCTCTTTCATCCCAGCGCCTTTTGAATTCCTGGTGCCTTAGTTCCTCAATCCTTGCCAACTCTCGTAGCTTCTCAAAGGTAGGCCACCGGGGCGTCTCCGTGTCGTCATCGGGGTGCTCATCTCGGTTTTCTTCGGATGTCTGGCGAGATATTGGTTTCCCCTTGTCGGCCTCGGGCGTCGCGGTCGGGCTGCTGGCTTTAGCTTGCGGTTCATGCTCGGTCTCTTGGTTGTCATCTTGCGGTTTCTCTGTGGTTTCTTGTATGGCTTCTGTTGGTTTGTACTGGAAAAGCTCCATTTCATCTTTCAGCAGCTTTCTCTCCGCTTTGATGGTGCGTTGTATTTCTTCGTTTTCCTTTTTCATCTCGGCTATATGTTCCATTCTTGCTTGATGGTTTTATGGATCTCCTTTATTTCAGCCAGCAGTTTCTCACTGTCGCTGGTCGGAGTCGGCGTCAACAGTGCCTTGACTTGTTTCTTCAGCTCGTCTATCTGCTTTTGCATTTGATCTCTTTCAGCTTGTGCTATACCCGTGACTGTCTCGCCCCTCCGCATTGCTTCCTTGAATGGCGTCTTTATGATAATTGCTATCTTTAAGGCGTCTGTGTCGTTGCAGATACGGACAGCCTAAGTATCTTGCTCCATGCTTGCCCAGGCAGTTGGCGCACTTGCGTTTGTTGTTGGGTGCTCAGAAGTCCGTATCTAGCTTGGCCAGCGGACACTCCTTGAAGGCGTGGTGATCGGCGCAGTACCGGCAGATTTCCGTCTTACTGCGACATGCTGCTCTGATGTGGCCGGCCCTCTGACATCTGGAGCATTGGGTGATCCTTAGGATGAATCTCTCTGGCTGCTGCATTCTCTTGTTGATTGATACTGTGATCGGCATCTCGCTGCCCCCTGTCGTCACCACCGCCAAGATTGTGGGAATCTTGGAGTAGATGAGGAGTCGCTCTGCCTTCAAGAATTGAGTGTGGAGATTCTCTTCTCGTAGCTGCTTCAGGATTTCTTCGTTGGATAGCTCCACTTGGATACGCTTGATAACCCACTTGATTGTCGGTGAGTCCGTGTTTCCGACTCTGGTGTCTTTCTCCTCTCTCTGCTTCTCAGTAGGTTTGGCTCTTGTCTGTTGTGGGCTGTCGATCTTCGCCCTCGTGGTAGCTTCAGTAATAGGTGTAGTTTCAGGTTCTTTGATGTAGCTAGCAGACAGGCTCTCCACGTTTGTCTTCTTGGCGGTCTTTTCGGCTCCCACGCTGCGCATCTTGGTTGCCACGTGTCTTTTGGTGTTCTTGCGACGTGCCATTTCCCCCCATATCAGGCTTCTTGACTTGTTCAGGCGACTTGTCTTGATAGCGCTCGCAAATGCAAATGAATGTGGGAACAGACCGCCTTGCGTTGTTTTTTATACAGTGGTATGAGTGCCACTCATTCAGAAAGCAATGTCAAATTACTAAACGTAAATTTGCCAATAAATCTGTAACAGTCAAAGAATAGGGGGGGGGGGGGAATTGACTGCTGCGTCCTGGATATGCAACTAGTATTTAATTAATTAATTAATTAATTAAATTTAACTGATTAAGTGCCATGGGATTATTAATCAAACTCAAGCAGTTCCCGCATCTGTCATGAGCTTATACACAGTAGTTTTCCTTATGCACCCCCCCCCCCTCTCCCCATTAATTTTAAAAACCGTATAATACAACATACCTGATACCATATTAACAGCTTTTAAGTCATATCTGTGACACATCTCTACTTTCCATTTTCCACCACCTATTTTTGTTATTTACATATTTACATCATATTTGGTACTGCATCTGTTAACTCAACTCAACTCAGGACGTTTTTCTCCTCCTCCTTTTAACTCCCCCTCCTCCTTATTCTTCTTTATCTTCTTCCTCTTCTTCGTTCTTCTTCGAGGAAAGTTCATCACACTTAGTTATCACCTCAAAGGGCCATGTGTCTTCGGCGTGTATTTGTGTCAGACGTGCTCCCTCTAGACAGATTTCATCCAAGGTGACAGGATCTATCTTTCCTGGAATCTTCTTCTTCTTTGCGTTCATCCGGAGTGATTTTTTCAGATGTGATTGCGGTGTGTCTGGTTAGGCACCTTCGGGTCGAAACCCTCAGGCCAACACATCCGACTTTTGCGTGCATTTTTGACCAGGTTAGCAATCCTGGGAGACTCTCACTTTTGTGGTACTGTCCACCTCCCAGCTGGTAAAGTTGGAAGAGTCGGAGACTGCACGGTCATCCCTCAAATGAAGGCAGGGACAGTCCATAGCATTTTCCGCCATCCTGGGTGGCTTCCATAATTGCAGGGCCGGCACATAGCGCCCTGGTACTGGGCACACAGAGGGAATCGTCACGTCCTGCTCATGGCTGCTTTAATTCCTCACTTCAATGTATTGGGCATTTCGTTCACCCCGAGCCTTTCCCGCACAAACCAAGCTGGACTGCAGTCAGTATCCACTAAGCGAGTTTTTCGGACATGTGCTTGTCGTTGTGTCCGTCAGAGCTGTTCCAGACACGTCGGACATTCGGAAACTACCTAGTCAGAGCTGTTCCGAACAAGAGCGGCATTCGGAAACTAGGTAGTCAGAGCTGTTCCTAGCACAAGAGACAATCGGACGAGACAATTCACTCGGACGTAATTGCGTAGTGTCAATTTTTAGTTTGCCACCCGTAGGCCGACACTTCCGACTTCCGGCGGGCATTTTTTAATGAGGTTAGCCTTCCTCTGGTTTCGTAGCACGTAAGACTGTTGTGATGTCGCCAACATCTCAGCTGGTCAAGATAGAACGATCAGCGACATCGAGGTCGGCCCTCAAGGGAAGGCAGGGGCAGACCTTGGGCATTCCCCTGCTATCCAAGGAGGCTTCCATAATTGCAGAGCCGGCACATATTGCTCTGAGACTGGGCTCACCCGAGGAGTTGCCACGTCCTGCTCATGGCTGCTTTAGTTCCTCACTTCCATGTGTTGGGCAACCCGTTTGCCACTGATCGCTCAAACACACACCAGGAGCGGTCAGACTGCGAGCGACATCCACTCGGTAAGCTTTTTATTTTGACTTCAGACCACGCAATAGGTCCGCTCGCCGTGCGTTCCATTTTGCGTGATTGAGACGTTCTTCCACTTTTGTCTATACTCTGTGAGCTGGATACAGACAGTTTTCGTAGCCATTTCCTTCGACTGGGGCACTTTTCTGACTTTTCGTACTCGCTCACCAGGTAGGCTACATGTGCTGCCGGCTCAGCACCTTACCTTCGTGCAGCAGTGGACGAGAAACGGCCTGGCCCTATCATCCGGGAATCTCTCATATTCCCCAGCTGAGAGCCTTCGAACATGTAATAGAACTGGGCATGTAGCTTGCTCAGTATCACGCTTCTATTTTTCGGTAGGCGGGTATCGGCCTGGCTCTCAGATGTGAGGGTTTGTGGCTTAGAGGCGTTCAGCCACAGCCCTCGACAGGTAGCCTTAAGAGTTTTGTCCAGACCAAAAGCGTCTGCCTTCGTGCCTTCGTGCACCTTTTTAAACTTTTGACTGCTATCCTCAGTCACCTGCAGAGCAGCAGGTTGTGTCTCTCTTAGTCTGGTCCCTATCCCATATGCTGTCCGATATGTAGTTTTTTCACCCATCGGTAAGCACATGGGGTCGATGGGACACGCAAGCTCCCCCACCACGGCAAGGTGGAGACACATCGGGGGAGCTTTCCTGGAATCAAGAACTATATCATATGATTTTGAACGGATTCCTCACTGAATGTAACTTATCGTCACTGACGTTTTAAAATATCAGATGCATTTGTTGAGAGCAAAATGTCACCCTTTACAAATTCTATAGATATTTATTGACCACTATAAACCGCTGGTAATGTAAGATAAAACTACTATGGAGAAATAAATATATGTTAATGAGGAAAAATTGGAGGTGGTGGACAATTTCAACAACGGTGACACAATGAAAGAAATTAAACGACGATTATCAATTGCTCTTCAAAGACTAAAACAAGTGAATAAATTATGGAGTGGGACAGACAAAACTACACAAATTAGATTTGTGAGCATGCATCTTTCACATTGCAACATACGCCTGTGAGACCTGGACACTTACTAAACAAGCTGAACAGCGCATAAATGCCTTTGCATATAAATGTTATAGACGAGTTCTAAGAATATCTGGGGTAAAGAAAAGAACAAGTGCATCCATACTCCAAGAGCTGAATATTGAAGAAGGTTGGCTGTTAAAGACGATAAAAGAAAACAATTGAAATATTTTGGTCACTTGAAAGGTCACGAAAGTTTGGAGAGAACAATAATGGAGGGTATATGCCTGGGAAGAGAGGAAGAGGAAGGCCAAAGAGAAGATGGGTGCAGGATTTGGCGGATGATCTCCAGATTGGTGTATCGGACGCGGGACATCTTGCTTATGATCGAGAGGTTTTCCGGAAAGTTGTTATAGGAGCGAGGTTCTGCAAAGGACATGCTACTGAATGAATGCATGAATGAATGTCACGTGAGCCGTAGGACGCCTGGGACAAGTCACTTGCCAACGTGAGAGACAGACTGTCCACCTATTCCTCCTTGGTCTAAGGCATATGACATGTAAGGGTGATGCCATATTACAGAAACAACTTCGGCACAAATTATTATCAGCAAGAATTGACTCATCATCATCAGGTGCCACGTCGATAAGCGTGGGCGGTCGTGTTTCACCATCTCGCGCGATCACCAGTATCGTGGATCAGCTCTGTTTTCTTGTCCCTACCATGTCACGTGTCCAAGCCATCATGGTATTTACTTCTCTGCCGTCCCCTTGTTCTCTTCTTCCCCTTTATCTTGCCAGTTGTCACCAAGTTCTCAAATTTATTTCTTCTCATAACGTGACCAAAAAGATGTGAATATCTACGTCTAATTTCTCTAATCAGTTTACGGGTTTCATTTGTTTCTTGTAGTACTTGGTCATTGGTTTTTCTGGCTGTCTATGGTATTTTTTGCATTTTCCTCAGAAGCCGCATTTCCACAGCCATGAGATGTTTTTCATGCACGTTTCACATCCATACAAAGTATTATGATAAAGAAAACAACGTGCATTTTTCTCGCAGACTCCTGGGGGTCGTCGCTGGAGCTACGATGTTCGTGCTTTGTGCGATGCTTTCATCGGGCCGCCCTGCCGAATCATGTGGGATAAATCCCGGGGCAATAAGTCGACCTCTCGACTTTTAATGCAGTGATGATCAGTAGTGTGTGGCTGCTGGTTTCCTAGTAACTGCCGCTTCCATCGACAATGACCTGTGCTTTCCGTGGAGGACTTTTGTGTTCGCATTCTGACAACAGCATTATGCACAGTGTACCTGTGCGGGCTGTTGGTTGTCGAGACTCCTTTTCACATTGGGCAGTGAGGAGCATTTCGTGTGATATTCACCGGCACAGGAATGAAGCATAATGGAGACGACCCGTTGCCGTGAAGTTGGAACCGCGAATAACTAACTAACTAACTAACTAACTAACTAAATCTAAATAACTAACTAACTAACTATCCAACAGTTTAGTCGATGGATCAACATCAAGGCACACGGGTGTAACCTCCTATAAGTGCTTCGTTCTACTCCTAATTCAAGTCTGAATCAGGAGAAATTCCGGCACAGGGCGCGAACTCTGTAGCACCGGCGAGGATCCTGAAATACTTTGGGTAGATTTTAAAAAAAAAAACAACTAAACATTGAACCGCGACTAACTAACTAACAAAAGTACTATGATAAAGACAACAGCGAACGCCGACATTGACGATAACATCAACGGCACACCGGCATGGCAGCTGTTCCGTCTGCTAGAGACAGATGTAGCTGTAAGTAACCGTCTTCTGGCTGTTTCATACCGGGGTTGGTTGATTGTGTGTTGTTTTAGTTTAGTCCAGCCGTACTTTAGTTTCGTGTAAACTTGTTTCATCTTTACTCCGGACAGATGTGATAATCTCTTGTTTCATTCCAAGGTTAACTTATTTGATTCAAAATTTCAAATGATTTTGTTTTTTGTTCTTTACTTTCTTAGTTGTTTAGTTTCATTGATCATTGAGTCGTGTTTTCAGTGTTCGTTGCGATCTGGAAAAAAATAATTATGTGTTTTTGTGTTTGTGCGTGTTTCTTGAGACCCGTGTGTTCAGATAATGAACTTACGATAGGTCCAGAAAACTGATAGGGAATTTATTTGTTCACGTACTATTGCACTATTGCTCAAGAATTATGTATGGAGGAAATTGAAACAGAAGCGTCTCCGTATGATATGGTATTGAACTATCGATAACATCGGAACCACACCTAACAAGCGAACAGCTGATGTTGTCAATGTCAAATGTCAGAGAGCAGTGTCAGGTCTTTGTCAGATATGAGTCATATGACTGAGCTACGGTATGACAGTAGAGTAGACGGTACTAGTAGTACTAACATGCTTTCTTCTCTTAGTGCTGAATGTTGAGTCTTAGTTAGATGTGAGTTATATGACTGAGCTACCATATCATTGTATGTATCATGCTGTAGTAGTAATAAGTATTAAGTAAGTATGTATTGTATCAATTGACAGTAGAAGATGTAGCCACTTTATTAACATTTTCTAAATTGCTTTTATTACTTTTAATTATGCAACCTGCATACTTGGATACCTCTTGAAACAAGAAACCCAGTGGCCAATGATATCCTATTCACTTCTGTAGGTCAATTCTATAGGTCAATTCTAAGCCTAGATAAAGATATTATTATTATAAGCATCAGATTTTAAATTTGAGTATTTACTAATGAGACCGAAAGATAGGCCTTGAGAAACCGAATCTAACAGTACCAAGATGATGCATGCATGTCAATTAGAAGCGAAGATATGCAACTTTGTCGTGATTGTAAACGCAGAAATTGAAACAGAAGATCTCTCTGGGCATCTTTTTTTGTGTGTCCTGCTCAAGGTCAAGCAGAATTTATCAAAATTTATGTTCTTATTTGCGTAGCTTGTTTATTTTTAAACGAACATCCTAGCAACCATACATCACTGCGATCGGTGTATCGAAGCCTAACTGCTCATGTCATCTATTTTTACATATGATGTAACGTTATCTAATTAGCATACAAAAATGGCCGCCAATTAGTTGTTATTTTAATTAATTACCATGTGCATTCTTTATATTAGCTTTAAACCCTGGCAAGTTGTATCTTGTATTATGCGGAATGATGATATACTCTTAACGGATATCCTCCTGTTTAGATAGTATGCAACGTTATCTAATTAGCATATAAAAATGGCCGCCAATTAGTTATTATATTAATTAATTACCAAGTGCATTCTTTATATTAGCTTTAAACCCTGGCAAGTAATATCTTGTATTATGCGGAATGATGCTACGCACATAATGGGTTAAATCCTGTTTACATATGATGCAACGTTATCTAATTAGCATATAAAAATGGCCGCAAATTAGTTATTATATTAATTAATTACCAAGTGCATTCTTTATATTAGCTTTAAACCCTGGCAAGTAATATCTTGTATTATGCGGAATGATGCTAAGGACATAATGAGTTAAATCCTGTTTACATATGATGCAACGTTATCTAATTAGCATATAAAATGGCCGCAAATTAGTTATTAATTAATTACCAAGTTAGTTAGTTAGTCTTTCCTCTTGGGCCTAAGGCGGTGCATAGGGCAGAAGTCCTGACTCTCCATGCTTGGCGGTTCGCTGCTACATGTTGTAGATCTTGGATATTTACTTGGCCATTGAATGAGCCTTCTCTAATGATGGTTCTACGCAGGATCTCTCTTGGTCTTCCCCATTTTCTTTTCCCTACCGGTGACCATATGAGGGCTTGGTAGGGGTAATTACGAAGTGCATTCTTTATATTAGCTTTAAACCCTGGCAAGTAATATCTTGTATTATGCGGAATGATGCTACGCACATAATGGGTTAAATCATGTTTACATATGATGCAACTTTATCTAATTAGTATATAAAAATGGCCGCCAATTAATTATTATTGCAGTGATGTATGGTTGCTATTAGATTTTTAACAAATAAAAAAATTTCTTTTGCAGACTGGCCACGATATGAAAAAGATTTGCAGAAAGAAATACTCACCACATCAATGTAAAATTGCATTCGGAATCCGAAAATCCATATAAAAACATTGTATTATTAATTATTCAAGCTTAAAATATAAAATTACTAACCTTATTATCGTAAACAAGTCAGGTCGTTCAAAAACAAAAGAGATCTTATTCACGCTGCACATGCAAAATGAAAGTGAGACCTTTTGACAGGAAGCTAAGATGGCGTTCATGATTGTCACATGTTATTTGAAGGTATCCAACCAGAAACATGAAAAGCACCTTTATAGCCAATGTTTTTTGAGGACCCAGTGTTGTCCTTCTGCGCATGCGCGTAATATATTTAAAGCCTAGGTTTGTTTACCCTGGTTACTGGAACTCGCTATTATTAATGTAAGGGAGAGTTTATTCGCAACCAAGTTGCGAATAAACTAAGTCTCTATTCGCAACCAAGTTGCGAATAAACAAAGTCTCTATTCGCAACCAAGAGTAGATACAAACAAGCTGTAGGAAATCCTTAAACAATATGGAGTGAGTACACATCTAACAAACCAATGTAGAAGCTTATACAATTAAGCAGCCATGTGCGGGGAATGCCCAAGTCTGCCCCTGCCTGAAGTCTGAGTGGGTTTACCTGATGGTGAGGGACAATGGTAATAGGAAAAATAATCCACATGCAAATATCAGTCCAGTGCACTCTCCAGTAGTGGCAGCTATTAGTAGTAGCACGAATATTGGCTACGCTTGTGTTCAAAGCGAACGAACAAACAACAACAAATTCAGGTATCCTATAAACCTATCATGATATATTTGATATTTCCGTGAATTAATCCTGACACTGTGATGTATGGCTTGGTTTGGCAAATCAACAGAATGTGTGTTTTTATTTTTTAAATTTCAGGGCATGTTTACATTCAGTAGTTTGCCATTTCTTTCTGAACTACCGGCACTCATACCTCTGTATGAAAACCAATGCAAGGCGGTCTGCTTCCAAATCGCCGCAGCTAGGTTTCGAACACGGTATGCAGGATTACGAAATGCATTCATAACCACTTCACTACAGACCCGGCGACTATTCATGTTTGTTTCAGAAGGTACAGTTAGTTGGATGTCTTTTACAGGACATCACAATCAACCACGGCATTTATTCCAGAAGTTGGTGTTGTTGTTGCCTTCCACTTATGCCGTTAGGCGTCATGGAGCAGGTTAATTGAAGCTCCAGCGCCTGTGACTAGCGCCTTTCGTCCAGTTTCCTACTGGTTTACCGGATAAATAATTATTATCAGTTACCAGTAAGTTAGCTAATTTTGTCAAAATGCCGAATAACTGTCTTTGTACATAGTTATCTTGTCGCTTTTGCTTAATTAATTTCTGAAAAATGAAAAAAACAAAATTTCGCCGGCGGGTAATTGAACCACGGTTACCACGGTTACAAGCGGAGATACTCGTAATATAGTCAAAAACATGTCCTGATGACGTCACATATGTTACGTGACTAGCCTTTGGTTGCGAATAGACACTTCGTTTATTCGCAACTTGGTTGCGAATAGACACTTCGTTAATGTAATGTTTGTGTGTAAGTTTATCATGTAATATGTACAAAGAGAAAATACTCTTTTCGCACTTTGACAAATTGTGACCAAAACACATACGCTAAGGACATATAACTGCTCTTGATATTTTATAGCTGAGGGGGATAACTCATGTTGTTATTTTGAGGGCCACCATGAGAAAGCATCATTCAAGTGAAAACCATAACCTCCCTCTTCCTCCTTCTCTCTTCCTCCACTACTCCAGCGCCCCCCCCCCCCGCCCCCCCCCCCCCCCCCCCCCCCTTAACATTATTAAATCTTTCACTGATTCAAATCATGTGATATTAATAAAATAGGGACACCATCTGTTCTATTTTCTTGTCCCATAGATATCAATATGTATGATTTCTAGGGGCTTTATTAACAGAGTGTATTATGATTTACTTTAGAAGCTGGCTGCTGAGGTTATTATGAGGCCATTTCAATTATTTCCATTAGGTCAGATCTTGCAGTAATAAATCATTACACCAATCTATTTGATTTGCTTTCTGTCGCACAATAAAATTGTAGTGCCGGTGTCTATAATAAGCATGCCAAAAATTTGTGCATACATTTACATTGAGAGCTGCATATTTTACTACCCATTGAACATTTTTAATTAGACTCGAGTTTCGCCCTCATTTGAGCTCGTCAGTAGTGCATATCCCTGACCGGATCTGGAAACAGTCCCGGATCACGCGTGTGAAGCGGGTGTGTAACCACGCGGCACACACTGGACACACCAAATTATCACAACAGAATATCACAATGCTACCCATCGTAGGCTATGCTCAAGATTGCCCAATCGCCGTGACCGACGTCCGTCAATCGATGGGACCCGAACAATCAGGACTTCTCACTGGCAAGGAACACCAGGCCTCCTAAATCCAGTGAGCAATAATCAATTGATTATGTGGTTGTTTCGGGATTTAAATATTGAGCACAACCCACTACTGGCAACGCCGATCGCATTCTGGTATGAACCTAAGGCCTATCCACGTCAATATGGAAGCACTATACTCGAGTTTCGCCCTCATTTGAGCTCGTCAGTAGTGCATATCCCTGACCGGATCTGGAAACAGTCCCGGATCACGCGTGTGAAGCGGGTGTGTAACCACGCGGCACACACTGGACACACCAAATTATCACAACAGAATATCACAACGCTACCCATCGTAGGCTATGCTCAAGATTGCCCAATCGCCTCGACCGACGTCCGTCAATCGATGGGACCCGAACGATCAGGACTTCTCACTGGCAAGGAACACCAGGCCTCCTAAATCCAGTGAGCAATAATCAATTGATTATGTGGTTGTTTCGGGATTTGAAATTTAAATATTGAGCACAACCCACTACTGGCAACGCCGATCGCATTCTGGTATGAACCTAAGGCCTATCCATGTCAATATGGAAGCACTATACTCGAGTTTCGCCCTCATTTGAGCTCGTCAGTAGTGCATATCCCTGACCGGATCTGGAAACAGTCCCAGATCACGCGTTTCAAATCCCGAAAAAACCACATAATCAATTGATTATTGCTCACTGGATTTAGGAGGCCTGGTGTTCCTTGCCAGTGAGAAGTCCTGATCGTTCGGGTCCCATCGATTGACGGACGTCGGTCGCGGTGATTGGGCAATCTTGAGCATAGCCTACGATGGGTAGCGTTGTGATATTCTGTTGTGATAATTTGTGTGCCCAGATTGTGCCGCGTGGTTACACACCCGCTTCACACGCGTGATCTGGGACTGTTTCCAGATCCGGTCAGGGATATGCACTACTGACGAGCTCAAATGAGGGCGAAACTCGAGTATAGAGCTTCCATATTGACGTGGATAGGCCTTAGGTTCATACCAGAATGCGATCGGCGTTGCCAGTAGTGGGTTGTGCTCAATATTTAAATTTCAAATCCCGAAACAACCACATAATCAATTTTTAATTAGGTCAGAGCATGTGTTAAAGAATAATAATGAAGTATACATGTTTCTCACTTTTAATAAGAGAATCAACAGTATATGGTATACAGTTCATTTAATAACATATATGGTAATGCTACTGGTATGTTTCATGAGTAATCCGGATTACACCTGTGCCTGGTTGGCAAGTTTTCCTATACATTACTTCGACGAATTTACAGCACAATAAATGTGACCCAATATTACACACCACTGTGAACTATACAGGTGTCATTAAGATTGTTCTGCGTATACTTCTTCATATAGTACTAGTGACATTTATTGCACAGATGGTACATGTATTGCTTAGAGCTGGTGACATTTAGTGAATAGTGGTAGTGACAATCATCTAAACATTACTATTGTCATAACTGACATATGGCATGTTGTTTTACTGTAAATTCCATTGAAATGAACTGAAAGAGCAATTCTTCTGTTTTGATATGACTTATTTTGATCTTGTAAAAAATTGACAATGGATGCCAACACATTTTAGAAATGTTAAGTTACTTAAACATCAACAGTTTTTAGGCTGAACCATGCAATTGTATGTATTACTGTGGGCAGACAAAACAAGCATAAAGCAAAATACTTGTCATATTACACGTTCTGAGGTAACAAAGCAACCAAAATGGCCAACAGATTTGTTTTATAATGAACACATCACTTACATAACATGATTTAAGTAAGCACTGCGTATGATTGTAGACAGGTCAAGAGTACCTAATGACATACACATTTTTATATTGAACATTTTGAAGTTCAAATTAAGTGATATTTCCCAGCAATTAATTTTTGAGAAATCTGTAAATTATTTAGAAAAAACAAGAAATCTGAAATGAACCATGGAAACCCTACAAATATTTGTATATATACATTTGTACATTGAAAGCACGAACTGAAAGGCATATTGCCTGTTCTGATTGTGCACATTTGGCGTCGGTGAAACATTTAATAAAACTGGAGTGCTTTTTGCACTGACTTAAATATTAAAGATCGATTAATAAAGTATTTAAAGATCAATTAATAAAGTATTTTTTCCAACATAACCCTAGGAAACTGTAATAAAGTATTTTTTCCAACATAACCCTAGGAAACTGTATACATGGAAAAGCCCTGGAGATAGAACAAGAAACAAAATTGACTACATTATGATTAGGAATAGATTTAAAAACAATGATAAAAATGCCAAAACATTCCCTGATGCTGATATCAACTCTGACCATAATCCTGTAGTTTTAAAATTACAAATAAAACTTAAAAACCCAGGAATAAGGAAATCGAAGACACCTCAAGTAGATATATCGGCATTGAAACAACCAGAAATAAGTCAACTATACCTAGTTGAAGTCAAAAATAGATATGATGGGCTAATCATTGAAAGTATGGAACAATATCGACGTGAAAATCCCGAGGATAAAATTAATACAAAATGGGAAAGTGTAAAAACCAGTATTCAGATTGCAAATACCACCTTGCCAGTGAAGATTAATAAGAAAAAACAATTATGGATAACCGATGAAATCTTGAGTAAAATGTCTCAAAGAAAGAAAGCAAAGAACACTCCAGAGTATATAGTAATAGATAGAGAAATACGTCACATGTGCAGAGTTGCCAAAGAAGAGTGGCTGCAGAAACATTGCAAAGAAATAGAGGATCTGGAAATAAAACACAACTCGAAAGAATTACATGAACATATAAAAAGATTTACAAAGAAGAAAAATAATATAACAGGAAACGGTTGTATCAGAGGAAAAAATGGAGAAATTATAATTAATAACACTGACATAATAAAAAGATGGACAGAGTACACAGAAGATTTATTCTGGGACAACAGGGTCAATAGACCAACATTGTATAATACTCAAGATGGACCAAAAATATTAACGGCTGAAGTAGAAAAGGCTATTAAAAAGATGAAAGAAGGAAAGGCTGCAGGTCCTGACAAGATAACAACAGAGATGATAAAATCCTTATCCAGCTTTGGCATTGAAACTATCACAGAATTATGTAATGATATATATAATACTGGGTACATCCCCAAGGATTTGAAAACATCCATTTTCATCACACTACCGAAGAAGCCAAGAGCTGTTGAGTGTGAGGATTACAGAACTATTAGCTTAATGAGCCACATAACTAAGATACTACTCAAGGTCATACAAGAAAGAATTCAACATAAAATAGATGAGGAAGTAGCTGAAGAACAATTTGGGTTCCGCAAAAACAGCGGCACCAGAGAAGCAATTATCTGTTTGAGGATGTTAATTGAAAAATATATAGAAGTTCAAAAAAGTATATATGTTTGTTTTATAGACTACAAGAAAGCTTTTGATAGAGTACAACATGAACGACTAATTACGTGCCTTCAAGATATAGGAGTAGACGGAAAGGACATCAGACTTATTAGTAACTTGTACTGGGAACAAGTGGCGTCTATTAGATGCGGTAATAACTATTCGTCGCCTATAGAGATAAAAAGAGGAGTACGGCAGGGATGTGTACTGTCCCCAAGCCTCTTCAACCTATACACAGAAAGAATTTTTAAACAAGTTGAAATGCCTGGACTCAACATCAATGGAAGAATCATAAACAATCTTAGATATGCTGACGATACCGTGTTACTAGCAGAAAGTGAGCAAGAGTTGCAAGACCTAGTGCAAGAAGTAAACAGGCACAGTGCAGAATGTGGCTAAGATATTAACATCCAAAAAACAAAAACTATGATAATTAGCAGTGAAAAGGAAAGGTCATCTATGAACATCACAGTAAACGGGCAGATACTAGAACAAGTAACAAGTTTCTCTTATCTTGGACATATAATAACAGATGATGGCAGAAGTGAAATGGAAATCAAAAAGAGAATAGGAATGGCCAAAAATGCTTTCAACGGCATGAAATCAGTATTAACATCTAGAGAGATTAATAACGCATTAAAATGAGAATTGTCAAATGCTACGTATATTCAACGCTACTGTATGGCGCGGAAGCCTGGACATTGAACAAGCAACTAGAAAGTCGCATAGAAGCCCTGGAGATGTGGATATACAGACGAATAGGTCGTATTTCATGGAAACAAAAACAATCAAATGCAGAGGTCCTAGAAAAACTGGGAATGAAGAGAGAGTTGATGGAAGAAATAAAGAGGAGACAAGTGAAATATTTTGGCCACGTTAAAAGACATGATACTCTTATAAAAACCATACTGGAAGGCAAGGTTGAGGGCAAGCGAGCAAGAGGTAGACAACGATACAAGTTGGAGAATAACATCAAGAGATGGATGAACATCAGCCTGACAGAATGTACAGTCAAGGCGAGAGACAGACAGTGTTGGAGATCGATTGCAGTTAACCTTCATTGCGAGTCATTGCGGGGACGGCACCTGATTGATTGAATAAAGTATAAAAACAATAACATAATTCAGTCTTCCTTTCTTTTTTTGCATATCCTTTTTTACAAGACATTGCTGTCAACACCAGCATTTTACTGCTGTTGTTGATGTCTTGGTAAGTATACAGTCAGTATTTTGGCATTTTTTTTTTGAACAACAGTCTCCCATATCAACTCGTTAAAATCCAGCGTAATGTGGTCTGCTGCCAAATCGGCCACAACTGTGTTTTGAACGCAGGTAAATGGGCTTACGAATTATGTTCCTAAGCCCTTTGCCATGGAGACCGGCATATTTCAGTCTGCGGAAATAAAATTTTTTTTTACTGTTATGGTGCATCTTCTGAAAAAAGTAATAACTCTAAATTCCCCCACACATATATATATATATATATATACACACACAGCCACATATAATTATACACATACACACCCACATGCACACACACACGCACAGACAGAGAGAGAGAGAGTGATGTCAGTCTGCATGCCATGTCTGCTGTCTGCTGGCACACGTAGATTCTGAGTGAAGTCGTGATAAAAAGTTACCCAAATGTAAATGTTACCGACCGTGTAGAGTGATGACAATTTACACATAAATACTACAGTAGGTGTTGAATGCAAACATGCATTTATTATCATTGCTGTCGCTCTGAATAGTCCACAAGAATATTAAATTATCATCGCTGGATTATGACACAGAAAACTGCTATTTTCCCGCTATTGAAATATCCCATTACAGCATCATAGCATGTGATCTTCATAATTTCAGTTTGGGATGTTACCTCTGACTTAAATAATCTAAAATTACACAATACATGTAAAAATGGATGCTCAATTTAATTATTCATACTAGATCAATGTCCAGTCTATATAAAACGGAAGTTATGAGTCAACGTACGTCTTAAAAAGACAAGTCTCTTTATCTCCATAAGAAGAACAATTTGTGAAGCCAAGATATATAGATTCTTAGAGAATTGAGGGAACTACAATACTAAGTAATCAGTTTCTGTTGTAATGTGATCTTGAAATAATCGGGAAATTTAACATCACAAGTACTCTAAATCTCCTTAAATCGGAGACACAAAAAATAGTTGCAGAACAAATCCAAAAATACATTTCCAGTTAAATTTGGCAATATGAACCGTAGTGGCTAGTAGATGGCACTACCTGCTTTCTGTTAGCGCCAAATATTGGGTCTTTGTCAGATATGACTGGGTTACCGTATGACAGTAGACGGTACTACATATTTTCTGTTAGTAATAGCATCGAATGTTGGGTCTTTGTCAGATATGACTGAGCTATCGTATGACAGTAGACAGAACTAGCTTTCTGTTAGCCCCGAATGTTGGGTCTTTGTCACATATGACTGAGCTACCGCATGACAGTAGACAGAACTAGCTTTCTGTTAGCCCCGAATGTTGGGTCTTTGTCACATATGACTGAGCTACCGCATGACAGTAGACAGAACTAGCTTTCTGTTAGCCCCGAATGTTGGGTCTTTGTCACATATGACTGAGCTACCGCATGACAGTAGACAGAACTAGCTTTCTGTTAGCCCCGAATGTTGGGTCTTTGTCACATATGACTGAGCTACCGCATGACAGTAGACAGAACTAGCTTTCTGTTAGCCCCGAATGTTGGGTCTTTGTCAAATATGACTGAGCTACCGCATGACAGTAGACAGAACTAGCTTTCTGTTAGCCCCGAATGTTGGGTCTTTGTCACATATGACTGAGCTACCGCATGACAGTAGACGGTACTAGCTTTCTGTTAGCCCCGTATGTTGGGCGGCACTCACCAGCACCAAACTTGACACCCCACACTGTGCCAACGGCTTTGGGCGGAGGAGCGCAGTTGGGAGGTTACAAGCCTTTTCCTGATGCGAGGAAATGCAACCTAAAGACAAAATGTCATGGCAGGGCAGACCAAACCCTAAGCTTTAGTTTGCAGCTGGTCTAGGATCGAAGCTCCAACAGGGGGACAGTTAGAGCATTGCTTTGCTGAGCCGGCAGCTTCTCCAGCTGGTCTTGTTCCAGATGTATTGGTGTTACCTTTCCTCTGGAGTGAACTATGCAGGCCAAAAGAGGGATCATGCTGCATGGGGAACACATGGTCTCTATATTTCAGCCCAGGCTTTGTTCTGAGCAGTCACATTTGCTACCGCCATGGGTTGTAGTTATTATGCCTTTTTGAAACACAATGTAACAAACTATCGTCTGTCAAGACGGCAAGGTTCCGATGTACTATCAGATAGACAATGTGATCAACACCTTATATGCCACATTTATTGAAAGACAGAAGATCAAATGGTTTGACCATCTCGTTAGAATGTAACACCATCAGCTACCAGCACTGGCCCTACATCAAAGAACATCTGTGACGAGAGCAAGAGGATGCCCAAGAAGAAAATGGATTGATGACATCAAAGACATTCTTCTTCTTCTTCTTCGTTCATCCGGAGTTTTTTTTTTGGATGTGATTGCGTTGTGCCTGTTTACAGCAGAGCTGCGTTCTTGCGCCGTTAGGCCGACACATCCGACTTCTGCGGGCATTTGTTGACCGGGTTAACCTTCCCGGGGAAAGACATTCTATAATCAGTGTCAATCACATTACCACATGGAATGACTCTATGCAGTGCCACCCATGACGTGCTGGAACACCAATTATTCCTCCTCATGACGCTTGATGGCAAAAGTGGAAGATGATGATGAATTTTAATCTAGAGAAAAGCAGGGCAGGATGTCTCTTGGAGAGGTGTAACCGTCTTCTCACTGTAGAGTCCTTACAGGGTTTGTTGATTCTGGTTTGTTTTAATTCAGTCTACGTAGCTTCATTTACTCTTCTTTTTTTTTGGGGGGGGGAGGGGGGGGGGGGCCTGAGTGGTCTCGAGGTATGGTGTCCGCCTCGAGTGCTGGAGGTCCCGAGTTCAAGCCCGGTGAGGGCCGGGAACTTTTCATGTGGACTTCTAGTAAAAAAATTTCCCCTGGTCTCTGGGTAGTGAGATCGGACTCCTGTGTGTATTGTTGTGTACGTAAAAAATCCCTTGGCAGTTGGAAATCGAAAAAGAGTAGCCTAACGGCGCTGCCCGGGCAAAATTTTGAGTTAAAAATCTACCCAAGGTATTTCAGGATCCTCGCTGGTGCTATGGAATTCGTGCACTGTGCTGAGATTCTCCAGACTCAGGCTTGAGTTAGGAGAAGGACGGAGCACTTCTGGGTTACACCCGTGTGCCATGATGTTGATCCGCCTACTAAACTGAGCACAATTGGTGCTAATTGGCGCTAATCTTGTCGTTTTATCTTCTGATACCAAGGTGGCAAATTCAAACCCACACCGGTCAGTTGGATTAAAATATTGACTTCTCATCTTTGACTGCATCATCATCAACATCATGTGCCCTGCCAGCTGGCATAGGAGTTCATGTCTCTCCACATATCTTAGTCTTTCGTGTTCTGGATCAACTCTGCTGATGATATTCATGCCCACGTCTCAGTACATCCAGCATCATGGTTGGCCTGTGCTTCTCTTTCCCTCGATCTTTCCCATCGTCATAATGTTCTCCAAAGCCTCTCTTCTCATCACATGACCAAAGAATGCTGTCTAAATCTTTCTTATTGTTGTGTATAATGTTCTAGTTTCATTAGCCTCTTTCAGGCGGTCGTTGTAAGTTACTCTGGCAGTCCAAGAAATTCGCAACATTGGTCTCAGGAACCACATCGCCTGTGCTTCCAAGTTCTTCCTAATTTGTTCATCTACATTCTAAGATTCACTGTCATACAGCAAAACAGGTTCTATTCAGCCCTTCAGCACTCTCTTTCATACATTCAAAGATAGTGACTCATTGCATAAGATACTTCTCATTTTACGAAATGCAGCTTTAGCTTGCCCTATTTCGTTCTTAATCTCTGTTGTGCATCTTCCATCTAATGTTATAAATGCCCTTTTGTGGCACTTATATCAACTTGGTTAAGAATTCTCTCTTCTATTTCCATTTTACATTTTGGTGTTACGTTTTTCTTTGATATCACCATTGTGATTGTTTTCTTGATATTCTTGATTTTTTTTGCACTCTCTGTTACTGCAATGTCCAACAATTGTAGTTTTTTGCATTATCCGCCACCAATACTGTGCCATCTGCATAGCGTAGATTGTTTATATTATAATCTCCGATTTGTATTACTGGCTTCTCTTTGGTCTCTCTCATTACTTCGCAATAGAGGGAAAAGAGATCCGGTGACAAGACACATCTCTGTCGTACTCCTAGCTTTATTTGTTCATAATTGCCCTCTTTATGTCACATTTTAATTGCTGCCACTGAGTTCCAGTAAATATTCTTTTTTATTCTGGGCTGTTTCCCATCAGTGTTGATATCTTCCAACATTTTAATCAGTTAATCATGTTCTACTTTATCACATGCCTTGGCATAATCTATGAAGCACAAATATACATCTTGCTGTGTCTCTATTGATTTTTCTATTAGTGTTCATTATGTATGTATTGTATTGTTTGTACCCTTTCCTTCCACAAATCCATCAATAGCTTGATGACGGTCAGGTGTCACCTGTGACTCATGACTGCCCCTAACGAACAAGGGTGTCCTAAGACAGCCATTAATGTTATTCACTACCTCTAAAATTTGGATACTCATGAAATCTTGGAAGATCAGTGGTGGTTTCCCCTTGCCTTCCACATCCACATGGGGGTCTTTTACCTCTGCCTTTGACAGCCATTTCTGACTATCAGGACAAGAGATTACCCTGCTCTGCTCAGCTTAAGAATTGTCCACTTATCCCGGTGGATACTCGGTCCCCAGGGCTGTGTTTGCCACACCGTTGGGATTTTCTTTTCCTAAGGTTATGGTCTGTGACGACCAAAACTCTCCAGTACTATTATAGGACCTTTGACTTGGGGGCGTAAATTACAAGTACCTCTGAAGTCGAAGTGAATTCACTTGATGGTGAAGGCATTGGTAATAGGGAAAGCTAATCCACAAGCAACAATCAGTCCAGTACGCAAGAAATAGTAGCATGCGTATGGACAACGCTTGAATCCAAAGTGATCTAGTGCAAACAAAACAATATCAGTTCCTGGCATGCACCTCTGTGCAGACATTGTTATGAAGCTGTGGGCCACTATCTCTTCAAAAGCCCTGCAGTTTCAAACAGCTGTTTCCAACAATTACAATCTCACACATTGGATCCCTGTAACAGCTGAAGACTTCTGCGCAATCTTAAGAATAGCACTGAACTCCCAAGAGTAGACATCTCATCAGCTTTGCCCGTAAGCTTATAAATCATTCTGATATGTAAGACACGCAACTTCCATTATCTACTTCCACACCATAATTTATCTATCCGGTTCCAGAGCTGTCAACCAATAACTGTCTCATTGAATGAGGAACACAATCGGAAACAAACCAGACTGAAACAGAGAAGCATACAAAACTTCCCACTGAGACCATGTGGACGAGCCAAAACCTAACAATATCTTCACAAATGGCAGCTTAGGGTATTGTGTGATTAATTGAATAGATATGCTCTGCAGATATCTACACAATCTTGACAATAGCCATGAGTTTCCAAGAATAGACATGTCAACAGCTTTGGGATAGGTAACTATATCAGCAGCATGTAGATCAACATTGACATTGGGCAACAGCTGCTTGTGTCCTGCTAGTAAATGCACTTCCTGGTCTACGTTCATGATACCTCCTTCCCTCTCACCGCCTTCAAGTCCTTTGAAGCTGGGCTAACAAATCCTTCATGCTTTAAAAAACTATAATAAAGTGAATACTCATTAACGTAGGCTGGCTGTGTGTGTATAAAAGTTAGTTGCATGTCATTTTCAGGGTATCGCAATCAACAATAGCATTTTTTGGCTGTTTGTGATTTACTGGGCAAGTTGACGTTCTGTAGTTTGCCATTGCTTTCTGAACAACTGATGCTCATACTGTTGTTAAAAATCAATACAAGGTGGCCTGCTTCTAAATCTTCCTTAGCTGATTTTGAATGCGGGATTGTGAATTGTGTTCACTATACCGTCACTGCATTCTGTGGCGTTGGTGTAGATCAGTATATTATTTAGTTCAGTGAGTATAAATAGATTTTGTGCATGGTTGGTTAGGATACAGTGTGTGTTTCATTGTAGCTATGGTGTGAAGTACTACACAGCAAAACTAAATGCTCTATAGGATGACTTTGTTTACACCTCTGTATGTTCACTGTTCAGTAGACAGCCAGTTAGGATAAGGTAATACAACAAAAGTAGGAAATAACAGGTATGTTATATCATTAGTAAGGTGGATAGGATGAGCTGTTAAGGCCTCTGGAATGTTTTTGTTTCTGGCTACGACTTGCTTACGCATTTTCCTCACGTTGGACTGGCAGTACATGGTTCCGTCCCCCAGCTACTTAGCTAAGTGCTTGGAGCAACACTGTGAGCTGTGGAGTGCTTTTACATCTGTCTGCAGTTTCGTATTGTGAACTGCATGTTCAGAATAGGCGGCGGCCGGTTGCTGATTTAGCTAGTTTTGGATTATGCAGTAATATGTGTGAAGCTGCTGCTTTTCTAGTGACTGCCGCTTCCATTGATGATGAATTGTAATTTTTGTGGTTGACTGTTTATATAACCAAAGCTTTCATTCTTCCCTCACAATGTTTATACTAGGTCTGAAAGGTGTGGACTGTGCCTGGTTCTGCAGCCAGCAGGGTTAAGATACTCTCTCTCAGGATGTGTGAAAAGCAAAAATTAATAGCCTGCCGATTCCCCACAGATGACATAAGTCAACCCCAACTTCACGCAGTGTAGACATAAACCATGACTGGGAGGCCATGGGACAATGGAAGTCTGGCTCACCAGGGGAAACCGACTGTCCTTGGTCAGGTTTTCCTGTCCTTAACATACAACTGGCCTAGCAAGCTGGCAGGGGATTTTTCCTACTGCTCGAAGAAAAAGAAAATAGCATAATCGGACTGACCCAAATGGAAACAGACTCAACAGTGTTAAAGGACAATGAGACAGATTTGCAATTCCAAAAATAGGCTCACTAAACATCTATGATTTAAATAGTAAAGACGAAGAACTCATAAAAACAGTAGCAAATTGGACTAATGAAAATAGCAGACACCAGAATAAATGTTTTTTTCCCCCTATGTAATATGCGCAATAGATAATTGATGTATGAAAGATGAGTGATTGGAAGGGCCAATTGTAAGATGGCTTGCATACCCAATGTGTGACTCTTTGATAATAAAATTAGTTTGTTCGTTCGTTAAGTTCGTTCATTGTCATAGCTTTATTCAGCTTTTCCTTTATCATAAATGTAAACTGTCTTCTCATAATACTAACCAATTATCTTATGAGTTAGTATTTTTCTCCAGTATATCTTCAATCTCTTTATGATGATATAATATACCTGTTATATTTGCAGGCCAAAGCTGAATGTCAGGTTGTCATAGGTGGTTAGTGTATGACACGTGACAATGATACTGTTGGCTATAGCCCTTGTGGTTCTGTCTGTCGCGGTGTGGAGGTATGGCAGACGGTACCTAGCATACAGAGCTTTTTTCCACCAGCTGTCAGGAGAGCCATCGTTCAGTTACTTGCTCGGACATCTACACAAAGTTTGTTTTATGTGTCGTGTGGTTGAATTTTATTATGAGTCTGGCATACATGCAATTGGAAAATACATTGATAGATACATTATATTGGTGGTTGGGTGGCTGGTTGGTTTGTTGATTGGGTGACTGGTTGGTTGGTCGGGTGATTGGTTGGTTTGGTAATTGGTTGGTTGGTTGGGTTGTTGGTTGGTTGTTTGGGTGGGTTATTGGTTGGTTGTTTGGGTGATTGGTTGGTTGGTTGGGTAATTTGTTGGTTGGTTGGTTAGGTGATTGGTTTGTTGGTTATGTGATTGATTGGGTGATTGGCTGGCTGTGGTTGGTTGGGTGATTGTTGGTTGGGTGATTGGCTGGTTGGTTGGGTGATTGGTTTGTTTGTGTGGTTGGGTGATTGGTTGGTTGTGTGGTTGGTTGGGTTATTGGTTGATTGTGTGGTTTGTGTGGTTGGTTAGGTTATTGGTTGGTTGGGTGGCTGATTGGCTGGTTGGTTGAGTGATTGGCTGGTTGGTTGGTTGGTTAATTGGCTGGTTGTGTGGTTGGTATATATATATATTGTAACGATGTTGATATTACAGAGCAGAGTCAAAGTCCTGGCTGTAGGTTATATGTTTATTTAATTAAATACATGTGTAGAATAAAAACAGTATACAATGACTTGATGTACGGATGTTGTTACAGAAGGTGTTATTCGTTCAAAAATACAGATGGTAACCCTCTAATCTGTACCCCCCGCGTCACGGCTTGAGCGTCCCTAGTTACATCCCAATGGGATGCTCAGCCGTGCCCCCCTGTACTGGTCTTTTCCCCCTTGCACACCACTCATTAACTCATTAACTCCTTAACAGAGATGGTGCTCTGTTACAATATATATATATATATATATATATATATATATATATATATATATATATATATATATATATAATATATATATATATATATATATATAATATATATATATATATAATATATATATAGAAGAATGCTGAGCTGTGTAGACACAATACACAATGGCAGCAATGAAATGTTGGCAACATTTTGAGAAAGTATCTTTTCATTAATATCAAGTCCTCACACATGCACACATTAAATTTTACGTCTTCTTATACTGTATATGGTTTGCTATTTATGGTTCACACACACACATACACACACCCCACCACCACCACACAATACGTGTGAGCAGTCATAGTTTGCCATGTCAATGATTGCCAGAATATGTGATGTCGCCATGCCATCCCAACGGTATGGTCTGTTAAGGCCTCTGGGGTGTTTTTGCCTCTGGTTACAGTTTGCTTACACATTTACCTGTGGTGTAAGTAGTTTGTACTTTGCTTTAAGTACTTGAATGTGTGACTTTGTGTTTCTCCAGCACCCTGGACCTAATGAGGAGGGAATTCAGTACGATTTTGAGTTGTCCAAAAAATGCAAATACATGCACTGCTTTTGGATAGGACCTTTAGTGCCCCTCCTCCTGTTGTATCATCCAGAGTCAGTGCGTCCACTGTTGAAATCATCAGGTAAACTGGACAGGCTGTTTGCGATTTTGTTTAGGGGGAGGAGTGAAGGAGATGCTGTGTGGGAAACTGGCAGGCTGTCACAGGGTGTTTATGATTTTGTGTGAGAGAGATATCTTGTGGGAAACTGGACAGGCTAATACAGCTTGTTTATGATTTTGTGTGAGAGAGATGTCTTGTGGGAAAATGGCAGGCTAATACAGCTTGTTTATGATTTTGTGTGAGAGAGATGCCACGTGGGAAACTGGCAGGCTATTTTTGGTTGTGTTTGTGTGAGAGAAATGCAGTGAGGTAAACCAGTTGGCTGTCAAAGCATTTGTGGTTGGGTGTGTGAGAAAGATGCCTTGAGGTAAACTGGTTGGCTATCAAAGCATTTGTGGTTGTGTTTGTGTGAGAGAGTATCAGAGATGTCATGGGGGAAATTGGCAGGTTATCAGTGTGTCTGTGATTGTATGAGAGAGAGAGAGAGACAGAAAGAGATAAAGTGAGTGCCAGTGAGAAGCTATCACAATGTGTCTGTGATTGTATGAGAGAGAGAGACAGAAAGAGATAAAGCGAGTGCCAGTGAGAAGCTATCACAGTGTGTTTGTAATTGTGAGTTATTTTTCTCTACAGCTCCAAAACCACGAAATAAATTTCTATCAACTCCTTATGACATGGGCATTCGCTGGCTTGGTGAAGGACTTCTACTAGCTAACGGGCCTGGCTGGGCCCGTAATCGACGTTTGCTGACTCCTGCATTTCACTTTGACATCTTGAAATCCTACATTGACATTTACAATAAGTGCTCTCTTGTTCTTGTGGTAAGTCAGATGCCACATTTCAGGGATGCATCTGGTGGGGTCTGTCCACTGGCTATTTTTGTGTGAATAATACCTATTTATTTGATACCAGATATGTCTGTTTCTTGTTCTGGTGTGTACCATAAAATCTTCTACTAATGAAGAATGCTCTACTAATGAAGAATCAGATTCGCTGGGCTGGTCACTTGACTCGCATGCCAGATCACAGGCTCCCTAAATGAATTTTTTACGGCGAGTTGCATTGTGGTGAACACTCCCAAGACGGCCAGAGGAAATGCTTTAACCCTTTACAGGGCAGACGCTTGGTCCATTTGTAGCCTGAACGGGCAAGATTTTTTCAGGTTTGGAAAAAGTTCGGGTCGCGTTAGTAAAAACATCACAAATAAGGGGTTAGTCACCGATTTTATTTAAAT
>JACEFZ010014149.1:0-52976 GCA_014155875.1 Cepaea nemoralis | reverse complement strand
GAAAAAATTTTTTCCCTTTTTCCCAATTTTTTTTTCCTAATTTTTACAGAAAAAAAAAACTTAAAAACTTTGGAAAAAACCCCAAAAATTTTAAAACTTTGCAAAAACACCAATGTACTCATTTAGCAAGACACACAGGTGGTGTCCGACGTCACAATCAAAAGAATACAACCAAGATAGAAATTCCTGTGCAGTTACGAGGAGGCACACATAGGGCAGATAATACGTCACGGGGGGAATATAAACCAATGGACGCGGGGGGAATGAAACAGCAGACTTTCAACCAGCGGGTGCCCATCCATCAAAATGTTCCAGTTCACACTAGAAGAAATGTAAACTTCGTTTTAGCCTGGTCTTCTTCCCCCACGGCCTTGCAGTTCTATTACATCAATGTTCTTTTCCAACGCCGGTTTTTTCACGAGGCCCCCGGGCGCCCTGCTAATCTTGACGACGGTATAGAGCGCTATTTGTGGGAGCTGAACTGTTGTTTTGTCTTTCATTCTCTATCCCCCCCCCCCCCCCCTCTTTTGTATTTTATTTTAAACTAAATGAAAACTACTTTATTATGCTGCTTACATTTTTATGTAACGGTTTTCAGTTTAAAATTTTTTTTTCCGGGGGGGGGGGGTAATTTATTTTCTTGAGAGAGACTTTGGGAAATATCGTGGCAACTGGAAAGTTCAGTTGGGAAAGAGGTAGAGGCGACCAAGAGAAATTATGGTGAGTTGATTGAGACGGTAGCATGTGTTAATATCTCAAGATTTGATCCAGAGCCCAAAAGCCCGGGAATACGTTGGAAAACATAAAAGTTGTGCTCTATGGAAAGGGCACATGGGGGTGAGAATGGGGATCTTTCTGGGAAATAAATTTTTTAACATTGCAGTTTTGTTTAAAAAGGGATTTAATACATTTAATATAACAAAAAACAAATTTTTCCCAAAAAAACTTTTACTTTAATAAGTCAAATATTTTAAAATCACAACTTTTTTAAAAAGGGGAAAAGTAGGAAAGATGTTTCTTTTTTTTCATGGAGACCTGACTAAACAAGGTTGAAAACCGCTGGGAAATTGTTGCTTCAAACGTCCGCCCCTTTAATTTTTGGGCCTTCATTTTACGGGCTAGTCGCTGTTTCTCCTCAATTATTTAGTTCCCGGACATCAAGAACCCAAGTTATGTTTGTCTTGTCTGAAAAGGAAAAATACCATGTCCTTCAGTCTTAGTATTTTAAATCTATGAACGTTTCTTAATTTCAGAAACCTCGAGAAAAGGGCCTTTGAAAAGTTCTTATAGTGCTCTGGTACAAGATTCCCTACACTTCTTTGTTAAGACTCATAAACATACGAAACTCTATGTTTATGGGGTGCTGCTCGCTGCGCGCTGTTTTCTGCTGCTGCTGCCGCTCTGCTGCTTCTCACATCAAAAACACTTTTAGGAAAACTGAGAATGAAAAAATTGATGAAAGAAATAAAACGAAGCCAGTGAAATATTTCAACCACGTTAAAGACATTACCCTTATAAAAACCCGTAGGGTAAGGATGAGCAGTTGGCAAGAGATAGACAGCGTACAAGTGGAAGGTAAAATCAGACGATGGAATAACGAATTTGACAAATGTACAGTAAAAGGCGAAGACAGACAGTGTTGGCGATCCATTGCAGCCAACCTTTCTGTGGAGACGGCACCTGATTGATTGATTTAAGGCTCCATCAACTTCGGGTTTGTAATAGGGAAACAGCGTAATCGTCATGACTTTTGCTATATTTTTATTTTTAGTCTTTTGAGAAATATTATATATGTTTTGTCCCCCCACCCTCTCCTCATTGCGATGTTATTCTTTTGGTATTCAATAGTTAAGGGTTTTATGTGGGTTTCTATATGTGCTTTTACATTCACTGGTACAAAGTGGCAGGAGTGGGATAGTGTTTTGTATCTTTCCTGCCTAAATCGTCCGGGTTTAGTTTCCGTAGTAGCAGTATTATTTTTTCCCATAACTATGGGTTGGGGTTTTACCCCCTAATAAAATTGCTTCCTGGATATCTGATGTTATACCATTATGAAAATCAACCCAAATCATCTTATCCCTAACTGCCTGCGTTTGGCTCGAAACGCGGTATGTCGAGATTGTGAATTTTCGTTCATCACCCCCAAGCCACACACGCCCGACTGCATCTAATGAGGAACTCAAAAAAAAAAAAAAAACCAGAACTCGTCTGACGATGCAATCGGGAAAGATGGCCATCGTAATAAGAAAAAGAAGAAGAGGATCAAGAATATCTAACTCCCCTTCATTCCCCTTGCATAACTATCTCTGGGACAGTTGTTGCAGGCACCCGGTGAGGCTTGTTTTATAGTTGGCACTTAAATATTGACACTTCCAACAACTGAGAACGAGTGATGGCGGTAGTGCGTGCATGGAAGGTGACATTACCATGGCTTTATTCCCGCTTGTGGAAGACGAAATCTGCCTCTCTAGCGGCAGTAAATCTGGCGGGATACGATCAAATTTGCCTCACAACAATCTCTGTTGTTATTCTCACAAAACATCTGGAGCATTTTTTTACTGCCATAAATCTTTCCGTTCTTTGGCGTTTTTTACAATGCATGCCAGTTGGAATAACAGGCAATTCAGTTCCGAAAAACTGAAATAACAAGCATTTGAATGAGAATATTAATGTGATAACAGGCAATTCAGTTATACATTACTGACAGCCCCTTACAATGTTTAGAATCCACGTTAGCGCCATGTTCGGCACTTGCTGGTCGGCGGATTATAAATTCCGGGATGTTTTCGTGGCTACGTGATACCGGGATCCATTCTGTCTTACAACATTGATACCAATAATTTTTATGGAAAACCCGTTGCTGGTGTGATACAGACCATGTTCTGTATAGAAGAGAGAAAGCTACACAGTCCTCCACCTCTTAGTATACCGCATTATCACGGAAGGGATCTCCTTGTCGTATTTATACCTTTGTATTTGGCTTTATGTGTACAGTACTGCAAGTGATCCGTGTGTCACCAGGGCCCTAAACCTGGAAGTAAAAAACAGCAATACTGTGACCTCTTGCTCAGGTTGTAAAAGGTGACTAAAGAGGGCTGGAGTGAGGCTGGCTACTTCATATTTTTTTTTTAAATCAGTCAACATGCGACCAACCATGAGCTGACTTATGAAGGGTTTGGCGTGTATGGTTATTGGCAGGATTGTCCATGGGACATAATTTACATTGCGTGGTAATTTATGCATGTCCTATCCTATCCCATCCCATGGAACTTTCCCATGGGGTTCCTATGGGAATAACATTCCCATCACCAAGTCTGGCAGGCATGTCCATGGGACATGTTTTTCTGTCTCATCCAACGGTAATTTATGCCTGTCCCATCCCGTCCCATCCCATCCTTACACTATTAAGAAAATCCCCCCGTTTTCCCATGGGATTCCCATGGCAAAGCCTGGCTGTTGGCCTATACTCCACTAGTAGACTTACTCCACCTTACGCCACCTGGGAGGCTGCAGCCAGAGACTGAAATTCGTGGCGTGCATCATTGCGCAAAGGTGCAGTCATATGTGAGGCAACCAGGACTGCAAGAGCTGTGAAGAAAAGGCAGGACAGAAAAACCACTGCAGGAAATCCTCCTCCAGAGACGTCAAGCATTCTTTGCCCACATTGTCAAAGAACATTTCGAGCCAAAATAGGCCTTATCAGCCATCTTAGAACCCACGGCTCCACACCTTCAACCCCACTGGATGAAATGAATGGTCATCATCATTCTTGATGGACAAACAACAGTAGACTTAACAGATTCGGTACCAAATAAAAAGTAGGTTTGGACCAAACAAAAATACAATGCTGAAACTGAGAAGTATCGGAGTTTAAATATTGAGCACAACCCACTACTGGCAACGCTGATCGCATCCTGGTATGAACCTAAGGCCTATCCACGTCAATATGGAAGCACTATACTCGAAGTTTCGCTCTCGTTTGAGCTATCGGAGTGATACGGTTATAACTTTACAATTGTTTATATGGTAGCGGACATGTTATATTCCGGTTTCAAGATGGCGGCGGAGGGGGGGGGGGGGTTGTGTTGTGATGAAACCGCTCCATTTTTCACGTAGGGGATGGATAATTTCACCTCGTGAGTGTGATTTCTGCGCTATGATGTAAACCAGGAGGTTCATCTTATGAAGTTCGAAGGTGCTACGGAGTTTCGTGCATCTGAGCGAACAAATCCTTGAGTGTTTTCCGTAGCGTGTTGGGTTACTGTGTTGTTTTTCCGGTTTCTTCAAAATGGCAGACCCGCGTTTGGGCCCCATACATAGGGCAATCAAAGCGATTCGACGGCGCGGTCCACGACGTAAGCGACACGGACGGGTCGGCGCCAGTCGCTTCAGACGCAAATGCGATCGACTGGGCCTCAAGTACACTCTGGTCTACCATTCGTGTTGGTAAATGTTTATGCCTGTAACGCGAATATGGATTCCCAGAGATGGCAGTGTTTGAGTGACATATTATGTCAGGAGATGAATGTCATTTTCTGTGACATTTCAACGCTAAGGGCAAATCATGGGGTAACATTTCTTCCAACACACAGGGGGGAGGAGCTCGAGGCGGCACTTGAAACCAGTGACCTTGTTTGCATTAACAGTGGCTGTGTCACCGGGACAGCAAGTCGTCCAGGTGACGAGAACAGTGTTATTCGACATGGCGCTGGTGCCTCCACACTCACTACAGTTATGTAGATGGGGTGTTCTAGGCCACCCTTGCAGCATATTGGTGGAGAACTGCAGAACCTGGCAGTACAAGTCCAACGGTCAAGACCTTTAATGTATGACAGTTCAGGGCAAGACGTAGAGAGTAAAATAAGGCATGACTACAGCAGAAATAATCATGGCAGGAAAAAAAAAAAAGAAGCTAGGAACAGCCATCTTTGTGGAATTGTGAGGTGGAGAAGGCCTGGGTCGATACGCGTGATGCTGTAAGGAAATGGTAAAACGCCAAGAAGAACAGAGTTGCCCATCCTAGTCTTATAGTGCACTTGGAAAGAAAGATGGACACCAAAGTTAGCTATTAAAAAAAAAAAAAAACTAGTTAAAGTGGTTAAAAGTGAAATCAATGGGCAGAGTTGTGTCAAAGAATAAGTGCAAACAAGTCACTGAAAGTTGTTCTGGCGACTATATAAAAGCATGAATGGAGTAATCAAGAATAAGAGTGTTCCTGACTTCCAATGTGCCGACCTTATCTGCCAGAGGTCTGACGATAATAAGGCAAAGCCATTTTTTGAATTCTATCTAGAGCAGAGCAACCAGACAGACAATGAAGGCCGAAATTTTGCCAAAGCTGTTACCTCAGATAGATGTAAGAACTGCCCAGAACATTGCAGTTGAAGACACAGTGACAGTGAAAGAGATCAGGGCTCTGCTTCGACGAACAAGAAACAGCTCACCAGAATCAGATGGTATAAGGTATGACGACATCGGTATGTGTACCGACAACGAGCTAGAGGAACTAGGAAATATGAACAACAACAGCATAAGGAGTGCTAGCATTAAGGAGGAGTGGTTACACAGCTATCTTATTCCCTTGCCGAAGCCTGACTAAGACCACACAACAATTCAGAGATACCGGGTAATAACCAAGCAAAATACAATAGGCAAGCTGCTGGAGAAGTTAATTACCAGAAAAATATCAAGGCAGCTAGAGAGACAAGGTTGTTTCCCACCTACCCTTGGAGGGCACCGTGGCTACTGTGGAAGGCAGACGCGCCATGAACCAGGATAACATTCTGAATGCTCTACGAGAAGTAAGGCGTTCATAAGAACCAAATGATGGCTTTGAATCTGCAACCATGGTCAGGATGTGAGAACAGCAAATTAAAAGAGGGGTGGCCAAACAAAAACACTACGCAGGAAGCCTAACAAGATTGATAATCCAACACAGAACTGGTATCGTTAGCCGCTACACGTTGCGGGATTTACTGAGGAGGGAATCCGAGCACTTATGGACTGAATGGTTCGATGGGCAATGAGGATGATCTGTCGACTAACTAACTAACTAACTAACTATCTAACTAACTAAGACATGTTGTATTATAACGCATGATAACATTCCGGTGACATATTTCAGCCTGTGGCAGATACGGGAAGTAGCTTAAGACGATTAATTATCCCATGGCGAGAGGCTCTGAGAGGCTGTTATGTATGAGGATGTTGAAGAGAATTAAGTCAATTCTATCTAGTTTAAAGCCTGCCTCATTTCCCTTAGTTTTATCATTTTTAACAGGCAGAACAAGCGATTGTTCCTCACAATTAACGTTTTTTTTTTTTATTTGGGCTCGCTCGCATTGAACTTAAACATAGTCCATATACACTGTTTTTAGTAGTGCTGGACTGCATTTTATGTGTGGGCTAGCTTTCCCTATTAACAGTGTCCATCGCCATCAGACGAACCCACTCCCACTTCAGAGGTACTTGTAATTGACGTCCCAAAGTCAAAAACGGGAGATCAACATTTTAGTCCAACTGTCCGGTGTATGGATTAAAACCCTTACCTCGGCATTAGCACACCGGATGTTTAACATCACGCGCTCCTCTCCTTTCGGCAATGCTGACCTCTCAATGAACGTTTTCATGTTTGAAACCATCGTTGTTACTTTAGCGTGAATAACGAATTCAAGGTGGATCCATGGCAGATACTGCAGCAGACTATGATATGAGTAGAGGTGACCATGGCAGTGCAGTAGATTTTCTAAGTATGATGCAAGTCTTCGAAATGCCGCCCCTTAAATGCAAACCTTCGAAATGCCGCCCATCCAACTGTATTTTGATTTCGCTGCCTATGCCGCCCCGTTACGGTGCCGCCTGATGCGGCCGCCTCTCTGCATCATAGCACGGCACGGCTTTAGAAGTGACCATCTCTCATCTTAGATGCCTTTTGTCCAAGACACTTCTGAAAGGAGTCGCTGTATATTTTAGGAGTGCGTCGACACTACAGCACAATTGGTCACAATTTCCAGTTGTTCCATGGCTATATTTTAAATACCGAAATTCCCAGTATTTTGATGATGGCAGGTCAATAAGTTGCAAACAGATATGCGCACGTTTAAAATGGTAATTTGTAGTTTACTGTTAAAGGTGTCAATCTATGTACAGCATCATTCAGATTTATGATGAACTTAGTGGGCAGGCTGCTAGATATCGATGTGCATTCTAAAACATATGAGAATGTCGAATGCATGTAAAATAAGGCTAGGAAGTTCGACAAATGAAAGATACGCACATATTTAAATAAACACATACTTTTAGCTAAATAGTCTATACTCATATTTTACGGGTTGTTTTGGATAAATTGACAAAGACTTATCAAAATGTTCGTTTGTATCTCTCTCTCTCTCTCTCTCTCTCTCTCTCTCTCTCTCTCTCTCTCTTTCTTCTCTCTCTCTCTCTCTCTCTCTCTCTCTCTCTCCCTTGTAATTGATGTATGGATGGAACAAATGTGTGAAATAGAGTGATAGAAGGACAGAATATTAGACGGGCCTGCGTATCCTCTGAAAATAAAGTTTATTCGTTCGTTCATTCTCTCTCACTCTCTCTCTCTCTCTCTCTCTCTCTCTCTCTCTCTCTCTCTCTCTCTCTATATATATATATATATATATATATATATATATATATATATATATATATGTGTGTGTGTGTGTGTGTGTGTGTGTGTGAGTGTGTGTGTGTGAGGGGGGCGCAGTTCGTTAAGCGTTCCGGTAATATTAACAATCATTTGCTCAAAGACAAGCACACCTATTTTCGCTAAAGTCTGTACTCACGGTGGGCATCGAGAACAAATAACCGAGCGTCACAAAATGGACTTAATGGGTATGTTGCTGAAATATCTCTCACAGGCGTGGATGAATGAGAAGACATGCTGAACAGGATTGCTTACGGAGGATTAATTATGAATGCACTACTTCAGGCCTGAATCAAAGCGCACTTAAGTGCACTTTAAAGCAACCTTCGTCACCTGCTGTGATGATATAGAAGGTTTAGCCAACAATAGAGAATGTTAGCTTATAGAGAGAGTGTCGGAATTCACAGGCAGTGTTGGTGGTCTGTTTCGGAAGAAAAGTTAAATGTGAATGGTGCATCATGTTTTGAAGTTCTTTGTTGTTTTTATTTTTTGTTATTTTTCAAAATATATTTAGAAGACAACCCATAGGACTATTAACTCAAGAATACAGCGTCATGATGGCAATTCCAAACCACATACCGCTAGATTAACCCATGACAATTTTCGAACAACTGGCTGACAATTCTTTAAAAAACTCATCCTTGGAGTCAGGAATTATCTTTCTGTTTTTATCACCTGTCTTATAATCTAAACACTTATTTTGTCGGTAAAGCGGATTCGCAGGGTGATGTAGATGTACGTGATGTTCAGATGTGGTTGAGAAGCAGAGCGCGTACTTCTATACTTCAGGTTTGGAAACATTGATACAGCGATAGGATATAAACATGCGATTTCGTGGAGGTTATCTTGAGAGATGAATGGGAAATGTAAGTCCAATAATAAATGTTTTCAAGAGAGTATTTGATTATTATTTGATGTTGCTGGTTATATACATTTGGAATGCACTCATAACCTCCTCTCGCATATGACAACACACCCAATTGTTACTAATTCGTCTTAATAGCCAACATTCTTAGACTGTCGTATCTGTTTCACCATCACAATTGTTCTTAATTTTAGGCCCGTTGTCGTCCATCTTCTGAATTCCTCACGCAATGACGTTAGTATGATTGTAAAACATCCTCTTATGAGGATAGACTGTCTTTTCTGGACCATTCATTGCATCTGCAATATGTGGAATACACATAGTCACCTATGTGATATTTATGTGCAAAAGAAGCAATTTTCTGACACCAATCTATGTGTTCAAACATTTATCTTTACGGCATAGTAGCATTTATCATTGTTATCTTCTCTGGAGTTGTTTTTTTTTTGTTTGTTTTGTTTTGTTAATATTGATCAGTGGCTGCAGATGTCACTTTTTAACACGTAAAAACCGGAAAACCATTATTTGAAATCGACAGTCACTAATCAATTAGGAAGAGCTTGGAAGCAACAGAGATATGATTTCTAGATCAATCAATCAATCATGTGCCATGCCGGAAAGCGTGGGCGGTCATGACTCGCCATTTCACTCGATCACCAGTGTCGTGGATCAACTCAGTGTTCCTGTCTCATCCATGTCATTTGGCCAAGACATCCAGGTATTTTCCTCTCGGTCTTCCTCTTGGTCTGTTCCCTTCGATCTTGCCAGTTGAACCAAGTTCTCCAATCCATTTCTTCTCATAACATGTCCAAAAAAGTTTGACTGTCTACGTCTAATTTCTCTAATCAGTTTACGATTGTCATTTGTCCTGTAGTACTTGGTCATTGGTTTTTCTATCTGTCCATGGTATTCTTTGCATTCTCCTCAGAAACCACATTTCTGCAGCCATCAGATGATTTTCAGCTTGACTGCTCATTGTCCAAGTTTCACATCCATACAAAAGAACAGACTCTATGTATCCCCTCAACACTCTTTTTCTCGTTTCAATTGACATCTTTTTATTGGTCAGAATGTTTTTCATCTTGCTAAAGGCTACTTTCGCCATGGCGATTCTTGTTCTAATCTCTTCAAGGCATCTCCCATCAGATGTTATGACTGTTCCAAGATAATTGTACAGATTCATTTGTTGAAGAATATTCCCATTTACTTGTATATTATATTGTGGTATTTCGTTCTTCCTAGTGACGATCATAATCTGTGTCTTTTTACAATTTAATTCTAACCCTAGATGTTCACTGTGTGTAACAACCGCATCTACTAAATTTTGCAGGTCCTGTTCATTGTCTGCAATCAAGACTGTATCATCTGCATATCTAATGTTATTGATGTTTTGTCCTCCAATGCTGATTCCATTTATATCCTCTACATTTCTGAAAATATTTTCACTGTATAGGGAAAAAAGATCTGGAGACACCACACATCCCTGCCTAACACCTCTCTTAATTGGCTGATACTGTCCCACTTCATTATCAATCCTTATTGCAGCTTGTTGTTTCCAATATATGTTTTTTATAAGTCTAATGTCTTTCCCATCAATTTGTAGATCTGCAAGCATATCCACCATGTTGACATGTCTAACTCTATCAAAAGCCTTTGTATAGTCAATAAAGCAAAGATGTATATCCTTGTTTACTTCTATAGCACGTTCAATAACTGTTCGCAGCATATACACAGCATTTACTGTACCCTTTCCTTCTACAAACCCACATTGTTCTTCCCCTATTTCAGGTTATATTTCTTCCTCACTCTTTGTATGATAATTCTTAGCAAAATCTTTGTGATGTGACTCATTATACTAATTGTTCTATGTTTATCACATTCCAAGGTTCCTGATTTCTTTGGGATTGCAATAAATACGGAGTTACATAATTCAGGAGGTATATCTCCAGTATCATATAATGTGTTCAGCAGTCTGGTGACTTACTATAGTCCACATTCTTCTAAAGCTTTAATCATTTCTGTTGTGATGTTATCTGCACCGGGGGCCTTGCCAGCTTTCATATGCTTAAGAACATTTCGAACCTCCATCTAGATTTCTAGATGCATGTTGCGAATGCCTTTGACTAGCCACTTTAGTAACTTTTTCTAAATTGCTTTTTAATTATATAACCTGCATAATTGGATAGCTCTTGAAAAATACAAATCCACCGGTACCTTACTCAAGTCTGTAGGTCAATTTTAAGCCGAGATATTAACGTGTGTGTGTAAGTTTATTATTTAAGAGGGACATATAGAGGAAAAACTATGTTGACCTTTAACTTTTTATGACCCCACCTACACACTCACACAACTATCGGTTTACACTGTCGCCAAGGGAGATTAATACAGTGGCATGTCTAACTCAAGGAAAATGACTCTGCCAGTTTATATATATATATATATATATATATATATATATATATATATATATATATATATATATATATATATATATACTAGCTGACCCGGCCTGGCTTCGCCCAGTCCCTGGAGGGGATCTATCTATCTATCAGTCTGTCTGTCTGTCTGCTTGTTTGTCTGTCTGTCTGGCTGACCCGCCCCGGCTTGACCCAGTCCCTGGTGGGGAGCATCTCATTTAATTCATATAAGTAGTCATATAAGCTCCCGTTCCCGACTATCTGTCTGTCTGTCTGTCTGTCTGTCTGTCTGTCTGTCTGTCTGTCTGTCTGTCTGTCTGTCTGACCCGGCCCGGCTTCACCCAGTCCCTGGTGGGGAGCATCTCATTTAATTCATATAAGTAGTCATATAAGCTCCCGTTCCCGACTATCTGTCTGTCTGTCTGTCTGTCTGCCTGTCTGTCTGTCTGTCTGACCCGGCCCGGCTTCACCCAGTCCCTGGTGGGGAGCATCTCATTTAATTCATATAAGTAGTCATATAAGCTCCCGTTCCTGACTATCTGTCTGTCTGTCTGAGCCGGCCCGGCTTCACCCAGTCCCTGGTGGGGAGCATCTAATTTAATTCATATACTAGTCATATAAGCTCCCGTTCCTGACTATCTGTCTGTCTGTCTGTCTGTCTGTCTGAGCCGGCCCGGCTTCACCCAGTCCCTGGTGGGGAGCATCTCATTTAATTCATATAAATAGTCATATAAGCTCCCGTTCCCGACTATCTGTATGTCTGTCTGTCTATCTATCTGACCAGGCCCGGCTTCACCCAGTCTCTGGTGGGGAGCATCTCATTTAATTCATATACGTAGTCATATAAGCTCCCGTTCCTGACTATCTGTCTGTCTGTCTGTCTGTCTGTCTGTCTGTCTGTCTGTCTGAGCCGGCCCGGCTTCACCCAGTCCCTGGTGGGGAGCATCTCATTTAATTCATATAAGTAGTCATATAAGCTCCTGTTCCCGACTATCTGTCTGTCTGTCTATCTATCTGACCCGACGTGGCTTCGCCCAGCTCCTGGCAGGGAGCGTCTCATTAAATTCACACAGTAACTTAAAAGAATGTCCTTCCACACACCATCCATTATTTTTAAATGAAAACTGTTTCTAATCACCTACATGACTGTAGATAACTTCTTTAAGCATAAAAAGATGAGTTACAATGTTATGCATTATGCATTATTTTTATGAAAACTTTGAAAATGCCTTAAAGATTATATCATTATTTATTATAACTCATATGCCTGAAAATAACTATAGACAAAGAGTTTAAAAATCTTTGAAAGCGATGCAACAATATGACTAAAGAGTATATAGAAATGTTATTAAATATTATGCCCCTTGAAACAACTTTTCTAGAGTTAAATCCCCTTGCTATATAGAAATATATAATGAAAAATGAAATATTAAATGTTAGTAAGTAAGTAGCCGAAAATAAAACTAAACAACTATGACAGTAAGTTGCACAGGAATGAAAGGAAAACGTGTAGAAAATTTCATCTCAATCGGATGGACCGTTCGCGAACGGATAAAGGACGGACGGAAATACATACATTGTGTTTCATATATATATATATATATATATATATATATATATATATATACACGCACACACGCACACAAATATATACATCTCGAGGTCACTGATGACGTCAGACGCAGCACGTGACTAACACGCGCGTTCTTGTCAACAACGCTAGGCCGCCGGCGTAGATGCATTTTGACAAAAGAAGTCCCGTTGGAAAGATGCAAAATTATCAATGATGTGGTCCATGTAGAGTGATAAAAATTAACACATGAATGCTGTAATGGGTTTTTAATGCAAACATGCAATCATTGGCATTGTAATTACTTTGAATGTTCTATTACAATATTAAATGTTCATAATTGGATGACAACTGCCGCGTCCTGCCATTGAAATACCACAATATACAGCATGCCATCTTTGTAATTTCAGTTTGATATGGGATTGCCAACTCTAATAGTAGAAAACTACATAATCATAAGTAAAAATGTATGATACAGTTAACAATAAAACATATTAGAAGAATGCTCAAAATCTAGTTAAAACGGAATTGACGGGTGTAATTACATCTTATAAAGTCAGTCTGTACTTCTGTCCAGGACACGGATTTGAGAAGACGAGGGGTATAGATTCGTAGCTCGTGGAGGCAAACATAATATCCAGTAATCAGTTTCTGTTTTAGTGCGATCTTGTAATAATCGGAGAATTTAATGTCACCAGTACTCCATATATCCTTAAATCGGAGAAACAAAAACAAGAAACCGAAAATTAATGCAGACACATCTCCTGTAAAATACGGCAAAACTAAACGTAGTGCCTACCTTTGACCGCCAGAGTAACTAACGACGATTGTCGTGATATCAGCATTGAGCCACAGCACCAACGACTGCGATCTGTGTAGATGCACTAATGGCAAAGCATGCGATAATAATGAAGCACTAACTGTCGCTGGATCGGAGTAAGAGCAGAAATTAAATCTATGTACATGGATAACATCAGATGGAAGATTACAGAAATGTAAGTATCTATTCACATGGATGACAAAAGAGGGAAGATTACAGACATTTAAGTAATCTAAACACATGGATAACATCAGATGGAAAAGTACAGAAATGTAAGTTATCTAAGCACATGGATAACAACAGATGGAAGATTACAGAGATGTAAGTATCTAGGCACATGGATAACATCAGATGGAAGATATATCACAGGGATACAAAGCAGAACAGGACACAAACACAAATTTCATTTTGTAAGATGAAGAACATCTTATGCAACAAATTCTTGTCATTGAAGGTTAGAACAAGAGTTCTTGTTTGCTTCATAAGACCAGTTTTTACATATGAATGTGGATCCAGGACAATCAATAAACCTAAAACAAATCAAATGAGACCCCAGAGATGTGGCTTTGCAGAACAATGAACATTCACTGGGCAGTCCAAATAAGTAATCTTAATGTCCAAAGGAGGTTAAAACACAAAGACAACTTACCACAAACATCGGAAGGAGACATTCATCATTTTTGTCCATATCATGAAAAGAGAAAAACTAGTACATGTTGTGATAATTGGAAATATTTTTAGATAGAGAGATAGAGGAAAACATTGTGAGAAGATTCATAACAGCCTTTTGTCGTGGCATGGAAATTGTCAGAACATGATTCATAAGGTTGGTGATGGTAAAATGTGGAGCAGCATGAGCTCTTACACTAGTCGGTAAGGTGATGATTAGTAATTGTTATAAACACTGTGTTTCATCCTGGAGGTCACACTCTTTAAATATTTCCTTCATAATAAGGCATTACATAAATATAGATTTGAAAGAGAAAACATCGTGGAAATGAAGAACTTTAAACTTCAACTGCATATGACAACTCAAAGAAATCAGAACAACGAAGCACCTGACATGGGGCAAATCCGAAGTCCATTAAGAGATAATTCATGCTGGCAATGATTTTTCACGTCTTCTCTTCTTTATAATTATGCATCTTGAAGTGAATTTATCCATGTGTTGTCTGCCTGGCTTCTGTCAGAGTCATTTAGAAATTTCCGAGCTAGCATATGCATTTTCTTGTTAAAGAAAGGCATTTTCCCTCCTGACGAGGTAATTCATGTTTATGAATGTGGTATTGTCTCTCCAGTTTCCTTCACTGTTTCTATTTCCATAGCCGAAGCGAGTTGGCATTGCGGTTAGTAAACAGATTGAAAACACGCGTTGTGTATGGGATTTACAATAATGCCGACACATTTGTATTCTTGTAAGCTGACCTGAACTGGTTGTTTTCCAAATGTTTATATTTCCACAGCTTTACACTGTTAGTGTCAAAGTGGTTAGTGCGCTTGCTTGCTTACCAAGACAGCGATACACGTTTAGATCCCCAGCAGTGGTAGAATGTTTCTGATCAGTACGGCTGTATGGTTCACCCAGTTTAGTCCCCAGCAGTGGTAGAATGTTTCTGATCAGTACGGCTGTATGGTTCACCCAGTTTAATCCCCAGCAGTGGTAGAATGTTTCTGATCAGTACGGCTGTATGGTTCACCCAGTTTAGTCCCCAGCAGTGGTAGAATGTTTCTGATCAGTACGGCTGTATGGTTCACCCAGTTTAATCCCCAGCAGTGGTAGAATGTTTCTGATCAGTACGGCTGTATGGTTCACCCAGTTTAGTCCCCAGCAGTGGTAGAATGTTTCTGATCAGTACGGCTGTATGGTTCACCCAGTTTAGTCCCCAGCAGTGGTAGAATGTTTCTGATTAGTACGGCTGTATGGTTCACCCAGTTTAATCCCCAGCAGTGGTAGAATGTTTCTGATCAGTACGGCTGTATGGTTCACCCAGGTTAATCAAATTGGTAATGGATACAAAAGTAGAATTGTTTGGGAGTTGTCCGTGAATGAAAAGTAACGAGACAAGGAAATGTAATCACATCTCATTGTGCCTTGGCCTAGAATATTGAGTTGAGTCGAGAACCAACATTACAGCACTCGGGACATCCCCATACGTGCTCCATCTTCATCTGCAACAGCCAGCGAAGAGCCCCAGTACTAATGGTATCAGCAGCGGTGCGATTATGTGTCCGCCTGGCTTTCCTCTGAGTCCTGAATATAGACAAGATCCTCTGGTCACTTCCTATATTATCTCCAAACTGTGATGATCTAACTGTTCTTATGCACTATACATACGATTCACAAGGGCCCCGATCACATCTGCCTTATCATGCACCAGTATCCCACCAAATTGCGCAGACCCAGCCAATCTGTCCGCCTGCTCATTTCCCATGGGCCATACCAGCATGCCATGAGACAAACACCTCAACAGATAGAATATATAAAAGATACTATCTTAAACAGTGGTGAACTGGCAAGTGTGTCAGCTTTCCCGATGGCAAGTGGGCCCTGTGGGGTTCTGACGAAGCGAAAGCCCTTAAACATTAGAAAATATGTTTACATTGTTAATGTCCTTTCAGTAGCTTTGTCTCATAGCAATCAATATTTTATACCTTGACCGCTCATGATCCGAAACCCCAAAAGCAACATGTGTAATATGACTGACTATTGTACCCCTGTTCCACATTATTCGTTAGGTTACTCTCCTAAACCCCTACAGCAACAACTACCCTGTGACCACTTTTACCAACTATTCCACATTGTTCGTTAGTTACTCTCCCATCTCACATCCAGACAGCAACAAATATCCTGTGACTAACTATCTTTACCTATTGATTGTTCCACATTGTTCATTAGTTACCCTCCCACCTCACATCCCAACAGTAACAATTGTTCCGTGACTGACTATACCTACCCATTTTTCCACATTGTTCGTTAGTTATTCCCCCGTCTCAAATCCCAACAGCAACAACTGTCGCGTGACTGACTATATATACCTATTGTTCCACATCGTTCATTTGTTACTCTCCCATCTAACATCCCAACAGTAACAACTGTTCCGTAACTGTCTATATTTACCCATTGTTCCACATTGTTCGATAGTTACACTCCCATCTCACATTCCAACAGCAGCAACTGTCCTGTGACTGGCTATATTACCTATTGTTCCACATTGTTAATTAGTCACCCATTCATCTCACATCCCAACGGTAACAACTGTTCCGTGACTGACTATATGTACCTATTGTTCCACATTGTTAATTAGTTACCCATTCATCTCACATCCCAACGGTAACAACTGTCCCGTGACTGACTATATTACCTATTGTTCCACATTGTTAATTAGTTACCCATTCATGTCACATCCCAACGGTAACAACTGCTCCGTAACTGTCCATATTTACCCATTGTTCCACATTGTTCGATAGTTACACTCCTATCTCACATTCCAACAGCAACAAATGTCCCGTGACTGACTATATTACCTATTGTTCCACATTGTTAATTAGTCACCCATTCATCTCACATCCCAACGGTAACAATTGTTCCGTGACTGACTACATTTACCTATTGTTCCACATTGTTCTTTAGTTACTCTCCTATCTCACATCCCAACAGCAACAACTGCCCTCTGACTATCTTTATCTATTGTTCCACATTGTTCTTTAATTACTCTCCTATCTGACACCCCAACATCAACTGCCCTGTGACTACTTTTACCAACTGCTCAACAATGTTCGTTAGTTACTCTCCTATATGACACCATAATAGAAACACTTGTCCTCTTTCACCCTTGTTCCCCAGTGTTCATTAGTTACTCTCCGCATTCAAATAGCATCCTTTGAAATGTTGGTCTCCTGTAGCTACGATCATATCGCGTCTGCCTGCACGTATGCTTCATTGTGTAACTGTTGATATGACGCTGTATATACCACAATCAAAAGGACAATATAAGCAGGGTGCTCGATAAACTAAGGGCATGTACACACTCTAAAGTTTCGATAACATTCTTTATCATTCAACAAATAATACTGGAAACAACACTATTAAAACATGAAAAACGTATGAACATGAAAATCGCAAAATTACATCTGAAAAGAAGCATCTAATTCAAAGACTAGAATTATCTCATTATGTGCCTCTTGATTGCTTGGAAGTAGATCATGCAAGTAGAACTTTATATACAACTATGAGAAAAAATCAGTCCGTTTTCTTTGGTCATATAATGAGATAGAGGAATTGGAAAACAATCGGGATGGCTGGAAAGGCTAGTGGAAGAAAGGGCAGACCGGGGGAAATTATGCTGGACAGGCTGAAAAGTTGGCATAGAGGAATATCACCTGCACATTTGATTAAGAATATCAAGGAAAGAGATCTGAAGCGTGACACGAACGCCAACGCAAGTTGGTATGACACCTCAAGAAGATGATGATGACAATGATAATTATATTCCTCTTGCTAGTAGTGCTTGTATTGGCTTCTGTTATTATTATATTTATCATAATTATTGTTGATAGGCTCCAGTTCTATGAACGATCTAATATGTCCTGAACTATAATTCCATGACCGATATTTTCCTTCTCGGCAAGAACTCAATGTCCAATCTTTAATTTCTCCTTTGCAAGTTAAAATGTAAGGTAATGCCTATATTATTCCGCCTCTCTAGTGAATAAACCCAGGCCAATGTCTTGATGAAACTTGATGGCAAAGGAGCCAAGGGTATACAAAGGTACATAGCTGTTTGACTAGGCCACATGGCATAACAGGGACAGGAGCACACACTCATATAAGACTTTGCTGACCGTGTCTCATCTCATCTCATCTCATCGTGTTCCTCTTGTACCTTGCGGTGTCGAGGTGAAGTATAAACATCGTGAGAGTGCCCGATTATGAACTTCATGTATCGATATTCCCATGGATTCTGCTATTCCCTCCGTCCAACGTTTACGTGGTCGGCCTCTTCCTCTGTTTCCATCTGGTCTGTACATCATTGCTTGTTGTGGTATGCTGTTGAATGGTAACCTACTTGCATGGCCAAACCATTTGATATGCTGCTTTCTAATAAAATCTAGTGCTGCTATAACCCTCACTTTAGTCCTGATTTCTTCATTTCTGATCTTATCTCTTCTTGATACGTTGAGTACTCTTCTCAGGAATCTCATTTCTGTTGTTGTGATTTTTCTTTTATATTTTTCTGCCATTGTCCAGGTTTGGCATTGGTAGCATAGAGTTGGTAGGAAGATTGTGTTGTAAAGTGCTTTCTTAGTAGTTATTGATACATGTTTGTTCTTTAGTATTGGTGCCATTTGTCCAATGAGTTGGTTTGCCTTATTGTATCTATTTTCGATCTCGTCTTCTGATCTGCCATTTGATTACCGTGTATTGTGGCGAATCATGATCGCCCACTCGTAGCACTTGATGAAAATTACGACGTCAAATACAATCATATAAACACATCGAACCGTTAAGTTTGTTGTACGACGTAAACGGAAGAGAAAAACAGTATAATGTTCACTTGTCTACACACACAAGAAGCTTGAAAAAAAAAAAAAAGGGACGAGAGCAAGAGAATGAAGCACCTCAGGAAGTTCACAATCTCACAGATGAAGGAAGTTATTTCAGAGTATCCCCCGCCACTTCGCAGCCTTCAAGTGTGGTTTAATTGATTATATAAATCCGCTCTCACAGAAAGTGGCGTGGGTGTTTCTTCGAAATACCAGCATATTTGGGACGTGTGGCGTTGGCATGAGAGCGGCTGACCTTTTTTATGTAAGCATTTGGATGTCCTTACTCGCGTGCTCGTTCCATAGTTTAATTGTTGTAAGTAGTATTTCTGTGCATCTCTTCCGTATAATTCTATTACCATAATTAGCGTTGTAATGTGTAGTTATCTGTAGGGCAATTTTATGTAAACATTTGATGTCCTTGACTAGTATTCTCGCTCCTTAGTTTTATCGCTGTAGAAGTATTTCTGTGCACCTGATCGGCATAATTCTATTGGCGGCGATTTTATGTAAGCATTTTATGTCCTTAACTAGAATGCTCTCCATATTTGTATTGTTGTAAGTAGTATTTCAGTGCATCTATTCAGTATAATTTTAATGGCATAATTAGCGCTGAAATACGTAATTAGTTGTTGGGCCATTTCATGTTTAGCCTTTTGTAGTCAACACATCGCTTCAACATATTATGTTATTATTATGTTTTGATGGTGTTAATGAGCAGTTCTGGTGATATTGGTGTGCCAAAGTGATGTATTTATCATTATTCAGTCAATTTAATTGAATCATCATCAAAGATTGAGAAGTAGTGCCTTGGTAAGTGGAAAAATTTTAATAGTGGTCACCCCTGTCTTCAAAGTTTTTTAAACAAAATCTAATAATATTATTATGATATTTCTAACCTCTATCAATATTAGAAATACTAACATTGTCCTTGCGCAAACTCCTTTAATTGGATAAATAATACAAAAAGTCGCTTAAAAGTCGACAGGGTCGCCTTCATTGCACCGGGTTTTATCCCATATGGCTCGGTCTCTTTCCGCAGCTCGGAAAGCGTCGCACAAAGCACGAACTCCGTAGCTCTTGGCGACGACCCACAGGAGTCTCCGAAACATTTAACTTGTAAACCGAAGGGCGCGGCCCGGAATCGAACCCACAACCTTCGGAGCACGAGTCAAACAGCTTGACCACTTCGCCACAGAGACTCCCGGATATATAATACAATATAGCTGCTACCATTTTAACCATTTTTAGATCATTACTATGACACAAACCTACTTCTCATTTTCTGCAGTCAATTTATGTTTGGTCCAGACCCGCTGTTTGTTTGGCAGTACATCAGCCAATCTTCAAAGAATTCCCACGTCGCAAAGGCAATTATTTGAATTAAGTTTCGCAGATTGAAATTGTGAGATATAAGGTATTGAATGACACCCCGAAACGACATTGGACGATAGGATTACATTAAGAAAAACTTGTAACAGAACACCAATTTTATTAATAAATCATCAGTGTGATTTCTAAATCTCTGCACTCGACGTTGGCGTGTGCAGTGATTAATAATATCTTTCGTGATCATGTGTGATTTGCTAGACTCTATTTTGCCAAATTATTTTGCTTTGTTTTTAACTTTTCTTCTTCTTCTTATCACTATTATGTGTTTATATGCGGTATATAATCTACGAGACGGAGATGAAGTGCATATTATGAAATGTATTACATATTCACACGGAAACATCAGTGTTCAATAATGAATATTCTCAATGGTGCACGAGAATTTCCGTATGAGAAGCACGTCACAAAGGGGAACGGAAGTGTTACCCGAATTGACGTGCATTACTGTAAAACAAATTTGTGAATTCAATATATTTTCGCAAAAACATCAAAGAAATTACGCCACTGTCCATGATTTCAGTTGCCTTTGGACCTATCAAAGACATACTGCTTGAGTGGGAATAAATATAAGACAGCCGGAAAAATTTCATATACTTTTCAAAACAATTGAACGTGAATGAGGGCAAACATTTGTGACCGCACTATAACAGGACCTTCTAGTAATAGTAACACGTGTGTGGATTACTCTCAAGTTCATATCGAATGAACGCAATGTTTAAAGAATGTTAAAATCAATTTCTATAAATGCGCTTATCCGTTAAGTTTGTATCCCCCCCCCCCCTACCTCTCCTCGAAATGTGGCTATCATTTCCTGGTGTACAACAGAATACGCACTTAGTGGGTTTTAACCAAGAGACAAGCGACCAAGCACACAGCTGCACATTGTCTCCCGCACTAACCCGGCTGTCGTGATATTCTACACACTCACAGAATATCGTGGGCGATATTCACGTCGTGCCACGTATAAACCAGCCGATTGCGAGGCCACTACTGATAATGACGGCAACAATACCAAAGGTCTTGGGGTATCAGTTTGCAGTACGTTAAGCCTGGAATATTACTCATGCAGCTTATGTGAGTGCTCATTGCGCAGTAATTGGCATCGTCTAACGGTCGTAAATGCCGGGTCCGCGTGGTAGGTATATGTTTGAACAAATTATCTCTACGCCACAAGCCGTATGAAATACAAAATGAAATGCCCAGGAGGGCATCTTTCTAGAATGAAATAAAGAAACAGGAAACAAAAACTGAAAGACAGTAAGAAATAGAGAAATAAACAGCGTAGTCATAAATCGAGGGTTAGGTACTCTGTCTCGGAAGCTCATCATAATCTGGCAAACACACTTGCAAATGTGCACCATTAACAAGTAAGGCATGGAGCCTCGGTGGCGAAGTGGCTAGACACTCGCCTGTCGACCACAGCTGGGCGAATTCGGATTTGTAAAAATTTAGCTGAGCTCTCAGGTCGACCCAATCTAAAATGGGTGCCGATAATCTCGTGGGAAGTAAAGGCGGCCAGGGTAATACTGAGCACATCACCCACCGAGTGCTCTTTACAAATATGGGTTGTGCACTGTATGCCTGATGCGCCATACGGTATGTGAATGGGTTCTTTACTTACTTTAACAAGCCCATGTTCACGTTATGGGGTATTCAAGCCCATGTTAACATCATGCGGTTACAATCCCATGGTCACGTCATAGGGATTACAAACCTATGTTCCCGTGATGGGGTGTACAAGCCCATGTTCACGTCATGGGGGTGTACAGGGCCATGTTCATGTCATGGGATGTAGTGAGCTTATGGTAAAGTAAAAACTTAAGGTCCCTTTTATACACATTGAGACGAACCGGGTATACGATAACATAACATAACATAACATAACATAACATAACATAACATAACATAACATAACATAACATAACATAACATAACATAACCTGACCCGAAGCGGAACCAGCGATGGGATTGTGTAGGCCAGAGTGCACGGAGTGAGATGTGGCCAGATTTTGTAGGCCAGAGTGCACGGAGTGAGATGTGGCCAAATTTTGTAGGTCAGAGTGCACGGAGTGAGATGTCGCCAAATTTTGTAGGCCGAAGTGCCCGGAGTAAGATGTCGCCAGATTTTGTAGGCCGGAGTGCACGGAGTAAGATATCGCCAGATTTTGTAGGCCGGAGTGCACGGAGTAAGATATCGCCAGATTTTGTAGACCGGAGTGCACAGAGTAAGATGTCGCCAGATTTTGTAGGCCGGAGTGCACGGAGTAAGATGTCGCCAGATTTTGTAGGCCGGTGTGCCCGGAGTAAGATGTCGCCAGAGTTTGTAGGCCGGAGTGCACAGAGTAAGATATCACCAGATTTTGTAGGCCGGAGTGCACCGAGTAAGATGTCGCTTGATTCCCCTCACGTAGCCAGACGGCACACGCAGGCGTCGAACGTTTCGTTTGGTGACGCTTACGATATTATCAGCGTAGCTCCCCGTCATGTAAGTTAGCGAGGCCTATATAGTAAGCAAACAATGTACAGGACCCTATTACTCGCATTGTATTAGACTATTCAACGTCCAGTGCGTGACGTGGTTAATAGCACGCATACGTCACAGGACATTTCACGGTAGTCCCTGTTAGTTAGACTCGGTCGACCTGACAGCCCGGGTCAAATAAAAAACAATAACTGGCCTAGATGGATATTTGAACAAATAACCACCGATCCTGCAGGCCAGACGGCTAGCCACAACGGTACCCCAGTGCCCACTACGCGTTGTCACCTTCATCAATTACAATGCTGATCAAGACTTTCAAACTTCAGAAAACTGGGTAGAATATGGGTTCAGCAAAGCACAAGTGCAAAAGAACACCAGCATGAACACTGAAGATAACCTCTTCTTTCTGGGTCCTTCTGCAGTCTCATCTTATCTCATCTGGTTCCCCTTGTACCTTGCGATGTCCAAGGTGGAGTACAAACAGCGGGAGAGTGTCCGTTATGGGCTTCATGTATCGAGATTCCCATGGACTCCATCGTTTACGTGGTCGGCCTCTTCCTCTGTTTCCATCTGGTCTGTACATCATTGCTTGTTGTGATATACTGTTAGTTGATAACCTACTTGCATAGCCAAACCATTTGACTTGCTGCCTTCTAATAAAATCTAGCGCATCTATATCCCCCACTTTATTCCTGATTTCTTCATTTCTGATCTTGTCTCTTCTTGATACATTGAGTATTCTTCTCAGGAATCTCATTTCTCTTGTTGTGATTTATCTTTTCTCTTTTTCTGTCATTTTCCAGGTTTGACATTGGTAACATAGATTTGGTAGGAAGATTGTGTTGTAAAGTGCTTTATTAGTAATTATTGATTCATGTTTGTTCTTCAGTATTGGTGCCATTTGTCCAATGAGTTGGTTTGCCTTACTGCATCTATTTTCTATCTGCCATTTGATGATATTATACATCCTAAGTACTTGAAACTCTTTATTTGTTTCAAGGGATGTTCGTTTAGGTGAATTGTTGTTGTTTTTTCTTCATTAATTATAGTCATTACATCTGTTTTACTTGTGCTAATTTTCATATTATGTTCTCTATACATTTTGTTCAGACTATTCGTGTGGTTTTGTAATTCATCTTCTGATTTTGCTATTAATGCTTGGTCGTCCGCAAACAGGAGTTCTCTAATGGTGTAATTTGCAGATGGTTCTTCTTCTGTGTTCTTGTCACGCGGTGTCCTCTCGGTCTTCTGTTTGGCTGGTTTCTTTTTACATATGTTGTCTATATATGTTATGAACCAGAGAGAGGACAGGACACAACCTTGTCGTACTCTGGATCTTATGGTGAAGGGTTCTGAGTGTTCTCCAGTTGCTCTCACTATGCATTAACTGTTGTTGTATAAGCTTCTACATAGGTTTGTTAGATGTGTACTCACTCCATATTGTTTAAGGATTTCCCATAGCTTGTTTCTATCTACTCTATCAAATGCTTTTTTCCTGGTAGACAAAGGCTAAGTAGAGTGTTTCATTGAATTCGATTGATTTTTCTATAAGTTGTCTAAGAGCAAAAATGGCATCTGTGATTCCTTTGTTTTTTCCTAAATCCAAGTTGTGTTTCGCTTAGCTGGGGTTCTATAGTAGTTCGTAATCTTTTCTCAAGAATTTTGCAAAATATTTTCCCAGTATGACTCAAAAGAGAAATGCCTCTGTATTGCGTGCAGTCTTGTTTGCTGTCTTTGTTTTTCTAAATTGGGATAATTATGGCGTTTCCCCAGTCTCGTGGTGTCTGTTGTTCTACCCAAACAATGGTTAATAGTCTGTGTAGCCATGCTGTTCCTACTTCTCTTGCTGCTTTAATTAGTTCATTTGGTATTTCATCTTGTCCCGGTGATTTGTTCAATGGCGCTAATCTGACGGCTTCTATGATTTCTTCTTTCAGCATGTCTGGTTAGTAACCTAGTTACATGGCCAAACCATTTGACTTGCTGCCTTCTAATAAAATCTAGCGCACACTTTAGTCCTGGTTTCTTCATTTCTTTATTTCTCCCTTCTTGATACCTTGAGTATTCTTCTCAGACATCCCATTTCTGGTGTTGTGATCCAGGTTTGGCTTTGGTAGCATAGAGATGGTAGGAAGATTTTCTTCTTCTTTTTCTTCTTCTTCTTCTGCGTTCATCCGGATTTTTCTTCTTCTTCGGATGTGACTGCGTTGTGCCTGTTTACATCAGAGCTGCGTTCTTGCGCCGTTAGGCCGACACATCCGACTTCTGCGGGTAGGAAGATTTTGATTTCTACGATGTGTGGAACTGCGCCTGGCCCTGCAGCCAGCAGGGTTAGGATCGGCTAGCCTCTCCCAGGAGGGGTGAAAGGTGAAATTTAGTAGCCTGCCGATGACCCGCAGACTACACTAGTCCAACCCCATATCCCCGTGGTGTAGATCAGGAAAAATGACCGCGTAGTCATGGGCCAACGGGGCTCTGGCTTGACAGGGGGCTCGGGCTCCCCTGGTCAGATTTTTGTCCTAAACCTGCGACTGGCCCAGCAAGCCGGCAGGGGATATTCATCCTGCTCGGTGAAAAACTAACAAGTATAATCGGACTGACCCAAATGAATCTCCCTTCTGCAGGAAACGTCGGACGTGGTTTGCGAATAGCCGCGAATTTATAAAACTGGATTATTCCTTATCTAGTGCGAAAGGGCGAATCATCATACAGCACTCATATGACAAAGACTGACTAAAGATAGTAAAGCAGACAGGCGGAAAGACACATTGAAAGACAGGTGGGCAGAAATGAGTTAAACTATAATCCGGTGACAGACAATCGCGTACACGCGCACTTAAGACTGCGATGATGCCATTCTATGTGACATACATTCTTCAAGTGTGACATTCAATCTTCAAGTGTGACTACATCTAACTCCGTAAATACAAAAACATTAATGTCAAGGACGGAGCACGCCTTGATTCGGTGTGTAATCGTCACGACCAATAGAATGTTGCTGTCACGCTAAGCACACATATTCCGTACTCAATCGAACCATAATTGCCTGTTCAACCGCATTGTTTATGTTACTGCTAATAAAAGTGCCGCTGTCTGTTCCGAGTGTTCGCGTCGGATCTACCCGGCTATTACTACACGTAACTAACCCCATAAACTCGATTACCCTTTGGGATTTTATCTGTCTCCTGTTGCGTTAACCTTCGGAGACAATAAGCAGAAGCATTCGATACCGCCCTCAGTAACATAAAGCGCTCACCTAGAAATTTTGCTCACTACTTTTTTCAGGAGCCGTGTTAGCGGAGTGGCGTGTGTGCTTGCTGCAGTCGCTGAATCGTGTTTAACCCACAGTTGTTGGAGATTAGCGGGCGTGTCAGAGTAGTTGCGTGTGTGCTTTCTGCAGTCACTGGGTCGCGTTTAACCCTCAGTTGATGGAGATTAGCGGGCGTGTTAGAGTAGTTGCGTGTGTGCTTGCTGCAGTCACTGAGTCGCGTTTAAACCCTCAGTTGATGGAGATTAGCGGGCGTGTTAGAGTAGTTGCGTGTGTGCTTGCTGCAGTCACTGAGTCGCGTTTAACCCTCAGTTGATGGAGATTAGCGGGCGTGTTAGAGTAGTTGCGTGTGTGCTCGCTGCAGTCACTGAGTCGCGTTTAACCCTCAGTTGATGGAGATTAGCGGGCGTGTTAGAGTAGTTGCGTGTGTGCTTGCTGCAGTCACTGAGTCGCGTTTAACCCACAGTTGTTGGAGATTAGCGGGCGTGTCAGAGTAGTTGCGTGTGCGCTTTCTGCAGTCACTGGGTCGCGTTTAACCCTCAGTTGTTGAAGATAAGGGGGCGTGTTAGAGTAGTGGTGTGTGGGCTTGCTTCAGTCACTGGGTCGTGTTTAACCCTCAGTTGTTGGAGATTAGGGGGCGTGTTAGAGTAGATGATAAGGACCTTCCCTGATAATATCAATAAAATTAGGTGGAACTGCGGTAAAGCTGTGAAAGTGTAAACAATATAAAATGACACAAAGTAGTGCAGCTTTACATAACAGAGTTAAGACACATGCAGAACGTTGCGGCGATTAGCCTTCATCAGCAAACAAACACATTCACAAACATAACATACAGTCAAGGAGAACTCCTGTGACTACATTAGAAGGTGATGACAAGACGAGAGGAACAAATGCATGGAAAAATAGAAGCAATGAAGAGAAAATGAGAATTGAAAAAAATGTTAATTGAAAAGAATGTTAGTTGAAGAAAATGTTTAATAGAAAAAATGTTAATAGAGAAAAAAGACCTGCATACTCACCTCACGTACGGATCTGTAAGTAACTACGAAAATCTCGGGTGTAGTTATATCCGGTGCTGGGTGTTACGGTTCAGTGAGCACATAGAAAGAAGGGGGCGGGGTAGGAGGCGTGTAAAATTGAAGGTGGTATTAACCAAGACCCCATTGTGTTATTATAGGGACGAGTCTTAAGGTCTGGGTGGACTGATGTGCGTGAACACGCGTACATACATAGACACACTTCAACAGACAAAATGCTAGTGTATGTGGACATATGCAAAGTATATGCAAGAAGAGAGAGAGAGAGAGAGAGAGAGAGAGAGAGAGAGAGAGAGAGAGAGAGAGAGAGAGAGAGAGAGAGAGAGAGAGAGAGACAGACAGAGAGGGACCGAGAGAGACAGAGAGAGGAAAAGTGCCTGCGACATACCACATGGGGCATACTGTACCCTACGAAATAGTCAGTATGGTTGATTGTCACACAACACACTTCAGGAGCCCCTCGCCCAGTGCTCGAGTTGTTGGTGCTGTGTAAGATCCAACCACTGGCAATACACGTGAAGAAGGTATGCACAGAGAAGCCAGATGTAAGGGGAGAGAGAGAGGGAGAGAGAGGGAGAGAGAGGGAGAGAGAGGAGAAGAGTGAGAGAGAGAGCGAAAGGGAGGGAGAGAGAGGGAGAGAAGAGGGAGAGAGAGAGAGGGAGAGAGACAGAGGGAGAGAGAGAGGGAGAGGGAGATAGAGAGAGAGGGAGAGACAGAGAGAGAGGGAGAGGGAGAGAGAGGGAGAGACAGAGGGAGAGGGAGAGAGAGGGAGAGAGATAGAGAGAAAGGGGGAGAGGGAGAGGAAGAGAGAGAGGGAGAGAGAGGGGGAGAGGGAGAGAGAGAGGGGGAGAGAGGGAGAGAGAGAGAGGGAGAGAGAGCGAGACAGAGAGGAAGAGATAGGGAGAGGGGAGAGAGCGAGAGAGAGCGCGAGAGGGGGGAGAAGCGAGAGAGAGATCAAGAGAGGGAGAGAGAGAGAGGGAGAGAGAGAGCGAGAGGGAGTGAGAGAGGGAGAGAGAGGGGAGAGGGAGAAAGAGAGGGGAGAGAGAGGGGGAGAGGGAGAGAGAGGGGGAGAGAGAGGGGGGAGAGAGAGAGGAGAGAGAGCGAGACAGAGAGGGAGAGAGAGGGAGAGGGGAGAGAGCGAGAGAGAGCGCGAGAGAGGGGGAGAGCGAGAGAGAGATCAAGAGAGGGAGAGAGAGAGCGAGAGGGAGGGAGAGGGAGAGAGAGCGAGAGAGGGGGGGAGAGAGAGCGAGAGAGGGTGAGCGAGAGAGAGAGGGAGAGAGCGAGAGAGAGATGGAGAGAGCGAGAGAGAGAGGGAGAGAGTGAAAGAGAGAGAGGGCGAGAGAGAGGGAGAGAGCGAGAGAGAGTGAGAGAGCGAGAGAGAGAGAGAGAGAGGAAAAGTGCCTGTGATATACCACATGAGGCATGCGGAGCGCAGTCAGTCTACACGTACGACGTTGCCCTCGTACTGTACCCTATGAAATAGTCAGTATGGTTGATTGTTACACAGCACACTTCAGGAGCCACTCGCCCAGTGTTCGAGTTGTTGGGGCTGTGTGAGATCCAACCACAGGTAATACACGTGAAGTAGGTAGGCACAGAGAAGCAAGATGTAAGGAGAGAGAGAGAGAGAGAGAGAGAGAGAGAGAGAGAGAGAGAGAGAGAGAGAGAGGAAAACTACATGCGACATAACGCATGAGGAATGCGGAGTGGATAGGTCTACAAATACGAGGCTTCACTCATACTGTTCTCTATGGAATAGAGGCAGTAAGGTTGATTGCTATGCACCGTATTTGAGGATCAAATCACCCAGTGGTTGTGTTAAAATCAGACCACCTGCAATATAGTTGGAATATGTGGGCACAGAGAAGCCTGATGGAAGAGAGAGAGAGAGAGAGAGAGAGAGAGAGAGAGAGAGAGAGAGAGAGAGAGAGAGAGAGATTGGAAAAGTGCCTACGACACGCCCCTGATGTATGCGGGGTCGGTCGGTCTACAAATATGAGGCTTCACTCATACTGTTCCCTATGAATTAGGGGCAGTAAGGTTGATTGTTATACAACGTATTTGAGGATCAAATCACCCAGTGGTTGTTTTAAAATCAGACCACTGGCAATATAGTTGGAATATGTAGGCACAGAGAAGCAAGATAGAAGAGAGAGAGAGAGAGAGAGAGAGAGAGAGAGAGAGAGAGAGAGAGAGAGAGAGAGAGAGAGAGAGAGAGAGAGAGAGAAGAGAGAGAGAGAGAGAGAGATTGGAAAAGTGCCTACAACACGCCCCTGATGTATGCGGGGTCGGTTGGTCTACAAATACGAGGCTTCACTCATACTGTTCCCTATGAAATAGAGGCAGTAAGGTTGATTACAACGTATTTGAGGATCAAATCACCCAGTGGTTGTTAGGACGCAGATTCGACTCCCTGACTCGACCCCCCCCCCCCCCCCCCCCCCCACTTGTATTCAGGCTAGAACATGTGATGGCTTTATATCATTACAGACCAATTTAATAAAACTGCTTCGGAAAACAATATTGTTGTTATTATTATTATTATTATTATTATTATTATTATTATTATTATTATTAGACATTAAAACATACTATTAGAAGAATGTGGTTCTCAACTTCAACCGGTGGGGAATTCCCCCCCCCCCCCCCACCCGGGGGGGGGGGGGGAATTTTTACATTTTTAGGGTTTCGGGGGGGGGGGGGATTAAGATTATTTCAAGATCGTGTTAATACAAGAAACGATTCCTTGATATTGTTTTCCCTTCATACTTTACGGTTCTGTGCTTCTCGCTCTTCTTAAATTCGTTTTATAACTTAAGTAGACTTGCAAATCAAGTTTCAGGTAGACGTCTAGACTTGTTAGAGTATGCGTTATTAAATGTAGCGTCCATTTTTACGTATACTGTATAGGGGCGGGAGGGGGTGATTTATAGTTAGGAAATACGAATGGGGGGGGGGGGGGTGACATTCCGAACATATGGTGAAGGGGTGGATGGGCCAAAAAAGATTGAGAATCACTGTATTAGAGGGATTAGTTCGCATACGAAGTAATGCAAAAATGAGTAGTCAAATGAAACAAAGCAAGCTGCATGTCCTTTTACAGAAAGTTGCAATCAACTCTAGCATGTATTGGCTGTTTCTGATTTATGTGTCAGTGTTTTACGTTCGGTAGTTTGCCTTGGCTTTCTAAAAGGGTGACTCTCATACCATTTAAATTAACACCAATCTTTCTGCTCCCAAACGCCCGCGGCTGATGTTTTCGAAAATGTGTCCTCCGATGTGTTCAGCCATGAAATGGTTTTTGTCACCTTTTGCGTTGTCACCCGTTGCTGGTCACACCTTCAATCACTGAATATATTATTTACACATTGTGATGTCTAGACCTCGACCCGGTATGTCTGGAAATTGTGAAATTGCATTCACTAACCCCCAAGTAAGTTAATTATGTATGGTGCTTGACTGGCAATGCTTCTTCCACGCTTTCCTTTACAGCTGCAGCTTAGAGAAATGTCAGCCATGTAAGTTTGAGAACTGCAGCATGAAACCTTTTTTTTTTTAGATCCGGCTCCAAGTCTACCACGCTACATAAACCAGGAGCATACCTCAGAGTAGCTGCAGACACAGACCACCCACTGCATGAGGCGCTGGACGCAGTTAAGGGTCAGCGACTGATAAGAGGGAAATCATGGATGGCTCAGGCGGAGGATACGATCAGACAGGTGTGCCCCCTGGAGAACATTAGTCGTGGAGAGGAGTGGGTCAGAGTGCCAGCGGAGCAATCAGACTTGTGCAGAGTTATAATCACATTAAGCCGGGAGTGCAGGGAGTGGCCAGCAGGGGCCACGGAAGTGGAAATCCAGCAACTAATTCAGGACAATGCTCACTCGAGTGATGTGATTATCTACACAGATGGTTCGGTGTCAAGAGGTGAGAGAAGTGGCTGGGGGTCCATAGCCAAAGCTAATGGTCGATGTTTCGGGCAGGAGAGCCTGGCATATGATACCACAACATCCAGCTTAAGAATGGAAGTGGAGGCAGTCACTGCGGCTCTCCGCTGGATGGAGAATATGACACACACACACACACACACACACACACATAGTGAATGTAACTGACTCAGAAAGCATGCTGACTTGGGTGAGGACGGGCAGACTTCATGCGGAGTGGCTTGCTTCGCTTAAGAGGTCATGAGTGACAAGCATCGCCTGGATCTTTTCTCCGGGGCATGCCGGTGTGCTGGGAAATGAACAGGCGGACAGATTGGCTTTCTCTGCAGAACGTTGTGGAGTATTGATACATGACAAGGCAGACGTGGTTGCGGCCTTGTGGGAGCACGTGCACAGCTCGGAGGAGCAAATGGATTACCATGGTCTGGCAAGAATGAGACAACGAGGAGTGACGAAGGGATCTGGCCGACGCTCAACGCTCAAAGGAAAGGCGAGACGGACTTATAATCAGATTGCTACTGGTACTATTAGTGCTGGAACTCTTCGCTGGCTGATGAGGATGGAGACGGAGCACTTATGGGAATGCCCCGAATGCTGTGATGTCGATTCCTAAATCAATCAATCAATCAATCATAAACCAGGAGATACCAGCTTCTGGAATATATCTTGAGGGAAATGTGAAACAGCGGGAAACCGTTCACAATTAAGAACAGTTCATAAATGGCGCTCATAGAAGGAGGAGAAAGAGGTAGTGACTAGAGGACGCACTAGACAATATAAGGGATTCGAACCTGTCACGTCCAAATGACGACAGCGCCTTGCTGCAGGAATAGATGTACTTCGACTGTCTTCCTGTAGACACCCTGGTGTCTATGTGGTCATGCGTCGAAGTGCACTTGTTCCTGCAGGGATGTCTAGTTTATTTAGTAACTCTCTTAGAGACCTCAGATGATTCCCCAGTTGACATTTATGTGCAATGAAGAACATACCACCTTACCCTGAAGGAATAATAGCTTACCGCCACTTCCTTGGAGACACGACGAACGTGCAGCGATAATTTCTTAGAAAGAGGATGTGGCTTTTGTGTGCGCAAAAGTTCTGTCAATCAAGATAAAGAAAAGTGAAGGGAGTGGTGTTGAAGAAATGTCAACTGCAGTATTGATGTTTTGTTGCTAATATACGGCAGGCGAGGAAATGAGGCAACACATACACATACACACACATACACACACAAACACACACACACATATACATACACACACACACACACACACACACCTCACACAGGCAAACATCCCTGTAGCAATATATTGTGAAAGCTGCGAGTGAGAGGATTGACGGAATGTCGACGAGCAGTCAGAAATCAAACGTCAACAGTGTGGTGATGTGGGGAGCCAGCGTATAATGAGTGTGTCTGTGCGAGTGTGTGTGTGTGTGTGAAGATATGCAGATGCAGGTTTACGGACATGTTGTTGTTCTTGTCTTGTCGTATATATGTGTGTTCGCCCGCCCACCCGTGTGTGTGTGTGTGTGTGTGTGTGTGTGTGTGTGTACGCGCGCGTGCGTGTGTGTACGCGAAGATATGCAGTTGCGTGTGTACGGACGTGTGTCTGTTTTTATCTTTTTTTTTGTATTTGTGTGTGTTCGCCCATCCGTGTGTGTGTGTGTGTGTGTATGTGTGTGTGTGTGTGTGTGTGTGTGTGGTGCGTATGCGCGTGCTGCTTGCCTGCCTGGCAGTTGACCTTATGTCTATCTGTTCGTGTACATAAGTGCATACATGTATAGCTAGGTGCACGCATCAGAGGGATAGATGGATGTATTAATGCATCGATGGATGGCTGGATGGATAGACTTACGTCCGGGGGGAGGGGATGTGAAGAGGGACAAATCCATGAGTACATCGGTTGATGGATGTATGGATGAACGGACGTATGTAAGGATGGATGCAAGTACACTATTTAGAGTGTGCATTATTTGTTCCTTTTCAGAATTCCACCTACCATATTTGCTTCAGTTTAAGGTATATACGCTTTAAAGTATATGGTATATTAAAGTATGCGTGTACATATTACACCGGATTTCTGTATAATGTCGGCATTACCTAATTTCAAAGCCTCACCTCGTTCTTCCGCCAAGATCATAATGGTCGTAATATAAACATTATCATTAGATAAATGTGCATGCATGTACGACTCACATAGAAGGAAATGAAGAAACAAAACTGATCATATGAAATTAATTATGGATCAAACATCACAGACATTTAAGTATATGAAAGGTAAAAATGGCCTGCTTCACTGCTGTGGTGTTTTGTTTTTTTCTCTTTGATTTGTGTCTGTTGGCTAAACCTCATTTCCATTTCACACGGATATCTCTAGAAGTGCTCTAGTCTCGCCCCAGAGATCACACAAGTACATTTTCGGCACACTGCACGAACTCTGTACACCCGTGGGGACTCAAATATGTTTATAACAGAATCACGTGTGTTGTAAATTTTAATTTATGGGTAGGTTTTATCATTTTCAACTTTAGCATGGGCAGGGGCCTATTGCTTGACCTTATGTCCTAGGGCCACAGGGGAGTCTCTCTCCCTCCCTCCCCCCTCCCTCCCTCTCTCTCTCTCTCTCTCTCTCTCTCTCTCTCTCTCTCTCTCTCTCTCACGCACACACACAGTATCAGGCTGGTCCCTTTATTTCGCCAGACATTTCATGGCACACATTTAGGCTGGTTTGAAATTTCAGCCCAGGTCACTAAAGTATCTTTCCCGATGTGGATTCTAGTTCCTGATCTCAGCGTCTGACAACTCTATGAGACAGACAGACAGACAGACAGACAGACAGACAGACAGACAGACAGACAGACAGACAGACAGACAGACAGACAGACAGACAGACAGACAGACAGACAGACAGACAGACAGACAGACAGACAGACAGACAGACAGACAGACAGACAGACAGACAGACAGACAGACAGACAGACAGACAGACAGACAGACAGACAGACAGACAGACAGACAGACAGACAGACAGACAGACAGACAGACAGACAGGCAGGCAGGCAGGCAGGCAGGCAGGCAGGCAGACAGCAGGCAGGCAGGCAGGCAGGCAGGCAGGCAGGCAGGCAGGCAGGCAGAGAATGAAAGATAATGAAAGAGACAATTCATGGTACTCCATCCATCATGTACCATGCCGACAAGCGTGGGCGTCATATTCTGCCATCTCACTCGATCACCAGAGTTGTGGATCAGCTCCGTGTTCCTGTCTCGACCATGCCATGTGGCCAAGCCATCCAGGTAGTTACTTCTAGGTCTTCCCCTTGGTCTGTTCCCTTCAATCTTGCCAGTTGTCACCAAGTTCTCCAAGTCATTTCTTCTCATAACATGCCCAACAAATTTTGACTGTCTACGTCTAATGTCTCTAATCAGTTTATGATCTTCATTTGTTTCTTGATGGACTTGTTCATTGGTTTTTCTGTCTGTCCATGGTATTCTTTGCTTTTTTCTCAGAAACCACATTTCCACAGCCATCAGATGTTTTTCAGCTTGGCTGTTCATTGTCCACGCTTCACATCCATAAAAAAGTACAGGTTCTATGTAGCATTTCACTACTCTTTTTCTCGTTTCAGTTGATATCTTTTTATTGGTTTTCATGGTATTGCTTATGTTATTATCATACGTGAGATGCCCCTATAGTTGTTACAGGCACTCCGGTCCCCCTTATTCTTATACTGCGTTACGATGATTTTTTTCCACGTTTCCATCCTGTTTCAGGATATTGCGGTCAACACCAGCATCTTTCAGCTGTATGTTGTTTCCTAGGCTAGATTACGCTCATCAGCACGCCACGACTTTCTGAGCGACCGGCTCCATACTCTCATAAGTCACTGGTGCGATTCAAATCTAATTCTCGTGCGCTCACGTCAACCACGAGAGTATTCGGGGTTAACGGATAAAGCTGCTAACACAATCTGGTGGGACTTGTCCTTCTCGACAGCATAGCTCTATTAGTTGGTGGATCTGTAGAGTGAATGTCTCTTGCCCACTCATGATAACCTCTATTGTAGTAGTTCTCAACCGGTGGGGAATCCCCCCCCCCCTGGGGTGTGTGATTTTATGGTTTCCATGGGGGGGGGGGGGGTTGGATTATTTCAAGATCGTGTTAATACAAGAACCAGTTACTTGATATTGTTTTTCCCTCCATACTTTACGGTTTTGTACTTCTCGCCGTTCTGAAATTCGTTTCATAACGTAAATAGACCTAAAAATAACGTTTTATGTATACGTCTAGACGTGTTCTAGTATGTGTTATTAAATTTAGCTTCTATTTTTACGTATAGTGTGTAAGGGGGATGGGGATTTATAGGAGGAAATACGAAAGGAAGGGGGGTGATGACAATCTGAACATATGGTGAAGGGGTGCATGGGCCAAAAAAAAGATGAGAACCACTGCTCTATTGGAATCCCATCTTTACATGGAGCTTTGCAGGAAACAAGTTCGTTAATAGCACATTAAACTTCTGTTATAGTTGTAAGAGTGTCCAGCATCATCTGCTGTTTCTTATTAATGATGATTTATCCAATCAAGGTTTTCAGCGGTTAGTTAGTTTGTCTTTCCTCTTGAGCCTAAGGCGGCGCATAGGGCAGAAGTCCTGTCTCTCCATGCCTGGCGGTTCGTTGCTATCTGTTGTAGATCTTGGATATTTACTTGGCCGTTGAATGAGCCTTCTCTAATGATGGTTCTACGCAGGGTCTCTCTTGGTCTTCCCCATTTTCTTTTCCCTACTGGTGACCATATGAGGGCTTGGTAGGGGAGTCTTGACTTGTCCATTCTGAGTACATGGCCGATGTAGTTCCATCGGCATCTTCTTATGAAATTGGATACTGTATCTTGCTTAGTCTCTTGTCTTATTTGCGAATTGGTTCTGAAGTCTGTCCAGTGGATGTTTAGAAGTCTTCTAAGACATTTGTTCTCAAAATTGTCTAGTTTTTTATCTAAAGCTACCGTTGATTTCCCACTTTCACATCCATACGTTAACACTGGAATCACACAAGAGTTGAAGATTTTAAGTTTTGTGTGTTTGCTGAGTGTCTTTGACTTCCAGATGTTTGACAGTTTATTGAAGGCACTAGATGCCAGTGCGATTCTAGATGATATTTCTGGTGTTGAGTCCCCTGTAGATGTCATTTTGCTTCCTTTCTTTCAGCGTCCTTCCTTTCAGTGGTGCACTTCTGTTAACTACTGGACTGCAAGGCCTTCTTTATCCCTTAATTCATGCTTTTGATGTTTCCTCCACCACTTGCATTTTGATTCAATAATCGTTTTCACATTGCCTGGCAGCCTTTTGCACATCCCACTAGTTTGTTTGATCTCACTTAGAGTGTTTAGCAATGTGTTTTCTTTGTTTCTTGAGAGAGCTATCTTTTTTCTATCAATTAAGGGCTGCAGTATCTGGCTGTTTGCCGCAAACCAGTCCTGCCTCAAATAATCCACAGTGCCGTAAATCCCTACCGCTGTTCTGCAAAGAGTTTCCTTAAGTATATCCCGGTTTTCAATTGCTGTATCATTTTCTGATGTAACAGTGAGAATGTCTTCAAGTTGCTGTTGGAACTCAAAAAACTTATCAGGATATTTTGTGTTGATAATATTAATCCTGGGGATAGATTTATATTTAGATGTTTAGATTATCTTTAATCTCAGTCTAATCCTTGCATCAACTATAGAATGATCAGTATCACAATCAGCGTCGGGGTAATTTTGAGTTAATGATGTTTGATTAAGATGTTGTCTCCGTGTGATGATGAAGTCCAGCTCATGCCAGTGACCAGATCTTGGGTATTTCTATGTGACCTTATGCTGCTCTTTTGTTTTAAAATAGTTTGTAATACATAAGTCGTTTCTGGTGCAATGCTCCAGCATTGCTCATTGTTATTCATGCGACCGATGTTGTATTTTCCAAGGCATACTGGCCATGAATTTGAGTCCTTGCCCTCACGAGCATTGACATCACGGAGCATATAAATTTAGTAATATTTTGGTACTGCCCTGATCATAGAGTCTAACTCCTCAAAGAAGAAATCCTTTACATCGTTAGAAGAAGTGAGTGTCGCTGCATAAGCAGTGATAACCATGGCAAAACATAAGAGGTTGCAGTCTTTCATTACCTCCAACTCTAATTTCAATCATTCCCAGTAGGGAATTCTTCACTGCAAAGTCCATTTCATGTTGTCGTTTACTTCCTGCCCTCTACACTTCCTAAAAGAGATGTAATAGGTTTCCCTGAGTGACCCTCCTTCAGCGAGCCGAGTCTCCTGCAAGCCAGCAATATCAATGTTAAGACGATTAAGTTCTGCATCAATCAGAGCCGTTTTTCTCACATCGTCATTATTCGTCAGATCTGTGGAAAATCCTGAACACATGGCTCTTATATTATTTGGATTTCTACTTTTCTTTTTAGTGCCTGGTCCATTGGTATTATAGAATGCGATTCAGATTTTGTCCTAGCCCTGAGCACCCATTGAACCAGGCAGGATGAGGCGAATCAGCACCCAAATGTCTTGTGGATGCTCAGCCTGAGGCGGGCGGAAACTGATAAGTGACATCTACGCTAATTGACGAAGACTTATAACCAGTAACTGCTACCTCTCGCTTTGATTCCGAGACCGGTTAAGACCAGAGGTGGAGTTATATCTTTCCATAGCACAAAGAAAGGGCTGAATTGTTGAGACCATATGTTGCCCATACAGCATGATCCCTCTCGCAGTCTGCCTAGTTTACTCAAGAGGAAAAGTAAAATCAATACATCTAGAACAAGACAAGCTGCAGAAGCGGTCGGATTAGCAAAGCAATGCTCTAACTGTCGGCCTGTCGGAGATCCGATCATATGCCAGTTGCCAACCAAGGCTTAGGGCCTGGTCTCCACTGCTAACCAAGGCTTAGGGCCTGGTCTCTCCTGCCATGACATTTAGTCTTTAGGATGCATTTCCCCGCCCTAGGCCTCGTACACACACACACACACACACACACACACACAAAGTTAGTTGCACATCCTTTTACATGACGTCGCAGTCAACCCCGGCATTTTGGGGCTGTTGGTGATTTCTAAGCAAGTTTACGTTCAGTAGTTTGCCATTGCTCTCTGAACGACTGGCACTCATACCATTGAATGAAAACCAACGCAATTCGGCCTGCTGCTAAATCGTTCCCAGCTGGTGTTTCCAACGCGGTGCGGTATGCGGGATTACGAAGTGCATTCGTAAGACCTTCGTCACAGGCCTCATGCACAACTGTGCTAAGTATAGAATGCCACACATATTTATGACAGAAGCGGTAGTGTAGTGGCTGGACACTTGCCTGCTGGCCTAGTGATCATTGGTTCGAATCCGCATGAAGACAGATATTTGAAATGTTTAATGACCTTCGGTCCAGGGCCGACCCAGCCTATAAATGGGTACCAGGAAGTATCTTGGGAAATGAAGGCGCCCGCCGCGATATTCACCACATAATTCCTGGAGTGCCGACTGGCCTATACAAATATGGGCCAAACACCATAAGCCTTACGACGGGTACAGGAGTCTTGTACTCACACATAGCGATCGCTATCATTTCACTGTAGAGAATGGAAGTTGTTAAAAACGAAAGAAAAAAAGAAAAAACAGACAAGAAAAAATAATAAATAAACACAACTCCTTTGTTGTCAGCAGGGAAAAGAAATGTTCCAGAAACATTTCTGTTCCTTCCTGGCAACAAAGGAGTTGTGTTTTTTTTTTTTTCGTTTTTTATCTGTTTGTGTTGTCCTGTTCTTGAAAAAGATTCTTAGAATCGAAACATCGATTGTCCTGTGTGTTCTATAATACTTATTGTTTATATTATTACTTCATTACTATATATTTATTGATTGCTTCTGATTCTCACTCTGTTTTCACTTGTATGGTGTCCAATGTAAGGTGTGTACACTGTCTCTGTGTTTAGTATGACTCTTCTTTTCGCAGGAACTAAATATACCTAACTGTTTACAATCCATATTGTTATATCCTGCTGCAGCCGCTGCTTCTTTTCTTTTGTTCCAAGTTCTATCCAAAATGGAACGGTCTAGCAAAGCGACCTGCTGATAGCACAGCTCAGAGTACGAACTCCGTAGCTCTAAGGACGACCCCTAAGGATTTTCAGATAAATTGTACTCGTGAAGGTCAACATGGCCGAAGGGATAAAATAATTCGCTGGCTATTAAACTTCCTTGTGCTGATGACGAGTTAGCGGGGTCAACCCCTACACTGATTATTAAGTCTAAAATGTTGACTTCTCGTCCTTGACTTGGGGACGTAAATTACAAGTACCTCAGAAGTCGGAGTAGGTTCGCCTGATGGCGAGGGACGTTAGTAATAAGGAAAGTTAATCCATACGTAAAAATCAGTCCAGTATACTAGAAGTAGAAGCATGGGTATTTGACTACACTTGCGCTCAAAGCCATCGAACGCAAGCAACACAATTTTTTACTCTGAGACTAAAACGAATCCACGAACTTCGTTCACGTAGCAGGTGGCTTGACCAATCGCCACAGAGTCACCCCCCCCCTCCCCCGACCATCCGCCCCACCCCTCGACTCCCCCCCCCCCCCACCCCCTTGAGAAAGGCATTTAAGTGTACCTACAAGATAGTACAATAACAGCCAAATCAATTATAAAAACAAGTGTAAACGCATTCTCATTCTCCCTGTGTACAACAGACATTTGTAAACTCATTCTCATTCTCCCAGTGTACAGAAAAAAAGACTAATCTGTAAAGTCATTGAGTGAATTATCCAATCCTTAGAGTATATAATTCTACCGGACGAGGACTCTAAATTTCGTTCACTTAATATACTATAAAGAAATATCAAGGCCGTTCATCTTTCAGTGGTGTTAATAACTCGCCTCATATGTCTTAGGCCCCATTCATAGGAACAATAAACTGAGAGTCGAGACAGAGCAGCTGTAAACAATGGGAATTATTAAAGCCTCATAGTTTAGATGAGGATGGGGACGGAGCGCTTATGGGAATGTCCCGAATTCTGTGATGTCGGTTCCTAGATCAATCAATCAATCAATCAATTTAGGTGATACGTGCCAAGAACAGTAATCGTAATTAATAATCAAAATGCAATAACGTGGTATCTTAAGATGTTTAGTTAACGAAATTGCATAGCGTCTTAGACTAGCAGCTGTCAAGATTTTCCATAATTCCATATTTCGGTAAAATAATCAATCTTTATGATAAAACAGTATGCCTTTATTGTTGATTATTAAATTTATTTTATGTAAAACTCACACAGTTACTGCTTTGAAAGTGAGATATGATAGACTGTCAAGTATTATATGGTGTTAAACTATCTGTTATTCTTGTTATTCTTGTCGTTCATCTTCGCTTTCGTCTTTATTTCTCCACCCACTCTCCAAGTCCAACCGTTCTTTGTAGGTTACGGTTTCACACTTAGTTCTACCCGGCGCTTGGCAGAAGCTAATGGTCGGCATTTGGTGCAGGAGAGCCTGGCATATGATAACACAACATCTAGCTTAAGAATGGAGGTGGAGGCGGTCAGTGCAGCTTTCCGCTGGATAGAGAACACGATACATACACACATTGTGATTGTAACTGACTCAGAAAGTATGCTGAGGAGGGTGAGAATAGGTAAGCTTCCTGCAGAGTGGCTTGCTTCGCTTCGGAGGTCACGGGTAGCAAGCATCGCCTGGATCTTTTTTCCTGGGCATGTCAGTGTGCTGGGGAATGAACAGGCGGACAGACTGGCTGGCTTGGCAAAACTTGGCGGAGTATTGATGCATGACAAAACAGACGTGGTTGCGGTCTTGTGGGAGCACGTGTACACCTCGGAAGAGCAAATGGATCACCATAGTCTGGTAAGAATGAGGCAGCGAGGAGTGACAAGGGGATCTGGCCGACGATCGACGCTCAGAGGAAAGGCGAGACGGACATATAATCAGAATGCTACTGGAACTATTAGTGTTGGAACTCTTCGCTGGCTGCTGAGGATGGGGACGGAGCGCTTATGGGAATGTTCCGAATGCTGTGATGCTGGTTCCTAAATCAATCAATCAATCAATCAATCTACCCGGCGCTAGTTCAGAGGTCACTGTGTACGACGAGCTCGACAAAGATTTGTGGATGGTTTACTTTCTCTGGCGTCTAGGCCAGGGCCTAGAGGTTAGCGACTTTTCTCCGTAATCTCGTTTACTCTCGTAGGTAACGTGACGACGGTGAGAATCAGCAGTAGTTCGAATCACGTCGGTAACTTACGGGGTATGTGAGCCGGCCGCTCAGAAAGCAATGGCAAACTACTGAGCGTAATCTTGCCAAGAAATCAACATACAGCTGAAAGATGCTGATGTTGATAGCAATATCCTGTAAAGGATATGCAAACAATTTACTTTCTCTGGACAGATTCCATCCAGAGTAATGGGCTTAATCTACCCGAGATAATATTATAATAGCACTGTGTGTAACAGGTAAATTATAATGTAACAATATGTAACATCACTATAAGTTACAGGTAACAGATAAAGTAAAAATATATAACAGCACTGTATGTTACATACAAATGTACAAAGGACGCTTTCCACGCTTTTATGGTACTGGACATATAGTACTAGCGCCATATGTGTATGGACCATATGTCGTTATGGGTGACGTGGTCAATGTCACGCCGGCCGCTTTTGCTTCTCAAAACATCTCCTGGTACCGATTTTATACTGGGTCGACATAAGAGCCAAGGCCATGCATTAGAAACACATCTCCTCGTTGATGGCGATTCGAACATATGACAACCAGGCCGGGTGGAAAGTGTGCTAGCCACTGTACATGCCCACCTCTCGGAAGGTTGCTCTTCATATAGCCCATGCCATGGGGCGTTGGTGATCGTGTCTTCCACAGTCTTCTGTCTCATGTGATATTAATGTTCCTCCATGCCATGATGTCAGACTCTCCTACATCTTGTGTCTTGGTCTCCCCCTGCCTATCCTCCCATCATACCTTCCCGTTGTGAAGACATACTTCAGCTTTTCCTGTCTCATGACATCTCCAACAAATGGGGACTGTCTTCTTCTGATGGGAGAAGCCAGTTCTCTTTGTGAGTTAACTTCTTTCAAAATATAGTCAACGCTCTTTCTATCCGCCCACAGGCATAGATAGACACACACACATACACACACACACACACAGAGAGAGAGAGAGAGAGAGAGAGAGAGAGACAGAGAGAGAGAGAGAGAGAGAGTGTGTCACCCAGAGTCACATTGTACAACAGCTTCCCAACTAGCACAGCAAAAAGTGAAGAAATCGTAGACACCCTAGCCGTGGGCGTAAACACAAACATCACTGTCACATAGAAGACATCTAAAGACATCATTAAAGCGAGAGTAACAATGTAAGCGATAGTCTCTATAAAACTTGATGACGGAATCAGGTTGGAAAACTGATCGGTTTGTTTATAATAATCATGCGGTCTGTTTTGATATAACAGAGCTATCTCTTCACGAATCATTAGTCACTTGTCTGTGTACTATATTTTCATGACAATGTTGTAAATTATAACTGTAAAGGAGTCAATTTCATGGTATGAGGCATATTAGATATATGGTACTAGCCTCGTCATTTAGACCAATAGAGACTTATGAAAGATGTCAATATAACGTCGACCACCTTTATTTACCGGAAACCTCCTGGCAGCCATTTTATACTAGGTCGACCTAGAAGATAAGGTGACTAAAACATGTCTGCCCCACAGAGGATTCAAACACACGCCACATGACTGGCAGGCAAGCGTGCTAGCCACTCGCTACCTCTGTATTTGAATACAAAATTATTAGTATCAGTTCGGAATTGTCTGCTTCAGTGGTTCTCATCATGGTGCACGGAGCATTTCTGAGCGCTGTTTCTTCTAGCTACATTTGTATTCTATGTGGGTCAGGCTAGCGTGTATCAATGACCATTTCACAACCTGTAAAGAAGACTGTTGAACTTAAATAGTACATAAATATTATTCGATATAGAGTGGACCAAGAAGAAGGAAAATACTGACATTCTACGTACAAGATCTGAACATGGGAGAAAAATAAAATAACGCAATAACAACTCCATGTTTCAGAAACTGAAATTTTTTGGCCATATGTAACATTATAATTATCTAGAAAGAACAGTACTAAAAGACATGGTTCCTGAAATAAGAGACAACAATCGACCCACACGACAGTGGGAACATGATACTAAAGACACCTTCGTCTTCGCCCCTCGACTTGCGGGAGTCGAGGGAAATGAACGGACTGATAAACGTGCTGACTCTGCATCCCCTGCAGATGGCCTGACCTTGGATCATGCCGATGTTATCAATGCCATTAGCGAGATGTCGAGAGGCTTGGAACTTTGGCGCTAGTGAATCCACATCCTTGACTAGAATGAGAGACTTGGCAGTAAGAATTGGCTAGGCGAGGCACGAGAGGCAAATAGGGAGATTGCTGGGTCTCGTCAACCAACAAATAACGCGTATCATTAGCCTCCGAAAGTTGGTGCATGTGGTGGGGGAAGCTCTGAGCACCTATGAGGGTGTCCGAAGTGCAAGGATAATACCCCAATAGACAACTAACTAACTAACTAACTAACTAACTAACTAACTAACTAACTAACTAACTAACTAACTAACTAACTAACTAACTAACTAATTAACTAACTAACTAATTAACTAACTAACTAACTAACTAACTAACTATCTAACCAACCCACCAACTAACCAACCACCCAACCAACCAACCCAACCACCAACCAACACGCCCACCAACAAACCCACCCACCAACCATCCCACCCACCAACGAATCCGCTAACCCTCCCACCCACTCACTTACTCACCCACTCACCCACTAACTCACTCACTAAAATCAACATGGGCAAGACTATGCGTGTGGCAGGAGTGCTGGTGAAAAATTGAAAATCTGACCATCATGTGACGAGAGCGACGTTCTGTAAATGACCTGCCACATGATGAGCCTCACAGATTTACCTGCCAGCTGGGTAAATAACTACTTCCAGGTCTTAGTCTGCTGATGGTCATGTTTGTACCTGTGTGCTGCTGTTTTGTGAGTCAAGGTGGATGCAATCTTTACCCATTACCTTGCTGTGGAAGAAAACAGCCAACCAAAGAGATTATATTAAATACAGATGAGTGTCTATACAGGAATACACTGGAAACATGCTATGTAATATCCTTCGGGACAAATTCCACCCATCTGTCGAGCCACAGTTAAATGAACCACTGAATGTATTCGGAAGAAATAAAAGCTTTACTGGTGCTACTTTTATTCAGAATTAAGTGTCAGAAATGTTCATGGGAAAAAAAAATCATGCTGCACGCACGCACGCGCACTCACGTGCATGCGCATGCACACACACAAACGATTGGCTCTAAGCTCTGGGACAAGGCGAGTACACGGGAATTCTCAGAATTATCAAGGTGCAAAACTGTCAGGTAAGCAATGAGTATGTTTGCCGTGACAACAAGCAGACTCACAATGGCAGGAAACAATACCCTGAATTGGTTCGAGGCGCAGAAGCACTCACACAGATGTATACTGAGCCAAATTAATTATAACGCGTACATGACAGTCATGACTAACCTCGTATGACATGATTGCGATGATTGAATAGGGAAGGTCAGTGGATTAGTCAGATATCAGCAACACTGTAAGAGACTCAGTACGGACACTTTAATGACACTTAGCAATCTGCTACCCTGTTCAGGGTGAGGGAGATGGAAATTAACATTTTGTCACAGAGACATTTGAGGCAAGATATTTGATTAATGTAATGCACACGCAAGCGTTGTATGGGATAGCTAGAACAAAGCTCAGAGAAATATAGTCAGTGAACATTTAACCAACATATGGAAAGGTGTATGCACTGTATACTAAGGAGATAATGGAGCCAACATCAGGTCTGTGTAAGAAGCGTGTAATCATATAATAATACATAAGGATGCGCACTATCCCTCTTTCGTTGATATATGTGTAAATCGTAAATACACAAATCCTATTGCTTTAGAAGATGTGCCAAATTCCTCACCACCATGTGGCAGGTCCTTTGCAAAATGTCGCCCTCATCACAGACAGCCGAAAAAAAGACGCTCGATCTCTAGCCAGTTCCCCTGGCCCATGCACCCTTATACCTAATGTGTCTGAAATGTCCTGTGCCAATCTTCATGTTAGTCGACACCCCCGCCTCTTCATCCAAAAACCATGTTATGTATTACTACTCTCTTCAATACAATGTAGTGTTCAATATGTCCAATGTATTTCTGTTTACGGCACTTGATCATATTTATGAACCAGGTTCCCGGATGTTCTTATCTGGTAGAATATCAGCATCTTTTGTCTTCTTGGTCAATGGCATTGTCAGAACTATTCTGTAACATCTAATTTCAAAAGTTATGTTTTTTTTTTAAATTGCTAAATGGCCCATGACTCGCATCCGTTTGTTGCCACAGAAAGCATGCATGTTCTCATAACCATTAATTTGCTGGTAATCTTTACTTTTAATGTTCCATGGGTTCTTAATATTATTTAACCTCTACATTGATATTCTTCGTCTGACTTTTTATTAACATCCCCTATTATTGTGAATTATGAAACAAAGTTATTCACAGTTTGTGACATTTCACCGTCTTTTTTGTTGACTGTGATTTCCGGTTGGCCAAATTAATGTAATAAAACTCCCCGCTTCAAAGAAAACCATTATTTGCGGATGATTAAGCATTCATAGCAATAAGACAAAAATTACAATAACACACGAATAATTTAACAGCCGTTGCACAAAACACACGGAATGACAACACAAGTAAAACTGAAATCGTGGCGGTCACCAGAGAAGATCTGGGGGAAAAGATTATAATTGAGGAACAATCAATAAAACACGTCACAGAGAAGTGAATAGTCAGGTTGGACAGAGGGTGTCTGGAAAAGACAGCGGGAGAGACAGAATCGTCCGTGCAACAGTTGATATGTGACATCTCACAACCAAATGATGTGATAATATACTCGGATGAGTCTGTGCTGAGAGATAAGCGGAGTGGGTGGGGCTTCATTGCATAAGTTAAGGGGTGCTGTGTAAATAAGGAGAGTCTGGCGTATGATATCACTACTTCCGGCATGAGAATGGAGGTGTGTGTGGGTGGGGGAAGGGGGGGGGGGGTCAACGTATGTTTTCCAATGGCTGGAGAATAGTACAGAACGACACGATATGTTTGTGACAGACCCACGAAGCAAGCTATGTAAAACAGAATATGGACTGTTCCTCGTCGAGTGACTTGCTTTACTCTAAATAACGAAGGTCAACAGCATGTCATGGACTTTCTACACAGGGCATGCGGGCTTGCGAGGTAATGAACAAGCTGGTAGACTCGCTGTTGTCGCTCTTTTGGGTTTGCGAGCTAGATTATGACAAGGAGATGGTGTTGAAGACTATGAGATCGAGAGAAAAATAGAACATGGTGTTTGACCATCAGAAATGATGATGGCTATTCATTTCATCAAATGGGGTTGAAAGTTTGAAGCCATGTGTTCTAAGATGGCTGGTAAGGACTATTTGGACTCGAAATGTTCTTCGACAATGAATGCTTGACGCTCCAGAAGGAGGATCTACAGCGGTATTTTTTTTTTTTTTTGTCCAGCCCTTTTTTCACAGCTTTTGTAAGTCATGTTGATTGATTGATTGACTGATTTAGGAACCGAAATCACAGCATTCGGGACATTCCCATAAGCGCTCAATATAAAATAAGAAATAAATAATATATAATAATATAATAATAAATATAATATTAATTAATTAATTAATAATTAAAATAAAAATAAGAAATTGTAAGTCATGTTTGTTTTACAAGTGACTACACCCTTGCGTAATAATGTACGCCACGAATTTCGGTCTTTGGCGGCAGTCTCCAAAGTTTCGTGATGAAATCCAAAAGCGTTTAGTGAGACCTTCAGCGGAATATAACAATAAAAGGACTCACGCCTGAAAATACTTATTCGGCGGGTGATTAAGCAGACCCCTTGGACGACACTCAGTCCGTATAGGCGGGGTTTAGTTGGGCTGCCATTTGTATCATCAACCAGGTGGCAACTTAGAAAGGTGAGGGAGCGCGTATGGAAATGCCCCTAGTGCAGTGAGGTTAATTCTTTATTTCATATTCCATACAGAATTGAAATAATTTAGCGGATTTTATGTCAAGAAAACAATAACAGGAGTTCACACTCAATAACATATGTAGCAGTGAAAAATTAAATAACTGGCCAAATGTTACTTACCCCCAGAATATACATTCGTTCCTGGCCGTTATATGCATTGCGAACAAGACAACGACGCTTACAACTAGGAAACTAGAGACAATTGAAATTGTGAAATGTCATGTTTGAGAAAAATATCGACAGTAAAAAGCTGTGATAGAATGGGAGTTTAAGTAACAAGACAAGTAGAAACCACGCCACTGCCAAAATAGGCACAGAAACAACATATCAAAAGCTTCAGTTATGTAATAAGACTGCAAACAAAACTTTCCCCTCAGGAGTCGATGGTTGGAGGCAAACAAATCACAAAATCAAACGATGGGTAATTAGACTGCTCTCCGATATAGGTACCACCTTGTACTATCATAGGCCTGAGCCCTTGAAGAAGAAACTTACTCTCGATACTAGAGAGAAAACAGTTCTATAGGGCGAAGACAACTTATCTTACTTAACTACTTCCAATACTTTGTCGATAATTGATACTTTTCATATGGGATCAAGTGCTTTTCTCTCATGAGATCAATTGCTGTTTTTACGTCAGATCAATTGCTATTTTCACATCAGATCAATTGCTTTTGTCACGTCAGATCAATTGCTGTAATTACATCAGAAGTCGGATCTCCTATGTTAGGTCTTTCGGGTTTCTGAACAGGAATTTTGTTGTTTGTAGCTATAAACTAACAACAACTTTATTTATGCCATTTACTTTCTATATACATCAGGCGGTTGCCGTGGAAGTCCTGGTTCGAATGCTGTATCATGTAGATAATCTTTGATCTGAATTCATGAAAATGAACATGAAACAATCACCACTCTCGTGTGCCATGCCGATAAGCATGGGTGGTCATAGTTCGCATAGTACACAATTATCAGTCTTGGATCTGTATGCCATGTCGACAGACCATCCAGGTATTTATTTCTCTGTCTGCACCTGTCTCTGTTCCATCAATCTTGCTAGTTGTCGCTAAGTTTTCCAGTTGATTTCTCCACATCACGCGCTAAACAAAAAAATGAAACAACGCCACAATTAAACGAGCTCCTCGTGTATATCAACGTTCTGATATAGACGAGGAAAGACACTAGCTACTAGCTGAAGGAACTGAGGCTAACCATTTTTTATTTTGAAAATATACGCACTGCCATAATTCGCAATCTCACGCCATAATTCACAATGTCAGGCCATAATTCACAATGTCACGCCATAATTCCCAAAGTCAGGCCATGTATACACAATAGCGAGATGTAAAATTTGCTTAATGTCTTCTTCAGACTTGTGTTTCAACAATATTGGGGCGAGGGTGAGGGGGAGGAAGAGAGACATTTCTAAAACATATAGTTGTAATAAGCATAACATAAGACATTGAACTCAACAGATTATTGTGCACACACACAACAAAAGAAAAAGAAAGAACGCAATCTGGACGAAAAGGACACAGATAAATATGAAAGTCTTTTTTTATTGTCGAGTTTCCTATTTATAAGAGAACATATCTAGATCTTTCACATCATGCGATGTATTAGATAACACTGAGGGGTCATCACTAGGGGTCGTCACTAGAGGTCGTTACTGAGGGTCGTCACCGGGGGCCGTCGCTAGGGGATCGTCGCTGGAGCTACTGAGTTCGAGCTAGTGCCATATTTATAGGCCAATCGTTAGTCGAGGAATCATGCCGGCCGCCTCTACTTCCCATTAAATTTCCGGGTACCCATTTTAGACTGGGTCCATCTGGGATCCCAGACCAAGAAAATACAAACAATCCCCAGGTCGAGGGAGATTCGAACACATGAACGCTGAGGCGGCAGGCACGAGTGCTATCCACTGTGGTACCGACATCTTCTACTTATAGTTAATGTTTCTCTGTCATCATGAGACCATTCTCCTCTGTTGTAGGTATCACTTGTTATTGACACGCTGTTCGAGTGGAATCCATAGCTTGTTTTCCCACCACACACCCTCCCACTTCCATTAATTCTCTTCTCTCGCCATTATCTTTGCTAACTGACTTTCTCTCCTCCCTCTTCTCTCATTTATTTTCTCTCACCCCCCCCCCCCCCCCCCCAAACCCCAGTCTTTTCTCTCACACTCTCTCTCTCTCTCTTTCTCTCTCTGTCTCTGTCTCTGTCTCTCTCTCTCTCTCTCTCTCTCTCTCTCTCTCTCTCTCTCTCTCTCTCTCTCTCTCTCTCTCTCTCTCTTTAAATCTCTCTCTTTCTCATCTCAAATTATCCTAGAATCTGTAGCATTCTTCTATCTTGTTCCATCAACATTAACGCCATTAATATAATAATAACTTAACTAGCCTTGTAGTAATTAGTTTGTGCACATTTCCCATGCGTTTACAGTGCATATATTTTTGTTGTTGCTATTATTTAGGAAATCTAATGAGTGATTATATAACATAGTGCATGAAACCAGAGATGTACGTAGGATTCACTGTTAGACTGGCTTGCATGTCCAATTCTTATCTCATTGACAATAAAGTTCGTTCGTTCGTACATTCGTTTTCTCTCACGCATATATTATTTCTCCTCACACCAGATCTTCAATGTAATCCTACAGTGCAGCGCTTTTTAAGCTGTCTCTTTTCTTCACAAATGATTACGATCCTCATGTTTTCCTTCTATTCTTTTCACCTTCTTGTCTGCCCTCGTTAAATCCTCTACTCTGGCATATGGCCTTCTGTTGCGATGTAATCAACATATTAACCAAAACTGTATGATACTGGTCCTGGCGCTGTACACATATTGATATTCTCATAACATTTTTGGCCTCACGCTGTGCACGCTTCTTGACAATTTTTTCTTACTCTTCTAATCATCAGAGGTCTTATAACACAAGCCAAGGAGGATAGTAGGATCGCCGAGGATTAAAATACAGACTTGAACATTCTTAATGGATTTTTTGCGAAATGCGAGCTTAAAGTAGCTTTCATTTCCTATTCAAGTGCTTCTTCTTCTTGTTTTTATTCTTCTTGTTTTGTTCTTTTTCTTGCTGCTGCCGCTGCTGCTGCTGCTGTTCTTGTTCTTGTGGTCCTTATTCTTATAGTGAATGTTGTTGTTGTTTTTGTTCTTCTTCTTCTTCTTCTTCTTCTTCTTCTTCTTCTTCTTCTTCTTCTTCTTCTTCTTCTTCTTCTTCTTCTTCTTCTTCTTCTGCTGCTACTTCTTCTTCTTCTTCTTCTTCTTCTTCTTCTTCTTCTTCTTCTTCTTCTTCTTCTTCTTCTTCTTCTTCTTCTTCTTCTTCTTCTTCTTCTTCTTCTTCTTCTTCTTCTTCTTCTTCTTCTTCTTCTCCTCTACTCCTCCTCCTCATCCTCCTCCCCGGCCTCATCCTTGCCTTTCTCCCCTCTCGCCACACTCATCCTCCTGCATCTTTATCGCTCTATTACGTATTAACTATAGACAACATATCTATATATTCTACCTAAATATACGATACGTTAACAAATAAATATTAACAGTAGTAATAATTATAGTGTGTGTTTATTTCTCTGTGTTCACCAATTCTTTTGACTAATGTAATTTCGCGTGTAAAGACTGTTATTCTTTGATTCCCGATTCCTAGTCACTAACAAGTGAAACAGTAGCGACCTTGACACGTTGTGATGCCACGAAGGACAACAAACCATTCCTACATTGTCAACTATTCTGAAGCCAACGTCACAGATAAACCGAGCAGGGTATAGTACTCGTAATACAAAACTGAAATAAAATGGTATGTTAATTGAGTCAATGCCGAAGGATAATATATCGCCAATTGTTCTTACCAGTGTCCCTCGCCATCAGGCGAACCCACTCCAACTTCAGCGGTACTTAAAATTTATGTCCCAGTTGGACAGAAGGAAGATATATCGCCATAAAATGGTCATCGTGTTATGTGTTTTGTTTTCTGTTATCTTCAGCAATGTTAAAGCTCAGTGAATAAATATTTACATTATAATACTTGTTCATTTCATTTGATAGTGTACCATGTCTGGTCCAATCCTACTTTTGTTTGGCACTGAAACAGTTAAGATCTTGCGTAGAATCAATAATAGCGTATGTAAGTGTGTATTTGTTGTCTCTACGCAAGATCTTAACTTAAACGTTTTTGCCTCAGTTGAGTATTAATGTCTTTCTATTTCCTTTCGGTAATGCAGTGTTGCCGGTCTCTCTGGCTGTGGGGTTACAACACTTTCTCTCTGTAATCCCGTTTATCACGCAGTCTCGTAGCGGAGCGAGAGCTGAGGCGGTTCGACCCCCGCTCGTGACTTGCGGGATACTGAGCCCGCCGCTCAGAAAGCAATGGCAAACTACTGAGCGTAATCTTGCCAAGAGATCAACATGCAGCTGAAAGATGCTGGTGTTGACAGCTAAGTCCTGTAAAGGATATGCTAAAAAAAATTTTAAAAATGCAGTGTTAACTGGATATTTTAGTGTATCGTTTTCTACATGATTCCCCTTGGCCTCGTTAAAACAATGTTGTTGTTGTTGTTGTTGTTGTTGTTATTGTTGTTCGCTGATGACGTAACGCAAGTAACTGTACTATGACCATTAAAACACCGCCTACATAACTGATCACGTCAAGTAAGTAGTTGTAATATGACCAGTCAAACACCGCCTATGTAGCTGATCACGTATTGTAAGTAGTTGTAATATGACCAGTCAAACACCGCCTATGTAGCTGATCACGTATTGTAAGTAGTTGTAATATGACCAGTCAAACACCGCCTATGTAGCTGATCACGTATTGTAAGTAGTTGTAATATGACCAGTCAAACACCGCCTATGTAGCTGATCACGTATTGTAAGTAGTTGTAATATGACCAGTCAAACACCGCCTATGTAGCTGATCACGTATTGTAAGTAGTTGTAATATGACCAGTCAAACACCGCCTACATAACTGATCACGTATTGTAAGTAGTTGTAATATGACCAGTCAAACACCGCCTATGTAGCTGATCACGTCAAATAAGTAGTTTTAATATGACCAGTCAAACACCGCCTACGTAGCTGATAAAGTCAAGTAAGTAGTTGTAATATGGCATATTTCAGCTCAACAAGCATAGATAAATAAGGAACGTCTGTTGGATCTCTTCCCCAAGACACGCTGGTGCGTTGGGAAACAATCAGGCAGACACATTAGCTGTGTCTGCGCCGAAGTGTGGGGTACATGTGTGTGAAAATGTAGATGTGGCCAGGGCCCTTTGGAATCACGTGAATAGTGTGGAAGAACAAGCAAATCATCACAATCTGCAAAGAATGGTGCGGCTGGGAGTGACAAAGGTTCTGGCGAACACTAAGTAATCCGAGGAACTGTCAGGCGGACGCATAATCAGACCGCAAATTGAACCATTAGTATTGGGACGCTTCGCTGGTTGTTGAAGGTGAGGACGGAATGACTCGAGATCTGTGATGTGGATTCTTGATGAAGAACAAGGTAGATCTTCGTTTAACTCTATCGAACACTCTATCAATGTCCCTAGCAAACACTCAGTACTAGTAACACACCTACACTCCACAAACCCACATAGCTCTTCCTCTAACTCTGTGTCTGACTCTTAACCCTTTGTCTGTATGTATGTCTGTTGTCTGTCTTTCTGTCTGTGTTTGTCATTCTGTCTGTGTGTGTGTGTGTGTACACACACACACACACACACACACACACACAC
>JACEFZ010014148.1:0-96389 GCA_014155875.1 Cepaea nemoralis | reverse complement strand
AAATTTTTAGCCAACAAAAGAAAAAACAAAAGGAAAAAAAATAAAACAAAAAATTTAAAAACAAAAAAAGAAAGGAAAACAAAAAAAGGCAAAAAAAAATTCCCCTAAACGAACATCCCTTGAAACAAGTAAAGAGCTTCAAGTACCTAGGAAGTATAATATCATCAAATGGCAGATCAGAAGACGAGATCGAAAATAGGTGCAATAAGGCAAATCAACTCATTGGACAAATGGCACCAATACTAAGAACAAACATGTATCAATAACTACTAAGAAAGCACTTTACAACACAATCTTCCTACCAACTCTGTGCTACCAATGCCAAACCTGGACAATGACAGAAAAAGAGAAAAGAAAAATCACAACAACAGAAATGAGGTTCTGAGAAGAATACTCAACGTATCAAGAAGAGATAAGATCAGAAATGAAGAAATCAGGACTAAAGTAGGGGGTTAAAGCTGCTCTAGATTTTATTAGAAAGCAGCAAGTCAAATGGTTTGGCCATGCAAGTAGGCTACCAGTCAACAGCATGCCACAACAAGCAATGATGTACAGACCAGATGGAAACAGAGGAAGAGGCCGACCACGTAAACGTTGGACTGAGGGAATAACAGAATCCATGGGAATGTCGATATACGAAGCCCATAACCGGGCACTCTCACGAAGTTTATACTTCACCTCGACACCGCAAGGTACAAGAGGAACATGATGAGATGAGATGAGTGTTTCGTGTAGTGTGCGTTTTGTATCGTGAATTGTGTGTTTCGCGTATTGTGTGTTTAGTGTTTCATGTTTCGTGTAGTGTGTGTTTTGTTTCGCGTATTGTGTTTCGTATATTGTATGTTTCGTGTTTCGTGTATTGTGTGTTTAGGTTTCGTGTATTGTGTTTCGTGTATTGTATGTTTCGTGGATTTTGTGTTCGTGTAAAGTAATTTCAATAATGTGTGTTTTGTTTCGTGTAATGTGTGTTTTGTGCTTCTAGTGTGTTTCGGCGTTTTGTGTTTCATTAATGTGTTATTTCATATTCCACTTTCCACTACTCCGAATAAACAGCGGGTCCTCAAATCCAAAGGAAAGTATGCTTTCTTGGCTGAGTCGCCATTGGTTGAGTACACCAGCAACAGAAAGCCCTGCGATACGACCAGCGTCGGGGGCATGCTCAACAATAAAGGGTTCGGTATTGCCACGCCCAGAAATTCTCCAATCAGGTAACTTGTTTGAAAGCTTAATTCTCCAATCAGGTAACTTGTTGTTTGAAAGTGTAAATAACTCCGTTCACGTTGACATTCACAATTTTAGGACATATTATGAGAATATATAAATTTGGAGAACTTGGTGACAACTGGCAAGATTGAGGGGAAAAGAACGAGGGGAAGAAAGAGAAGTAAATACCTGGATGGCTTAGCCATTTGGCATGGTCGAGATAAGAATACAGAGCTGATCCACGACTCGGGTGATCGTGTGAGATGGTGATTATAGGCATGGCACATGATGATTATTACATGTGGATATTACATTTTTTTTTTTTTGCTCGCCTTGAGCTCAGGCTTACTTCTTATAGTGTACTGGGCTGATGTTTGTGCGTGTAGATCAGCTTTTTCTATTACCAGTGTCCCTCGCCATCAGGCGAACCCACTAGACTTAAGAGGTACATGTTCTTGTAATTAAGTCCCCAAGTCAAGTACGAGAAGTGAGCGCTGAAATTCAAATGGCTGGTGTAGGGAAGACATTCCCCTGCCTCACTTTCGACGCACTGGAAGTTTAAGAGCGAGTGCTCGTATCCATTCAGCCACGTGACTTTCATGTCTCATTGAACTAACAATGTACTCATCTCATCTTGTTCCTCTTGTACTTTGCTGTGTCGAGGTGAATCACAAACATCTGGAGAGTGCCCGCTTATGGGCTTCAAATATCGATATTCCCATGGATTCTCTTATTGCCTCCGTTTACGTGGCCGGCTTCTTCTTCTGCTTCCAGTTGGTCTATACATCATTGCTTGTTGTGCTTATACTATTAGTTGGTAGCCTACTTGCATGGCCAAACCATTTTACTTGATGCTTTCTAATAAAATCTAGCGCTGCTATAACTCCCACATTAGTCTTGATTTCTTTATGGCACACATGAGGCGTGTTCAGGACACGATAGTGAACATGACTGGCCATTATGGAAGAGATTTGGGACCTCACCATGTACTATCCCAAAGACAGCAATTGTAATTCAACAACAAGAAAAAAGCGATGCAGGTAATTCTTGCCCTCCTGGACATGAGCCTGTTGTAAATATTCACAGGGTGGAGACAACTCCTATAGAGAATAAGAAAGTGCATAATGACGACTGCATCCCAAATTCTTTTGAAAGAGTGCATTCTGACAAATTTTTTTTTTTATTATTCGCATATCCTTTTACAGGACATCGCTGTCAACAGCAGCATTTTTCAGCTGTCTGTTGATTTCTTGGCAAGATTACGCTCAGTAGTTTGCCATTGCTTTATGAGCAGCCGGCTCAGTTATCCCGCAAGTCACCAGCGGGGGACGAACAGCTCCCAGTTCTCGCCCGCTACGACACTCTGCGTGATAAACGGGATTACGGAGAAAGTGGTGTAACTCCTCGGCCAGAGAGACCGGCATTCTGACAATACCTACCTGAAAAGTAGAAGGAGAAGTCTGAGAATTGGTACGTAGGAACGTACGCACCTTATATCAAGCAGGGAAGTTTGATAACCTTATTGCAGAGGCAAAAAACATGAATTTGGATATCTTAGGCGTATATGAAACAAGATGGACAGATACAAGTTACATAAGGAGAGAAGATTACGTATTCATTAATTCAGGAGGAGATCATCATGACAGAGGAGTAGGAATTTTCGTAAAACGAGATTTAGAGAAAAATATTAGTGGAATCTGGACTCATAAAGATAGGATGATACTTCTCAATATTAAGGCAAGACCATTCAACATAGTAATTCTTCAGACATATGCTCCAACAACTGATTATAATGATGAACAGCTAGAAGAATATTATGAAGACCTACAACAAACACTGAAAGTTGTAAAATCATCAGAGGTCCTAATTTTCATGGGAGACATGAACGCAAAAGTTGGAAAACATAAATATAAGCAGATAGTAGGGCAATATGGTATGGGAAACAGAAACGACAGAGGAGACCAGGCTGATACTAGTTCTGTGAAGAAAACAATCTTATTGTTTGCAACACCCTGGGAAACTGTATACATGGAAAAGCCCTGGAGATAGAACAAGAAACCAGACTGACTACATTATGATTAGAAATAGATTTAAAAACAATGTTAAAAAATGCCAAAACATACCCTAGGTGCTGATATAAACTCTGACCATAATCCTGTAGTTTTAAAATTACAAATAAAACTTAAAAACCCAGGAATAAGGAAATCGAAGACATCTCAAGTCGATATATTGGCATTGAAACAACCAGAAATAAGTCAACTATACCTAGCTGAAGTCAAAAATAGATATGATGGGCTAATCATTGAAAGTATGGAACAATATCGACGTGAAAATCCCGAGGATAAAATTAATACAAATGGGAAAGTATAAAAACAGTATTCAGACTGCAAATGTCACCTTGCCAGTGAAGATTAATAAGAAAAAACAATTATGGATAACCGATGAAATATTGAGTAAAATGTCTCAAAGAAAGAAAGCAAAGAAACACTCCAGAGTATATAGTAATAGATAGAGAAATACGTCACATGTGCAGAGTTGCCAAAGAGGAGTGGCTGCAGAAACATTGCAAAGAAATAGAGGGTCTGGAAATAAAACACAACTCGAAAGAATTACATGAACATATAAACAGATTTACAAAGAAGAAAAATAATATAACAGGAAAAGATTGTATCAGAGGAAAACATGGAGAAATTATAATTAATAACACTGACATAATAAAAAGATGGACAGAGTACATAGAATATTTATTCTGGGACAACAGTCAATAGACCAACATTGTATAATACTCAAGATGGACCAAAAATATTAACAGCTGAAGTAGAAAAGGCTATTAAAAAGATGAAAGAAGGAGGTCCTGACAAGATAACAACAGAGATGATAAAATCCTTATCCAGCTTTGGCATTGAAACTATCACAGAATTATGCAATGATATATATAATACTGGGTACATCCCCAAGGACTTGAAAACATCAATTTTCATCACACTACCGAAGAAGCCAAGAGGTGAGGATTACAGAACTATTAGCTTAATGCGCCAAATAACTAAACTACTACTCAAAGTCATATAAGAAAGATTTCAACATAAAATAGATGAGGAAGTAGCTGAAGAACAATTTGGGTTCCGCAAAAACAGCGGCACCAGAGAAGCAATTATCTGTTTGAGGATGTTAATTGAAAAATATATAGAAGTTCAAAAAAGTATATATGTTTGTTTTATAGACTACAAGAAAGCTTTTGATAGAGTACAACATGTACGACTAATTACGTGCCTTCAAGATATAGGAGTAGACGGAAAGGACATCAGACTTATTAGTAACTTGTACTGGGAACAAGTGGCGTCTATTAGATGCGGTAATAACTATTCGTCGCCTATAGAGATAAAAAAGAGGAGTACGGCAGGGATGTGTACTGTCCCCAAGCCTCTTCAACCTATACACAGAAAGAATTTTTAAACAAGTTGAAATGCCTGGACTCAGCATCAATGGAAGAATCATAAACAATCTTAGATATGCTGACGATACCGTGTTACTAGCAGAAAGTGAGCAAGAGTTGCAAGACCTAGTGGAAGAAGTAAACAGGCACAGTGCAGAATGTGGCTTAGATATTAACATCCAAAAAACAAAAACTATGATAATTAGCAGTGAAAAGGAAATGTCATCAATGAACATCACAGTAAACGGGCAGATACTAGAACAAGTAACAAGTTTCTCTTATCTTGGACATATAATAACAGATGATAGCAGAAGTGAAATGGAAATCAAAAAGAGAATAGGAATGGCCAAAAATGCTTTCAACGGCATGAAATCAGTATTAACATCTAGAGAGATTAATTTTTTTTTTTTTTTGGCATATCCTTTTTACAGGACTTAGCTGTCAACACCAGCATCTTTCAGCTGTATGTTGATCTCTTGGCAAGATTACGCTCAGTAGTTTGCCATTGCTTTCTGAGCGGCCGGCTCACATACCCCGTAAGTTACCGATGCGATTCGAACCACTGCTGATTTGAACCGTCATCACGTTACCGACGAGAGTATACGAGATTACGGAGAAAAGTCATAACATCTAAGCCACGAAGCCGGCAGAGAGATTAATAACGCATTAAAAATGATAATTGTCAAATGCTACGTATATTCAACGCTACTGTATGGCTCGGAAGCCTGGACATTGAACAAGCAACTAGAAAGTCGCATAGAAGCCCTGGAGATGTGGATATACAGACGAATAGGTCCTATTTCATGGAAACAAAAACAATCAAATGCAGAGGTCCTAGAAAAACTGGGAATAAAGAGAGAGTTGATGAAAGAAATAAAAAGGAGACAAGTGAAATATTTTGGCCACGTTAAAAGACATGATACTCTTATAAAAACCATACTGGAAGGCAAGGTTGAGGGCAAGCGAGCAAGAGGTAGACAACGATACAAGTGGGAGGATAACATCAAGAGATGGACGAACATCAGCCTGACAGAATGTACAGTCAAGGCAAGAGAAAGACAATGTTGGAGATCCATTGCAGCCAACCTTCATTGAGGAGACAGCACGTGATTGATTGATTCTTCATTTCTGATTTTCTTTCTACTTGATTCATTGAGTATACTTCTCGGGAATATCATTTCTGTTGTGATTTTGCTTTTCTCTTTTTCTGTCATTGTCCAAGTTTGGGTTTGGTAGCATAAAGTTGATAAGAAGATTGTGTTGTAGAGTGCTTTCATAGTAACTATTAATACGAGTGTGTTCTTTAGTGCTAACAATGACGAGTACTTAAAAAAGTTGTCGCTGGTTGTGTCCTTTAAAACGGCATTATTTTGTGCTATTTTATATCGTTTACATTTTCACAGCTTTACCACATTTACCTAATTTTATTCAAACTCTAAAAGTTAAACTATTTAATCATCACCATCATCATCATCATTACCATCATCATCATGTCCACTTTTGCCTTCAAGCGTCGTGGGGAGGATTAGTTGGTGCTCTAGCGCCGGTTGGGTGGCTGTAACAGTGTAAAGGACTAACAAAGACTTGGTTTCATATCAATAAGGTTTATTTTCTTGATGATGACAAGTGCTATTAAGATGGCGTCCTTCCAAGTCCAGACCCTGATCTTGACTGCCCCCTGACAACCAACTACGTCACGACTTGAGCATCTCTCTTCTCATTCTCCCCCGATGCTCAATCGTGCTGTAGCCTTTCCCCACTAGGTACTAAATACTCTACTTCTGTTACACCTCCCCATGTTTTCTAAAGACTTTTTCCTATAAAGGAAAAAATCTTTACTCCAAATCCCCTTACTCTATTCCTCTTTTTTTTCTTACCTCTCACAGTTCCTCTAATCCTCCCCAAACCAACTCCAACTTACGTAAATATTCTATTTCTTCAACTCTTTCCCCTGTTATATAGTTATCATAGTAATCATAGTTATCCACTATACAGTTATATTTTACTGGCTCGTTCTTGGCTCCTTATTTTCCTGTATAAAATATACACATCATAAGAACAGCTCGTAAAATCGTTATCGTACCTTTTGACCTTATAAAATTCCTCACTCTTCCAGAACACAGGATGTACAAAAACAATGTAGTTAGAAAAAGTAAAGAAGCGGTGCGCACCAAGTGAGAAGTATAAAGAATGAATACTCAACATGACCACATTTACATACAGTAATGAATATTTAAGACACTCACATTTACCTCCCTTGCCAATAAAAAAATTTTTGTAAAATAATTTTTTAAAATACACCTTATGAAATAGATCTGTGTTCACTATAAAACAATTTGACATAAGTTTTCACAAGCCTTATATATTCAATATTTATATTGCCATCCACAATCTTGTCTATATCTCGCCATCTCATCTTTTACCACGAGCCCATGTTCATATTCTATGAACATTTTTTAATATAATTAACGCTGGTTTTTCACAGCACCTATATCTTGCCCCCGTACATCCCATACTTATATACTGCCATTTACAGTCTTCCCCCAACCTTATATCAGTGGACAAAGAGAATATTTCTCTATATTATCCCTCAGTAGTTTTTATTAACTCTTTTCTGAACGAAAAGCCTTAAACAAAACCCAATATATTTGAAAATTAAACTTACTTAACTAACTTTATAACTTATTCATTAACCATGTAACTTAATATACAAAACCATTCATGTAATCGAAATAAAATCAACACAAGACGTCATACCCCCAAATTATCTAAAGAAAAAAACACATTTTAAAATGACATAACATGCATTTTATCAAATCAGAATAAAACATTCTATTACTACCTATCACTATTGGACACTTTTACGGACCAATAGTTTTTACTCCAAATACTAGGAACACAATAATCCTATTCTAAATCAATTAATCAAACAACAACAATCATTTTACAAGACCAAATCAAGAAAAAAAAACTTATTATATATGAGGCATTGAAACTTAGGCTCAATAAAACAATCAAATAATAACCATCATTTTACAGTACCAACTCAAGCAAAAAAAACATATTATATATGACTCATGACTCATAAAACTCAGAGTGAATAACACACGATTTTCAAAAAAAAACTCTCTTAAAATTACTACGTACAGTGGCCCACCAACATTGGCCTCTCATACTAAGTAACGTAACACATATCTATTTATACAAGTCATTCCAGTATTTCTATGACCGAGAAAACCAAACACTTCACTGTCACGTATGTATATCTGTTAACTACAGACTAATTTCTTAACTTAGAACACTCTCTACACAAAGAATCAATAATCAACACTGACCGTACCATTATTCTCTCCCCTCATAACTTTCTATCTTTTTCTATCTTAAGTCCTAACACATCAAAACATCCGGAATATCATCTTAAGTAAGCACTGTAAACTACAGGTTGACTCCTTTTATCTATTCGTAATGTGGCGACTATTCCAATGTCAACTCAATGTAGCAGCTATCATCTACTTATCAATTAACTTGTGGCCCGGCCTGCCAATTATTTCCCTTGGATCAATCATCACTATAACTTCTTAATCATTACCGTTAAACACGGCATTTCTATCACTAATAAAAACTATTTGCTACAGAGTACATCCAGCTTCTGTACCAATACCCAATTTGTCCAATCTACGAAAAGTCACGAAGTTGAAGCCTAAAATCAACCAGCAATTCCACCACAGAGAGGAAAAAAACTTTATATATATGCCTCTCTCAAACCTACCTCTATATTAGTTATCTCACTGCTTAACTACTCCTCACGACCACTTATAAAAAGTATCCATTTAATCCTTTTCTATTTCCAGCGTTTCACATACTTCTTCAAGCATCACTTTCACTTCCAAATCCTAAAACTTACAACTTGCTATCTGCAGTATTCTCTATCTATCTACCTCCTACGTTTCCACCTCTTCAACAACTCCAAGTTTCTTTGAATAAGTGCTAACTCTACATCAATATCCTCTTCCTCGTACAACTTATTAGTTTCTTCCATACTACCACTTGATTCTGACTTTTCATCCATTTCTTCTTCTTCTTCTGTATGTCTGTCGTTAGCAGTCGCTAATCTCTTCTGTTCAACATCCCATCTAATTTGTCTATCATCATTTCTTAAGGACCTTTCTAGTAGAGGCATATCTTCACCGCTTGTTGAATAATCTCTAATTCTCCTCTGTCTTTTCACTTCTCTATATCTTTGCTTATCCCTTCTTCTTTTTGTTGCTTGCCTAGTATTCCTAAATGGAGCACTTATTTCTTCTTCCATACTATCATAATAACTTTCCTTCACATTTTCTTCTTCTATTGTTTTCGGAATCGTCTGTTCTTGAGTATCTTCGTAACTTGGAGTTGCTAGTAACTGATTTTGTGCTGGTTCTTTTCTAAAACTTGGGGTTACTGTAGCTCCTCTGACAACTTGTTCATCTAAGTATCCGGTGTCTGAATAATAATTATTATTATAATTCTCATTTCTTTTCTCCTCCTCATCTCTTCTTAAGTGCTCTACGTGTGCCCTTAAGTGCTCTACGTGTGCCCTTGCACATGTCCTGTGACCTGGTTCTTGATAGTATACGATACATTACCTAGTTTTTCCAAAACGTAATAACCTGGGATCCAACGAGCATCAAACTTAGAGTTTCTTCTATGCTTCTTGTAATAAACTCTATCCCCTACTTTAAACTCCTGTAATTTTGTATTTACATTTTTGTACTTTTTCTGTCTTTCCCTAGCTTTAATTATATTATTCTTTAATCTTACGTGTGCTTTATGCATTTCCTGTATTATGGTCTCTTGAAATTCTTCCCCCATATACTTCCGTCTTGGTTTAATAGATTATCTATAGGTAGTATTGGTTCTCTTCCGTGTATTAAATAGAATGGTGAAAACCCCGTGCTCTCATTTTGATTTGTACGAATAGCGCTAAGGGCAGGTCCTAAGAATAGATCCCAATCTTTTTCATGTTCATCAACAATCTTTGCTATCACGTCGTATAACGTCCTATGTTGACGTTCGTTTCTAGCATTTGAAGAAGGTCTATAATATGAGGTCTTTATATGTTTTATATTCAAGTCTTTTAATAACTTTTCGAATTTTTTATTTACAAACTCTCTACCATTATCCGTAAGTATAGTTTGTGGGCAACTAAATCTTGGTACGAACTCTTGTAAAAAAAATATTAATGACAGTATCTGCGCTCTTATCTGGAATTGCATAAATTTCCGGCCAAAGACTGTAGACGTCTACTATATGAATTAAATACACGTTTCCTGACAATGTTCTAGGGTGTGGACCTGATATATCTAAACTAATCTTTTGCATTGGGAACTGAGGAATATCTGTATCTTGTAAGGGACACTTAATTGTTTTCATATTCCTTAACCTGCATTTTTCACACGTATCTACATATTTGCAAGCAGATTTAACAAATTTGGCCAATAATATTTGCTCGTAAGTGCTTTCACCAACTTGTCACGACCGAGATGTCCATTCTCATTGTGATAGTGCTTTTAAAACTTCATTTTCTAAATGTTTTGGAATATATTTCCTTAGCTGTTCGTTCCTTTCACACATATAGTATAACTGTCCATCCTCTTGTAAAATCAAATAATTCTTCTTATATTTGTTCTCCTCCGTTTCTCTTAATTTTTGTTTTATTTGTAAGACTTTTGGATCCAACTCTTGTTCTTCTTTCATATTAAACTGTGCTAAATGTGGGTCTTCTGCTTTATGTTCAGACTCTTGATCCGATGGTAAACTCTCAAATTCTTCTCTATTTATTATGGCAGAATCTAAAATATTAACTTGCCAGTTTCGATCGTCTATCTCTGGTTCAGCTTCATCTTCTGTGTCTCCTGATGACTGTGGGTACGGGATTCTAGACAATAAATCAGCGCATGTGTTAACCCTACCTGGAATGTACTCAATTTTCGTGTTGTATCCTTGTAGATTCAATGCCCAGGTCTGTATTTTCCTGTTCTGCACTGGAGCTTCTAAAAAAGACTTTAAAGGCATATGGTCAGTTCTGATAACAAAATTTGCGTTATGTAAGTAGTAATTTAATTTCTGAAGAGCATAATGAATAGCATACGCTTCTTTTTCAATAGTCGTCCATTTGCGTTGAGATTTGCTAAGTTTATGAGATAAGAAGTAAATTGGCCTTTCATTTTTAACCCCTGGTATTCCAGACTCTTTTCCTTCATATGGTTGAACCAAACATGCTCCTATTGCATTGTCCGAAGCATCTGTGTACAGTATTAACTGTTTGTTTAAGTCTGGATGCGTCAATAGTGGTACCAGTGTTAAGCTGTTTTTTAAATACTCGAACGCTTTTTGACACTCATCATCCCACTTAAATCTAGCGTATTTGCCTGTTAAATTTGTAATAGGTTCTGCTATCTTTGAAAACGCTTGGACAAACCGCCTATAATACGCACAAGTTCCTATAAACGCACGCACTTCCTTAACATTAGTTGGAGGAGGTAACTCTTTAATAACCTTTATCTTGTCCTGGTCTGGTTTAATACCTTCTCTATTTATAATATACCCCAAATATTTTGTTTCTGTCTTTAAAAACTGGCATTTACTAAGCTTCAATTTAACATCATGCCTTCTTAACCTGTCAAACACTAGTCTAATATGTTTTAAATGATCCTCTACGTCTCCTGCTGTAAATATGAGTATGTCGTCTATATATGCTAGTGCAAACTTTTGCATACCTTCTAATACTTCATTTATTAAGAGCATATAGTGAGACGGCGCCGTTCGAACCCCGAATGGCATACGTAAGAATTCGTAAGAACCCATATGAGTACAAAAAGCACTCTTCTTTTGCGCGTCCTTCGACATCGGAATACACCAGAATTCTGACCTTGCGTCCAGCGTCGTGAAATATGTAGAGCCATTAAGCAGCCCCAAAATATCATCAATTACCGGCAGTGGGTACGCTACATTCTGGTGATTTTGTTCAACGCCCTGTAGTCGCAGCAGAAGCGACTCGAACCATCAGGTTTGGCCACGATGACGACCGGAGATGACCATTCTGACTTCGACCTTGTTATTATTCCTGCTTTCAACATCTCTTCTATTGCCTTTTCCACGATTTCTCTATTTCTTAATGGAGTTCTATATGGTTTTAAACTAATTGGTGGATGGTCTCCCGTGTCTATTTCCATTGTAACTGTTTGTGTCTTTCCCAATTCTAAATCATTAATTGCAAATACATCCTGATTTTGCTTTATAAGTTGTTCTAACACTTCCTTATTTTCTGGCGGAGCTTTTAACTGTGCCAACAACTCTTGTTCCCTTGTCATTTTGTCTAGTGAATGTATTTGGGCTGTATTTCTTCTGGATGGATGGATCAATTCATCCATTCTGACGTTCCCTCTTCTTCCGCGTCCGCGTCTGTTATTAACTCTTTCACTAGAAGTTTCTGAATAACTTGTTCCCGACATTTCTGCTCTATCCGTTGTCAATATGTCATTAATGTTATGTTCTAGTTTAGCTAATACACATCCTCTGTATAATTTGATTTCTCTACCTGTGTTGTTGATAATCATCACTGGAAAGGTTAAGTGTTTATCCAACGCTATTATTCCATCTGGAACTTCCAAACCAGGCTCACCAATTACTTCCTCTTGCAACTCAGTGATTCTGACTGTTTTTCCTGCCACATAATATGGGTTTCTCTTCAGCTTTGCTTGTATCAAATTAACCGACTGTGGTTTTAACGTCGTGGACATTTTAACTCTAACTAGTGCTGATATATGCATGTCTTCCTCCATATCTACATAGACGTCCTTGAATTTTAATTTATGTAAATCATAGAAATGTCTTACTCCATTTTTTATTAAAAAAATCTCTTCCTATCAACATGTTTCTATTTAAATCCTTCACTACATGAAAAAAGATGTCTTATGTTGATCCCTCCTAACTTAAAATTTATCATTGTTTGTCCAATTACTTGTAAATTCTGTCCAGTAACAGAGTGTAAATTATTATGACTCTTAAATACTCTACAATTTCTCACTATTTTGTATAGAAAACTTTCTTTTACTACACTAACCTGAGCTCCCGAATCAATTAATGTACGAATTCTATACTTTCCTATTTCTATTATACAAGAGCTATAATCTGTTTTATTTTCTATAAATTGCTTGACTTCATCTAGTTGAAAATATTCTCTGTTCGTCCTACTATACCTGTTATTAACATATTCTTTAAACCTTGGGACCTTATTATTTCCCTTCCTACCATAGGTCCCATTTAATAGGTAGGGCGCCGGTTTTCCTGCGTTCTTGTACCTGTAAAATTCCTGTGTCTATCTTCAACATTCCCACTCAACCTGCTACTGCCATTTCTACTTTGTATGTTTGATTGGACACGCCTATTTCCACAAACACGATACCCATGTCCTCGTTGACCACAAACCCAACAGACAATATTTGTGTTATTTGTGTTGCCTACTGTCTCCCTTGTAGGGTATCTCATATTTCTTCTTTCATCATAACCATTTCTATTTCTACCTTGCAACGTCTGTATACCTCCACTCCTATTCCATCCGAATCTTGTTTGTCCTATTTCCATAGGCTCCTCAACTCTGTCTTCTCGACTAGTTCCTACTTCTCGTCCTGTTCTCAATCTAAATCTACGTCTCAAATTTTCTTCTTGTACCGCGATATCTACTGCTTGTGATAACCTCTCATGGTTTTCCCTCATCAACTTAAATTTCAAACCATCGGATTTTATGCCATCTACAAAAATTCCGACTAACATCCTCTCCACCTCTTCTCCTCGTACATTCTGTCCTAAGAATGCCTCTTCAGCCAGGTTAATCAACCTATCGCTGAACAATTGTACCGTCTCTCCGTTATTTTGTTTAGCCTGTCTCAACACCGAAAATGCATGTTGTGGATCCGTTATTTCCGCATACTTCCTTGCTAGGTCTTCCTTGAATTGTTCCCATGTCTCATCTACTCTAGCCTCTAACTTTCTTCTTATATGATCCGAAACCGGTTCTGTTGCCGTCTGATACGCAAGTCTCATTCTCTCTTCATCTGTTGCTGAGACCAAATACGCATATTTTTCTATGGAAGTGATCCATTTCTTAAACTCCCTGGCGTGTCCACTAAACTTGACAATTTCTGTTGCCATTCCCTGTTGGTTTATTATCGTATTAAGTCTACCCACCGCTGTTCCTACCCCCGTCAAAACTTGTGCTAAGGTGTCTTGTTCCGCCATTCTGAAATATTACTATACAGACCAAACAAACAGCTTCACTTTTGTAATTTACTAATTTAAGAACCACAAATCACTTATACCGTAAGAACAGTTCAATCAGTTAATAGGTTTACAAATTACCCTACTCTTGTTTCCCGGTCCAAGCAAGACGTGTTCCCCCAAGTTCGCCGTCAGGTTAAATTCCCCGCTGTATTAGTTGAAACCAATCGCGCACTTCAGGTAGTTCGTTCCTTCTTCTAAGGTCGTTTCTCTTCTTGGGATGCCTCAGTACAGTTCTTCAACCCTTGGTTGGGTCCCTTCTGAGATGGAGTACATCAAATCGACGTCTTGAAAACGACTCACATGCAACAGAGTCCAAAAGGATTAGCGAGCGGCTCTCATTTGTAGTAGAGCCCTGAGATAGTCTGATTCGTCAACCCCTTAAGTAATGAGGTATTTATTTGCTGTTTTGATTGTCTTTTACCAACGTTCTTTTTTCTAGTTGTTAGCGCTCAGAACAAAACCTATTAACATTGAGGCTGAACTTGATTGTCTTATTGGAAAGTTCTTGCTCACCTGAAACAACGATCAGACTGGATTGCTGGATTGCCCTTCAGCCAAATTCTTGCTCGCTCAAGACATTATCAAACTGGGCCGATTTTCAGCACACTCCTGCTCGCTCGAGATATCGATTTACTGACTTGAACTTCCGCACACTCCTGCTCGCTCGAGATATCGATTTACTGACTTGAACTTCAGCACCACTCCTGCTCGCTCGAGATATCGATTTACTGACTTGAACTTCAGCACACTCCTGCTCGCTCGACAGAGTAATGGACAAGAGGAGTCGTTAGGATGATGTTTACAGTTGATGCTCGCCGGTTTGATGACAATCGCAGGCGCTGCAACCCGTTATGGCAAGTTGGGTTTCACTCTTCTCCTGACGCCAATTAACTTTTTACATCAAGTCTTGAAAAAGACTTACAGACAACCACCCCTGGCCGGGCTTTTGGTTGCTGTACTCACAGATAAGTTATTGGCCATCTTTCCAACTGCGCTTTGTTACGTTCAATGCTTGTTCAAAAGCGTGCCGCAATTCTGTTTCTGGCGATCGACACAAGCGGACCAAGGACCTTCATAGTTTTTGACTCCGCGATGTTATATAGTAGACGGCATTTTGAGACTTCGCGTTGTTACTCTGTAGACTGCATTTTGAGACTCCGCGTTATACCAGGTTCGAATCCTGTGTCTAGGGCTCCAAAATTAGTCCTGTAACAGTGTAAAGGACTAACAAAGACTTGGTTTCATATCAATAGGGTTTATTTTCTTGATGATGACAAGTGCTATTAAGATGGCGTCCTTCCAAGTCCAGACCCTGATCTTGACTGCCCCCTGACAACCAACTACGTCACGACTTGAGCATCTCTCTTCTCATTCTCCCCCGATGCTCAATCGTGCTGTAGCCTTTCCCCACTAGGTACTAAATACTCTACTTCTGTTACATGGCACTGAATAGCGTTATTCCAAGTTATGTCAATCCATGTTCTTCTCGGTCTCGGTTGTCCTCTTGCTCTCATAGCACATCTTCTTTGATGTGGCGCCAGTGTTGGTAGTTGATGGTGTTGCATTCTAACGAGATGGTCGAACCAAATGATCTTCTGTCGATTAATATGCCTGGCACAAGGTGTTGATCCCGCTGTCTGTCTGATAACACGATTTCTTATTCGATCTCGGATAGTTAAGTAGGCAGCTCTCCTCGAGCATCTCATTTCACAGGTGTTGTTTTTTGCGTAAGTGTGATTTGAATAATGTCCAAGTTTGACATTGGTAGCATGAGATTGGTGTGAATATGCTATTTATTATCTGTCGTTTTGAGGACATAGGTAGATTTGTATGTTCCAGTGTGGGTGATCGTTGATATATAATGACATGAAGGTATGTGATGGATTCTTTGAATCGTGCAATCATTAGTTTGTGTAACACTGTGTCTGCAATATATTTCAGAGATCCGGTGAATGTTGCGGTGCTGAAGCTCAAGGAGCAAGGGAAACTGTATACCTTACACCAGAAATGGTGGGTGGAGAAAGGGCAGTGTGGAGGGACACACAACAGTAAGGTAATAACAACGGTCCACCATTATGGTCATAATCACTATCGCAATGATCAACAACGTTGTCGTGATCGTTCTCAGTATTATTATTATTACTATCATCCATAATATAGAAATGATCATTATCATGATCATCGTCATCATAATCATCATCATCATCATCATCATCATCGTCATCATCATCATCATCATTACCACGACCATGACGCCTATCGCTACCTTATTTTGTTATTGTGTGAGTATTAAACAATCTGCTTCTTCTTCTTCTTCTTCATCTTCTTCTTCTTCTTCTTCTTCTTCTTCTTCTTCTTCTTCTTCTTCTTCTTCTTCTTCTTCGTCTTCTTCTTCTTCTTCTTCTTCTTCTTCTTCTTCTTCTTCTTCTTCTTCTTATCTTCTTCTTCTTCTTCTTCTTCTTCTTCTTCTTCTTCTTCTTCTTCTTCTTCTTCTTCTTCTTCTTCTTCTTCTTCTTCATCTTCTTCTTCCTCTTCTTCTTCATCTTCTTCTTCTTCTTCTTCTTCTTCTTCTTCTTCTTCTTCTTCTTCTTCTTCTTCTTCTTCTTCTTCTTCTTCTTCTTCTTCTTCTTCTTCTTCTTCTTCTTCTTCTTCTTCCTCTTCTTCTTATCTTCTTCTTCTTCTTCTTCTTCTTCTTCTTCTTCTTCTTCTTCTTCTTCTTCTTCTTCTTCTTCTTCTTCTTCTTCTTCTTCTTCTTCTTCTTCTTCTCCTTCCTCTCCTCCTCCGCCTCCTTCCTCTTCTTCTACGTGTATGGGAAGCGGAGGGGTTATTGATGAAATGTGGGGGGGGGGGTGTACGTTGGTGAAGCTGTTATGGAGTTGTGCTGACAATGGCAAGAGGACCTTGGTTCGATTCCAGGCTCTTGTCGTTCGCCACGACAAGCAAATAGTGGCCAGCTATCACTCTGCGCACTCAAGCCTACGCTTGACATATCCACGGCACACACCCCGCTGCGGGATTGGTTTCTGTGTCAAACATATAGATTTACCTTTCATGAAGCTTCCCTTCAGCAGAACGCTCCAGGAAAAACTACATCACACAACCGCGCAAGAACGTTGAGGCACAAACGTATGCTGAGTTGTTGAGAATATGCGTGTTATCACAGCGATTCCGTGAGTATGCTGAGGAAGATGGAAATAGGCTGGACCAGAAGGCAGTGGTTTGGATCTGTGAGAAAGTGAGGGATGATTAATTTTTGTTTCATTCTTGTGTCAGGGCATGCGAATGTAAGCGGACACCAGCAGATAGGCTTGCGGGATTTGGGTTTGAAAAGCTGTCGCGCAATTGGCCAGGCTGATATCATGAACGTCCTCTGGGATACAGGACAAGTAAATTACTCAAATGATGGATGTGATTCTGTCACTACGACCAGACTGTAAGAACATCAAGCCAGACAGAGTCAAGCTAGACAAGAGCGCCATGCGGGATGCCAAACAAGAATAATCAACACAGAACTGGTGCCATCGGCCGCTGCACGCTGAGGGAGACACTTAGGCATGGATCAGATCACTCATCTTATCTCATCTTGTTCCTTTTGTACCTTACGGTGTAGAGGTGAAACATAAACAGTGGGAGAGTGCCCGTCCATCATCTCATCTTGTTCCTAACCTTGCGGTGTAGAGGTGAAGCATAAACAGTGGGAGAGTGCCCGTTTATGGGCTTCAAACAGCGAGATTCCCATGGACTCTGTTATTCCCTCTGCCCATCGTTTACATCAGTGTTTCCCAACCTTTTTTGCACTATGCCCCACCTAAGCCTTTCTACAGTTTTTATGCCCCCCCCCCCCCCCTCCTCCTCCTCCCAACATATGCATAATTTTTAATATTCAAAAATCAAAATGTTCACTAAAGAAACATGAGTGATAGGTTTTAGGAATAAATCACTAGGAAATTATTGAGCAAACACAGTAAGTAACTTTTCAAAACATATAATGGAGAACTGAAATTCAAGTACAAAATAATTTTAATGAAAGATTTTTCTATATTATTTTAATCATTAGTAATTATTTATAATTTAAATTTAGTGAGATCCTTGCGTTTGATGGTTGCTGCAAAGAGATTTTATGTCAGGTTCCAATTTAGTTAACTTCAGTCTCAGTCTCTCTTCAGCTTGACCGTGACTATCTTCTCTAAAACCTTCCCAAATGTATTTTGAAGGGTAATGATCCTAAAGCCGCTAAGCTTTGAATGATCCTTGAATGGTTTTGGGAGAGGGATGAGACAGCTGTGCACCCAGTCCTGCGATACTGATGGTGTCCTAATGCTCTGGTTAATCTCCTTCAGATCTACATCGCTCAAAGTCTTCATATGGCCATACCCAACCCCATCAGGCCCTGGTGCCGTGTCTTTTGCTTTTTTCAAAATATGTTTAACATCTTCAACCCGTATGATGTCTTCATAATGCATATTCTTCATGGTGCTAGATAACTCCTGCATCCCTGGTGTCTGCATCATTATGATTGGTCTGCACTAAAAATCTCTGGAGAAACACCTCCCCTTTCTCTTTGTCCGTTGTCACGCGCACACCATCCTCTCTATAAATTGTTCCCACTGTCATAGGCCGATCCTTTCTTTGTATTTGTCTGTGCAGATTTCCAGAATTTTCGCAGTGTTTTATCACCTCTAATCTCCTTCATGAAACATTCCTATTTTGCGTTTTTGGCCTCTGAAGCAAAGCGCTTGAAAACCTCCACCTTGTCTTTCTTGACATTTTCCGCCGTGTCCACTTCCTTTCATGAGCTTCGGGGTCTGTCACACTTTCCTTAGCTGCTTCACTGCAGCTCTCTTTGCCTTCCAAGCTTCGTCTACTTCTGAAGTCCACCATGGGGGATGCAAAAAAGGAGTTTTAACGGTCATGTTGCATGCCCCCTGTCTGAGGCGTCCAAGAAGGCTGTCGGTCCACTCATACCGGAAGGTCTTGCGCGCTCTCCCGGCCTTAACTTTCCTGGATTTAGAGATCAGGACTAAACATGGCATGTGATCACTCCCATGGCCATTCAAAACAGTCCACTTTACATCAAGGACTGATGACTGGGAGACAAATTTTCGAATTGCCCCCCTTAACAATCGAATTGCCCCCTGTGGGGCGTGGGCCCCACGTTGGGAAACACTGGTTTACATGGTCGGCCGCTTCTTCTGGTTCCATCTGGTCTGTACATCATTGCTTGTTGTGGTATACTGTCAGTTGGTGGTCTAGTTATGTGGAAGAACCATTTCACTTGCTGTTTTCTAATGATCACTAATAGACTAATAATTCGATGTGAAATGAGGATGCTCTGTTGACTAACTAACTGAATTACTTACTCACTAATGTACATTACTTACTTGATAACATACTTGATAACTTACTTCATTATTAATTAATTAACCAACTAGCTAACTTACTTGCTTACTAAATTGCTTACTAATTAACTAACAAACTTACTAAATGCCTTACTTACTAATTAACTAACTTACTTACTTACTTACTAACTTATTAACTTACTTACTTAATAACTCACCCAATTACATACTTATTAATAAACTAACTAACTAACTTACTTGCTTACTTACTTACTTACTTACTCGCTTACTTACTAAATTGCTTACTTACTAATTAATTAAATAACTTACTTGCTTACTTATTTATTAACTTACTTACTTACTTACTTACTTACTTACCTACTTACTTACTAATTAACTAACCAGCTAACTAACTAACCTACTAACTACCTTACTAACCAACCAACCAACCAACCAGCCAACCAACCAACCAGCCAACCAACCAACCAACCAACCAACCAGCCACCCAACCAACCAACCAACCAGCCAGCCAGCCAATCAACCAACCAACCAACCAACCAACCAACCAGCCAGCCAACCAACCAACCAACCAGCCAACCAACTAACCAACCAACCAACCAGCCAACCAACTAACCAACTAACCAACCAACCAACCAACCAGCCAACCAACCAACCAACCAACCAGCCAACCAACCAACCAACCAACCAACCAACCAACTGCTGAGACAAGAAGAAACTCAGGCCCTGATCAGACTACTTTAATTTCACACTGCCTGACCTAATGAATGAAATGAACTCATGCTTCTAGATGAGTCCTTGCTTATTTCCTGTATGTAAATAAATAATACAAGTTCCGGGTACTTTTGTCATTGCAATAAATCTATTCCCTTTGTTTTCCTTGCAAGAAAGGAAAGATGTCTTTATCCCTGAGTAATCTGGCCGGCATTTTCTACATCCTCATTATTGGCCTCGTCATTGCCATCTCCCTGGGGGTCATTGAGTTCGTCTGCTTTAGGACCAAGTTCAAGGTAATCTTTTTGGACAAATAAGTATTTTTTTTTAATTAATAGCATAATTCAGGGGTGGGCAAACTACGGCCCGGCAACTGATATTATGCGGCCCTCGAAAGCATTTAAAAATAAAAAATTTTACTTCGTTTTTAAGTTATTTTGTTGAATTTTATAGAATTTCATGTACAGCTATTGTTGTTTTAACATTTTTTATAAAATTGCTTTCTAATTTTCTATTTTTATAAACAGTCCTTGACCTTCGTAATGTAATGCTAAAATGCAAATTTATCAATTTAATATAGAGAAATATTTATCGACATGTAAATAGTTAATAAGGATGATTTTATGAAAAACAGATATTTCTCCGGTGAATAAAATGATTTATTTTGCAAGAAAATATTAAATTAAAACGTTTTTTTCCTGTTATAAATTATTTCCACATTTACAATGTTCACATCAATTTATTTATTGTAGTGGTCTTGGAATATTTCTGAAGAAAAAGATGCTGCAACATAAGCTAATCTTGTGCTGTCATACAAAATTGTAAAACAGAACAAGCCATTTTCTGATGGCGAGTTCATTAAGGATTGTTTGCTAGCTACAGCAAACATTATGTGTCCGAAACAAAACACAAAACCAAAGAAATACAAAAAATAAAACAAATTTGACAACATTACTTTATCAAGGAGAACTGTGGTCAGACGTGTTGCCAAGATGAGTGACAATTTGATGCATAAACTTCAAGATGCAAGTAAACAATTTTTGTGGTACACTCTGCATTGGATGAGAGTACCGATGTACATGATACTGCCCAATTATTGATAATATATTCATTGCTGTAACTAACTGTATTGAAAGAACTGGGTTGGCTTGAAACAAGATGGCAAGTGTTACAACTGAGGGAGCTCGTGCTTTGATTGGAAAAATAATGTAGGTCTGATAAAGTTGATAAGTGATAAGATTAAAGCAGAATATCCAGACCACACATTATTACCACTTCACTGTGCGATCCATCAAGAAAGTCTGTGTAAAACTGTTTTGAATATCAAGCATGTTATTGACCCAGTTGTCAGTGTCATCCACCTCATCAGATCAAGAGGACTTAATCACAGACAGTTCAATGCATTACTTGATGATTTGGAAACTGAACATTCCGATGTCCTGTACCACACCAGTGTTCGATGGCTGAGTCTCGGCAAGGTGTTGAGGCGAGTGTGGGACCTCAGAGAAGAAATAGTGATGTTCCTAGAGATGAAGGGCATTGAATGTGACTTTAATACTAACATTGTCAATAAAGAGTGGAAGTTAGACTTTATGTTTGCCATTGAAATTATGGAAAAGTTAAATGAACTGAATGTCAAACTTCAGGGCAATTGTGTGTTTGCACATGAATTGTATGTACATGTAAAATCATTTCAGGCAAAACTCTCACTGTTCTCCAGACAAGCAAGTGAAAAAAGGTTGTGTCACTTCCCTTTGCTGAAACAAGAAACCATTTCTGGTGAAATGACTGAAAAGTACAAAGCCCAATTAGATGCATTGACTGAAGAATTTGGATGGAGATTCCAAGATTTCAAGAACTTAAGAGCCACAGTTCAATATTCTCAGTTCCCCTTTTAGTGCAGAAGCTGATACAGCCACAGAGGACATACAGTTGGAGCTGCTTGACTTACAAGCAGATCATGACTTGAAAGAGAAATTCAAGTCAGATGGTATGCTGGATTTCTATGGATCTTTATCAGAACAATCATTTCCCAATTTGAAAAACTTTGCAGCTAAACTTTTATCATTGTATGGATCAACATACATTTGCGAACAAGCATTCTCTTGCTTGAAGATCAACAAATCTAAGAATAGGTCGATATTGTCGGACTGCAACTTGCATGCTGTCATGCGAATTTCAGCAAGTATACTTGGTCCAGATTTCAAGAATATTGTCAAAAATTGCAAGCAGTTACATACATCTCATTAGAAATCAACAATTGTAGTGACAATGTAGTCGGTTTGTGTCTAAATTAAAGCCAATTATAGATAATAAAAAAATTTATTATAATAAAAAAATTGTAAAATCGTGTTAACATTTTAGCAATAGTTTGTGTGCATATTGTAAAATATAATGTATAAGTGTATGAGTAAAATAAAATTGCAGTAATTAGTTATTTATACTGTTTAATAATCTATAAATAATTCATAATTACTTATTGTGATATGTTGATATATATGCAACATCCCAATAGCTTTACATTTGTTAATGTGGCCCTACGCACAAAAAGTTTGCCCACCCCTGGTATAAATGATTGTCATCATCATGTGTTATGTCGATAAGCGTGGGCGGTCATGTTTCGCATTTCACACGATCACCAGAGTCGTGGATCAGCTCTGTGTTCTTGTCTCGACGATGCCACGTGGCAAAGTCATCCAGATATTTTCTTCACTGCCTTTCCCCTTGTTCTTTTCCCCCTAATCTTGCCAGTTGTCACCAAGTTGTCAAATTTGTTTTCCTCAGAAAAAAAAATAGTGACTGTCTACGTCTAATTTCTATAATCAGTTTACGGTTTTTATTTGTTTCTTGTAGAACTTGCCATTGGTTTTCTGTCTGTCCATGGTATTCTTTGCATTTTCCTCAGAAAACGCATTTACACTGCTATTAGATATTTTTCAGCTTGTCTCCTTATTGTCCACGTTTCACACCTATACATAAGTACAGGTTGTTTGCAGGACTTCAACACTTTTATAGGTCAGTATGTTTTCCATCATGTTTCGTTCAATAAAGCATAACTGATGATGTCAGTGATAAAAACTCCGCCGCGGAGCAAGCACTTCTGGCCGTCAGAGGGGGGCTCCCTTCCCATAATGTTTCTATCCTTTACTTTCCTTACACTGTCTGGGGTCACCAGGTCATGACATCAAAGTTGACTTCTCGGTTCAGAAAGCAATGGCAAACTACTGAACTTAAAACTACATAGAACGTAAACCTGGACTTGATTGCAACGTCCTGTAAAAGACATATAACTTTAACTTTACACATCGTCCGGAATGCACTGCCATACTTTACAACTGGCTCTGTGTAACATGCAAGACTTCTTTTTCTTACTTCCAATGACAAAGACTTATATTCTCTTATGTTTAATGACTTCCAATAACAAAGACTTACATTCTCTTATGCTTTCTTACTGCTATTTGACAAAGACTTTACTTTCTCTTATGTTTTCTGACTTCCAATGGCGAAGACTTACATTCTCTTATGTTTTCTGACTGTCAATGACAAAGATTTACATGCCCTTATGTTTATGACTTTATTAGCAAAGACTTACATTCGTCTATGTTTTCTTACTTCCAATGAATAAGATTTACATTCGTCTATTTTTTCTGAACCTAGGCCAAGGACACAATCACAGGGGAGGGATATCTGAGAGGAACCAGCACGTTCTCAACACTATGCAACTCGCCAGTTCACGGGAGAGATTCAAAGCTACACTATTGATTCCTTTGGCAGGCGGGTAAGATCCGATGCGGCAATGTCATACAGCTGGCGTGTGTCCACCTATTATTAAAAGTCGCTTAAAAGTCGACAGGGTCGACTTCATTGCACCTGGGTTTTATCCCATATGGCTCGGTCTCTTTCCGCAGCGCGGAAAGCGTCGCACAAAGCACGAACTCCGTAGCTCTAGCGACGACCCACAGGAGTCTCCGAAAAATTTCACTCGTGAACCGAAGGACACGGCCCGGAATCGAACCCACAACCTTCGGAGCCCGAGTCAAACGGCTTGACCACTTCGCCACGGAGACTCCCAAGGGGAGTCCACCTGTTATTGTTGTCCTGTATCACTGACCACCTAGACCAGGGGTGGCCAACCTTTTCAGCAGGCGGGCCAAATTTCAGAAATAATATTTCCTGCAGGGCCACGCACCTAATTTTTTTTTTGTGGTTAAATTAAAGTAAACAAGCAAGCGTTCTACAGCTTCGACCACATCGTCGTTTCCCACTCCGCGGGCCACAACATGAATACCGGCGGGCCGCATGCGGCCCGCGGGCCTCGTGTTGGTCACCCCTGACCTAGACGCTCGTATGTAGACCCAGTGGCCAGGGGTTGCAATCCCCGTAGCGACCTATTTTTTTTTTTTCAATAACCTGGTCTCTCCCAGGCCGAGTTATCTTAACATGGGTACCAGGATATGTCTTAGAAAGTAAAAGCGGTCGGTATGATATTGAGCACGTCGGCCCTGGAGTGACGATCGCTCTATACAAATATGGGTCTAGCACTGTGCTCCAATGAGGGATAAAAACAGAATAAAAATTGGGTACGAGGAAGAAGGTTTAAGGAAAAGGGTATGAGGGAAAAGGAAAAAAGTATAAAGGAGAAGAAAGAAAGTATGAGGGAAAAGGTATAGGAAGAAGGTATAAAGGAGACGGTATAAGGACGAAGGAAGAAGAAAGTTAAGAAATGTGTATCATGTTTGGGACAGTAAGTTAAGAAATATCTATCCTATTTGGAACAGAAGTTAAGAAATGTGTATCCTGTTTGGGACAGTAAGTTAAGAAATGTGTATCCTGTTTGGAACAGAAATTAAGAAATGTGTATCCTGTTAGGAACAGAAGTTAAGAAATGTGTATCCTGTTTGGAACAGAAGTTAAGAAATGTGTATCCTGTTTGGAACAGAAAGTTAGGAAATGTGTATCCTGTTTGAGAGAGAAGTTAAGAAATGTTTATCCTTTTTTGGGACAGAAGTTAAGTAAGGGGTATCCTGCTGATCCACAACGCTGGTGATCGTGTAAGATGGCCAAACATGACCTCCCACGCTTATCGGCATGGCACATTATGATGATAATCCTTTTTTAGTAATCTATATAAACTGTTCACTTAGGGGCCTCACCGTCTGTAGCTTAGGGGTTATGAACTCACTTTCATAATCCCGCATACCGAGCTGGAAATCAGTCACAAGGCGATTCGGAAGTAGGCCGACCACCTTATGTTGATGTTCACAATGGCAAGACTCCCGTGTGTTGCCGGGGCCCATAAGGGAAGCAAAGAATAGCAACACTGCAGCCTACCACGCATGTCGTAAGAGGCGACTAAGGAGGCTTGATGGTTCCGTCGTCTGAGTCACTGAGTAAGTGCGTGGCGTGACACTATGAGCTGTGAGTTTCGTGTGAAATGCTTTTGAATCTGCCCGAGGTGTTTTGGAACGTGACTGCATGTTCGGAGCGATGGCAGCTGGCTATGTCCCAGAGTTGACCGGTTTTTGCCTTATACAGAAATGCGTGGCTGCTGGGCTTCTGGTTGACTGCCACTACAATCGACGATAAACTGTAATTTCGTGGACTGTGTGGGTGAACATCTAGGAAAGATCCAGATAGGAAAATGACTGCCGAGTCCATCAGAGATGAACTGGGTGTTCGTGGGGGACTATTGTGTTGAAATTCTGGCTGCGCATATGCACAGTGTATCTGTGCGGGCTGTTTGTCGAGACTCCTGTTTTTTGCACTTTTTAAATTGGGCAGTGGGGAGCGTTTTGTGTGATATTCACTGGCACAGGAACGGAGCATAATGGGGACGACCCGTTGCTGTGAAGTTGGAACCGCGACTAACTAACTAACTAACTAATGGCAAGAATGGTGATGTTTAGAATATCACAATAAGCAAAATTATAATGCTGGGGTTGATAATGACGTTCTGTAAAGGATATGCGGCTAACATAAAAGTATGGTTGGGTATTTAGGCCCAATGAATTTAAGTCACCATCTGCATGCATTGTCTCCCTTGTAACATCTGTCGGGAATACCCGCAATTTACACTGTTACGTGGAGATCGCTTGGTCTAGCACAGTGGTTCTCAACCGGTGGGGAATTTCCCCCCCCCCCCCCCAAGGGGGGAATTTTAGGGTTTACAGGGGGGGGGGGGTGAAGACCATTTCAAGATCGAGTTAATACAAGAACCGATTACTTGATATTGTTTTTCCCTTCATACTTTACAGGTATGTACATCTCATCCTTCTAATATTCATTTTATGAAGTAAGTAGACCCACAAACCATGTGTTATGTGGATGTCTAGACTTGTTTTAGTATATGCTATTAAATTTACCTTCCATTTTTACGTATACTGTGTAGGGGTGGGGGGATTTTTAAATAGGAAATATGAAAGGGGGAATGACGTTCTGAAAATACGGTGAACGGGGGCACGGGCCAAATTTTTGATAGGAAGGGGGAAGGGGTGGGGGGATGACGTTCTGAAAATATGGTGAAGGGGGGCACGGGCCAAAAAAGGTTGAGAACCACTGGTCTAGCAGCTTACCCATCATGACGCTGCGGGTAATCACCTGTTCCTGTAAATTCACCTGATGCATTACTTGCTTGCTAGTTTTCTTAGCCGTCTAAAAAAAAGGGAGTTAATAAGGCTACAGACAGAGAATCGATTTCATTCCATAGGGTTTTATCCCATTTGACTTAGAATCTCTCTCTATCTCTCTCTCTCTCTCTCTCTCTCTCTCTCTCTCTCTCTCTCTCTCTCTCTCTCTCTCTCTCTCTCTCTCTCTCTCTCTCTCTCTCTCTCTCTCTCCTATAACGATAAGCTGTCTGTCGAGAACATCGCAGAAAGCACGAATTCAATAGCTCCAGCGATGACACCCAGGAGTCTCCGGAAATAGTGAACTACCCGGCCTGAACGAAGCAACCCGAAAATGAACCTACTACTTTCGGAGTTCAAGGCAACCGGCTTGACAACTTCGCCACGGGTTCAAGCAAACTGCCGTATCACTTTTAACTTTGCGCGCTGGTACTTATCCGAGAAGATTAGTTATTCCATCTCACTACATAGCAGAGCAGAGGGGGCCGTGATAGCCTCAGACACCACTGTGAAAAAATCAGGTAAATTCCGTGCCTGATGCGGACACTGGGACCTCTCACTCACATGCCTCCATACAACCAAATGTGTATTCCCTATAGGGGTCCTTATACATGACCGCATTGCGCTGGTTTTCATATAATGGTATGAGTGCCGGTCGTTCCAAGAGCAGTGGCAAACTACTGAACGTAGATTTGCAAATAAATCATAAACAGCCAAACAATGCTGAAATTGACTGTGACGTCCTGTAAAGGATATGCAGATAAAATGTTTATATATGTCAGCTGCTATCAATATTGATTTCATCATCATCATGTGCCCTGCAGGCATATATGTCTCTCCCGAGATCTTGATCCATGGTGTTCTGGTACAATTCTACTGCTGATCTAGTGTACCGATGATCAATTCTACTTTTAATAAATTCTACCGATGATTAATTCCAGTGATGATCAATTCCACTGACGATCAATTCTACCGATGATCAATGCTACTGATGATCAATTCTAATGGTGATCACTTCTACCGATGATCAATTCTACCGATGATTACTTCTGCCGATGATCAATTTTACTGATGATCAATTCAACTGATGACCAATTCAACTGATGATCAATTGTACTGATAATCAATTTTGTATTCTTGCCATCGTCTTAGACCATCAAGCGTAATTACTCGCTGTCTACCACTGCCTCTCACACCGCCAATCTTTCCAGTTACAACGATGTTCTCCACAATACTTTTCTTCTTATCATGTGACCCAAGAACACTGTCTCTGTCATATACTTGTGTACAGTGTTCTTTATTTGGTTTATGCGGAGTTTTTCTATATTTCACATTGTTTGATGTTAGAAAATTTTCCATTTTTTGATGGTGGCTTTCAGTAGCTCCCTTTATTTGATGGGTTAGTTAGTTAGTTAGTCGCGGTTCTATCTTCACGGCAACGGGTCGTCTCCATTATGCTCTGTTCCTGTGCCAGTGAATATCACACAAAATGCTCCTCACTGTCCAATGTGAAAAGTGATGGCATTTTATGGGTGGTGTTTTTCAGTATATCCCATTGTTTGTTTGAATTTTTCAGTATTTCCCATTGTTTGATGGAGTTTTTCAGTATTTCGAATTGTTTTATGTGTGGTGTTTTCCAATACTTACCGTTGTTTGAAGGGTGGAATTTTACAGCATTTCAAATTGTTTGAACTCATAGGCTTTTTAGAATTTCTCATTATGGAGTTGTTCATCATTTCCCATTGTTCATTATTGACTTGTATATATTATTTTCAGATATCAGATCAGACTAGCCACTTTGTAGGGTTCGATAACAAGTCCCATGAAGCTTCAAGAAGACATTCAACGGACAAGCTCAGCCAGACTGAGCCTCATGAATAAACTCTGAGGCTTCTATGTCTGAAACTGCAGATGAGTTACAAGTGTCATTGGAGAGAACAGCTGTCCCACCGAAGTCCAGATCCAGAAGCTGAATGAGATCCATTGCTGCTAAATTTCATCGTAAAGACAGGCATTTCATTCACAACCAGCCAACCAATTAACCAACCAACCAACGAACCATTCAGCCAACCAAAAGGTCCCAAAAGCCGCTTTAAGCGTACCCAAAGACTACAAGAAAATAAATTGTTAATATCAACACCTTCATTTTAACTTGTAACATATCAGTCTTCTACTGGTTGTCTTGATTGTATCCTTCTAAACAATGGGAAATGCTGAAAAACTGCATACATAAAATAATTGGGAATACTAAAAAGCTCAATACATCAAACAACGAGAAATACTGAAAACACTCATACAGCCCAACAACAGGATATGCTGAAAACATCATCTATCAAGCAATTGGAAATGTTTTGTTTTTTTAAATCTCATCTATCAAGCAATACGAAATGATTAAGACCTCATCTATCAAAAAATTTAAAATGCTGAAAGACGCATCTATCAGGCAATGGGAAATGCTGAAAAACGCCATACATCACACAATGGGAAATGTTGAAAAACGCCATACATCACACAACGGCAAATGCTGAAAACTTTATCTATGCACAGGGAAATGCTGAAAAACTTCAGACATCAAACAATGGGAAATGCTAAAAAACTTCAACCAATAGCATTGAGTTCTTTCCAGCAATTTCCTGGTTAACAAAAGCCATGAAATACTACGTTATTCTCATCTAGACATTTTGGCCATTGTCAGTTTTGTTTTCTCTGCATTATCGTGACAAGGTTTGTTGTCATCGTTAACATTGTTATTGTTTTTGTCTAGCAGGGTTCGATAAAGGGTGGAATTTCTGGGATAACTGGGTTGGTTTGGTTGGTTGGTTGGTTGGTTGGTTGGTAGGTAGGTTGGGTTGTTGGTGGGGTTGGTTGGTTGATTGGTTGGCTGGGATGTGGTTATGTTGGTCGGTCGATCGGTTGGTGGGTGGCTGAGTGAGTTAATTGCTTGGTTGTGGGTGGACGGGTGGATAAGTTGGTTGGGATGTTGATGGGTGTGTGGGTTGGGATGTTGGTTGTTGGGTCGATGGATGGATACGTTCGTTGGGATATTGATGGGCGGGTGGGTTGGGATGTTGGTTGGTTGGTGGGTCGATGGGTGGATACGTTTTTTGGGATGTTGATGGGTGGGTGGGTGGATAATTTGGTTGGTTGGATGGTTGGTTTCTTGATTGATCGATTGACTGGCTGGTTGGTTTGTGGGTTGGTTGGTGGTTAGGTTGGTTGTTTAGGATTGGCTGGTTGGTTTGTTGACTGATTGGTTGGCTGGCTGGCTGTTTGTTTGTTTGACAGGTTGGTTGACGTTGATTGGCTGACTAATTAGTTGGTTGGTTCATTGGTAGGTTAGTTGATTGGCTAGCCGGCTGATTATTTGGTTGTTTGGGTAGTTGATTTGTTGGTTGGTTGGTTTGTTGATTGGTTGGTTGGTTGGTTGGATAGCTGGTTGTTTGGTTGGTTATTTTGTAATCTGGCTTACTGATTGACTGACTGACTGACTGACTGACTGCTTGGTTAGTTGATTGGTTGGTTGGTTGATTGGTTAGGTGATTGGTTTGTTGGTTGGTTGACTGGTTAATTTATTGGTTGGTTGGTTCGTTGATTGATTGGTTGGTTGGGTGGTTGACTGGTTGGTTGGTTAGCTGGTTGATTGATTGGTTGGTTGGTCGGTTAGTTGACTAGTTGATTGATTGGTTGGTTGGTCGGTTAGTTGACTAGTTAATTGATTGGTTGGTTGGTTAGTTTACTGGTCAATTGGTTAGTTGACTGGTTAGTTTGTAATCTGGCTTACTGACTGACTCATTGGCTGGCTGTCTGGTTGGTTAGTTGACTGGTTAGTTTGTAATCTGGCTTACTGACTGACTCATTGACTGGCTGTCTGGTTGGTTAGTTGACTGGTTAGTTTGTAATCTGGCTTACTGACTGACTCATTGACTGACTGGTTGGTTAGTTGATTGGTTAGTTGATTGGTTTCTCGGTTGGTTAATTGGTTAATTGGTTGGTTGGTTGGTTGGTTGGCTGATTGATTGATTTGTTGATTGGTTGGTTGACTGGTTAGTTGACTAGTTTATTGATTGGTTGGTTAGCTAGTTGGTTGGTTGATTGGTTGTGAATCCTCTGAGATTAAATTTGAATTATGTAATCCGGTGCTTTGAGTTGAAGTCGTCAGTACTCAGAAAAGGCTTCACCCCGGGCCAGGCTGGTGTAGAGAACATTCCCCTGACCCGGCATTAAAATACCAGCTGTATGGAGTCTGTGTTGTAGAGGTCATCCTCCCCTCCCCAAACTCAGAAACCGGCTTGGCGTGCAAGACCATAAGTCGCGAGGCAGGGAGGAACTTCGGCGTTAGCCAGACCGTGGAAGTTCTGCACCACGGAGATTTGCTTCAAGGTCTCAGCCATTGTCCCTAGCGACTCCGTGTGGCAGTTATATCACCATCTTTATGTGCCATGCAGATAGGCATGGGTGGTCATGGTTCGCGACCTCATACGATTACCAGATGCTTAGATCAGGTATGTGTATGACAGAATCATCGGCGTAGAGTTCGTTGAGGAAACTAGACATATCCCAGTGAACAAAGCGACGAGGAAAAAGACGCTGGTGCGGGTTATAGGTCACACACTGAGAAAACCTGAGAACAATATAACTAGACACTGTCTTGTCTGGAACCCACAAGGCAAATAACATAGCGGGAGACGTAAAACACAAGGAGAGATGAGAATAACAGACAGAGATGAGTAATACTGGGAGTACATGGAGGGAGCTGCAGGAGGCAGGAGATAGCAAAAGGAAGGACGACTTGGTGTGCATTGACTTATGGGATGTGCCCTATTGAAGGATAATAATAATAATGATAATAATAATAATAATAATAATAAGAAGAAGAAGAAGAAGAACCCGCATGGCAGCATTCTATATGCGCTCCAACCTTTCAAGCTGGCTCTTTAAAGCTGTCAGCAGCCCCAAACCATACTCAATTATATAAATTATTAACTGTTGAAAGAGTCTATAAACCATCCTCTGCTCTATCCAGGCTGCTGCCATCGCCGTGATTGCATTAAGTCCCTTACCAGCCTTCACCAAAGCCTCCACATGATCAAAGGTGATTCCCAAATACTTCAATTTACCCTCTCTACTAAGAGGACATCCATTCAATATAATACATGGGACATCTGCCTTCACGATCCGATTATCCAGCGAGTACCACGCAACCGTTGCCTTGTCTGGGTTTTATACTTTAGGTTCTAAATAGCACTTCAATCACCTTCTTCTCACTCGTTTTATTGATGAAGATGTTTTCCATCTTGCAAACCTTTGCCATAAAGAAGATGACGATGAAGATGTCGCATTAGTAAATATCTTCTATTATAATCTTGTGCAAACTCACCTACTGAGTGAGTTATCAAAATCCATAAAACACAGAACTGATCAGAGACTCTGGTGATCATGTGGGATGGCAGACTATGACCGCCCTGCTTATCGGCATGGCACAGATGATGATGAACACGAATCAAGTTTCAAACTAGAAAACAAGACTTGAAAATAACAGACTTTACAGTTTTAACACTATATGAATATTCCTAAATAGAAGGCAACGAGCATGTTATTGTTGTATGGAATGGAATATGCGTAAGTTATCATAGAAAGTGTGCTTCCTGTCACGTGATTTGAAAAATGTGCCATATGATATGTAAATGATGTGTAATTCCAATGTGTTATTGAGATGACCAATAAATGCATGTTTCTATTCCCCGGGTTTTGACTTTTGATCATTCACGGTTAATTAATCACCTTCTGTGGGGGTCAGCATGGCCTAATGGATAACAGCGCTCGTTCTTAAACTTCCGGTGTGCTAATGCCGAGTTAGCGGGTTCACCCCTTACACTGATTTGGGGACTAAAGTGTTGACTTCTCGTCCTTGACTTGGGGATGCAAATTACATTCAAGTACCTCAGAAGTCGGAGTAGGTTCGCCTGATAGGCAAGGGGCAATGATAAATAGGCAAATCTAATCCAAATACAACAATCAGTCTGATGCACTAGAAGTAGTGGCACGTGAATGGATTATGCTTGAGTTCAAAGTGAGCAAAAGCAAACAACAACAACAAATAATAATAATAATAATCTTCTATGAACATGATTTTTCAGGTCTAATACGATAGGGCTTCACGTGAAACCCTTAAACCTTCCAATGACTCTTTGAGTCTTGCTAACTCTTTCTAGAGACAGTCTCAATCTTGCTGACTCTTTCTAGAGACAGACCTCGTCTTGCTAACTCTTTCTAGAGACAGACCTCGTCTTGCTAACTCTTTCTGGAGACAGTCTCCATCTTGCCAGCTCTTTCAGGTGACAGACCCCATCTTGCTAACTCTTTCTAGAGGCAGACCTCGTCTTGCTAACTCTTTCTGGAGACAGTCTCCATCTTGCCAGCTCTTTCAGGTGACAGACCCCATCTTGCTAACTCTTTCTAGAGACAGACCTCGTCTTGCTAACTCTTTCTGGAGACAGACCTCGTCTTGCTAACTCTTTCTGGAGACAGATCTCATCTTGCTAACTCTTTCTAGAGACAGATCCCATCTTGCTAACTCTTTCAAGAGACAGACCCCATTTTGCTAACTCTTTCTAGAGACAGACCCCATCTTGCTAACTATTTCTAGAGACAGACCCCATCTTGCTAACTCTTTCTAGAGATAGATCCCACCTCGCTAACTCTTTATAGAGACAGACCCCCATCTCTTTCTGGAGACAGACTGCGTTGTGTCAACTTTCTGTTTAACAATATGTTGCACAATTTATTGTCTGGCATATTTTGCTGCATCTCGTTTGATGCATACTGCAGAGTTATATATCATATGAAGTGAATAAATGAATAATACTTTGGTTGAAATAATTAAAACACATAGTCACAGGTACTATATGTTATCTGTTGGGGTATCATTCTTACACTCCGGACAAGTCTATAGGTTCTCAGAATCCCCCAACCACCAATCAACATATGCATCAGCGTCCGACCAGTTATGTGTTGGTTGACGAGACCCCTCATTCTCCCAATTTCCCTCTCGTGTCTGGCAGTGCCAATTCTTACTTCTGAGTCATTAATTCTGACAACGATGTGGATTTACTGGAGTCAAAGTACCTCATCTCTCGACATCTCTATAAAGGTGTTAATAACATCGGCACGATCCATGGGCTGGACATCTGCAGTGGATTCAAAGACAGAAAGTTTATCAGCTTGTTCATCTCCCTTGACTCCAGCATGTCTCGGAATGATGATGTTGACTCTACGTATAACATACCTCCGCAATGATTTAATCTGCGTACAGAACCCGGCCTTGGTATAATTCTGTGACCCCAGCCATATGAAAGCTCGTGTTACTGCCATCACCTCCATCGTCATGCTGCACTTGGTATAGAGTGAGCACCACTGGCTTCTTGAACAGTTGGCCCGCTGACCGCGCCGTGAATGCCCACGTACTTCTTTGCAGATCCAGCGGTATATAAAAGCACATTGGAGTCATCTGAATGCTCAATGATGAGTGCGTTGACAGCAGTAGAATTATGGTATTGTCCCGCTAACATAAATAATGCAACCTATTGTATGTGGCTTCTGTGTGTGAAGATAATAAATAGCATATTCACACTAACCATGGCATATGCTACCAATGTAAAATTGGGCATTATCCAGATCACATTTACGCAAAACGGGATAAGATGCTTGAAAGGTACTGCCAATTTAACTATCCGAGACCGAGTAAGAAATGATGTTATCAGACAGACAGTGGGATCAACAACTTGTGCCACATTTATTGAAAGGCAGAATATCAAATTTATGATAGTTCTACCATCTCGTTAGAATCCAACACCATGATCTACCAGCACTGGTCTCTACATAAACGAAGATTTGATTCGAGGGCACGAGAAGAAAATGGATTGATGACATCAAATACATTGTACAGTCACACTTAGAATCTCAAAGGCCAGCGCGGATTTTGGCAGACTACAAAAATATGTCGGACACAAATGGAATAAGCCTGCAAACAAAGCTGAAAGTCTACAAAGCAGTTGTATTATCCACACTGCTATACTATATGCCTGTGAAACATGGCACTGTTTATCAGCGACATGCTAGGAAATTAAATCACGTCCATAGTCTGCCTTAGGAAGCTATTGATGTTGGCAAGACAAGAGCCCAGACACTGAAGACCTAGAAAGAGTGTCCATGCCCAGTATCCGCACTCTACTAATGAAGAATCAGATTCGCTGGGTGGTCACTTGACTCGCATGCCAGATCACAGGCTCCCTAAACGAATTTTTTTTACGGCGAGTTGCGATGTGGTAAACGCTCCCAATGCGGCCAGAGGAAACGCTTTAAAGACACTCTGAAGATCTCACGAAAAGTTTTTGGAATTCATCACGACACTTGGGAGACTGTGGTCATCAAAGACAAATTCGTGGCGTACATAATTACGCAAATGTGTAGTCACTTGTGAAGCAAACAGAACTGCAAGAGCTGTGGGAAAAAATGCTGGACACTGCAGGAGATCCTCTTCCCGGGACGTCAAGCATTCTTTGCCCACATTGTCAAAGAACATTTCGAGCCAAATTAAGGCCTTATCAGCCATCTTAGAACTCACGGCTCCATACTTTCAAGTTTCAACCCCACTGGATGAAATGAGTGGTCATCGTCATTCTTGACGGACAAACAACACAGTCACACTAAATGGCACTGGAGCATTGGAACGCCAATTATTCCTCCCAAAGAGGCTTGACGGTAAAGGTGGAATATGAGGATGATGATGACTAGAGATAAAGAATCTAACATTACAGGTGCTTTGCACAACATCCCCGCTTCCCCTTCACCTGTAAATATTCATTCCCAAAAGAGAACTCTTCATTATCTGAAACCATTAATGCGACGACCATTTCCATGCCGATACATGTTTGATCACGTGACGCATCCTATTTTTAAATGAAGGAATAACTAAATACATAAATGTAACTCATAATTTTTAAAATGCATTCGTGAAAATAAATTAAATGATTGATATCTTGGTTACATTGAAATTGCTGTTATCGTAAGCCTTTAGGAAACGGGTCAATGTTCGATTTGTCCTCTTTTTTTGCGATCGCTGTCCTTCTTCTTCTTCTTCTTCTTCTTCTTCTTCTTCTTCTTCTTCTTCTTCTTCTTCTTCTTCTTCTTCTTCTTCTTCTTCTTCTTCTTCTTCTTCTTCTTCTTCTTCTTCTATCGAGTGGAATGCATCCACATTTCCTAACTTACACCTCTTTAACACTGAGGTATAATTTTGCTGCTGTTTTTTTTTTTCCTCGAAAAAGGAATTGGTGCCGGTCGTTGGAAAGCAATGGCAAACTACTGAACGCAAAACTTGCCCAGGAATCACGAACAGCCAACATTCTGGGGTTGACTGCTACGTCCCTTGAAGGACATTGCAACTATTTTTTTTTAATACGTTTGCAAGTTAAGTATGCTTTTGTCTAAAGCTTACTTTCTCTAGGTAGGTACTACCAAAGGTAATGAGGTCTATCTACCAGCGGATGGTATTTTCTCTCCTTTAATTTCTACCTCTGCTGTGGTATTAGGGCTACTATTTTAGTGAACATTAAGTCACAGTAACTAAACTACTTTTAGGATTATATGTTTAAGTACCTTACTTATAGTCCTCTAGTGTAGCGGCACACTTTCAATACCTGCTAATGTTTCACATTATGTGAAACATTTATTTAACATCTTTAAAACAAAATAATAAACCGACCAACATGATAATATTATAGCAAGCAATTTGCATAATCCCCTCTCATTACAACCTGCCGAAAAGTTTCTCGATCTTTTCCAATTTCCCAGCTTTTTTTTTTTTTTTTGCTCAGTGTGTTTTTAATGTCCCGTGTTCTGTATCATTTTGCTTTACCTCTGACTGTTCTTCTATAAGAAGATAGAATTATAGTAACCATGTCTACTATATCTGCTCTTTCTAAACCATTTTGACGCTTAGTAGAAAGTATTTCAATTTTCCAAAACATAATTCTACACATGAGCCAATTTTCTTAGATATTCAAATCTTATAAAATCTCATTATTTTTCTTGGCTTTTTTTTTCGTTCACTGGCTTTCAACTCAAGCGTAGTCCATGCACGTGCTATTACTACTGATAGTTGTTACTGTGGTGGAGTGCACTGAACTTATTTTGCATGTGGATTAGCTTTCCCTATTACCAGTGTCCCTCGCCGTCAGTACATCCACTTCACCTTCTGAGGTACTTGTAAATTACGTCCCCAAGTCAAGGACGAGAAGTCAACATTTTAGTCCAACTGACCGGTGTAGGGGCTGAACCTGTTACCTAGCCGCGAGCACACCGGAAGTTTAAGAGCGAGCGTTCCTATCCATTCAGCCATGCTGACCTTCTTATTCCTCATGATCCAGGCTATTCTAAGAACTTTAAGAATTCAGCAGCATCTATGCCAGAAACATATTTGATAACAGAGAACCTTGCAGAGTTGTGATCATTGATGTTTGGTGTATACAAAAATCAACAACACCACTGAAAATACAAATTAGCAACTAAAGCACAGGTATAAGTAAACAAAAGTAAGTAAAGGTCTCTTTTACTTTTACACGTTTTTTTTTTTTTAATTTTTAGGCGGGCATATGTTGCCAGAAACATATAAAGTAAATCACAAACACTCATTAAATGCTGATGCTGATTGTAACGTCTTGTAACGGGCATGCAACTACTACTATATAAGACTAATGGAAAACCAACCAGCTAAGTATATGTAGCACCTGCGAAAAGATGAGACATACTAATACTAAACACGGACACAGTGTATTTACCTTACAAAGGACTTCATATTAAAGGAGGTGAACATAAATCACAGAGTTAAATTCCTCCAAAAACAAGTGGCAATCAAAAATATATAATAATAAAATACAAATACGTATTTTAAGACACAACAAACGACCTTTCGATTATATATAAATTTTCATCAGGGACGGGACAACACAAAAAATCTAAAGAAAAAAACATAAAATTATAAAATAATTTTAAACACAACTCCTTCGTTGTCAAGAAGGCACAAAAGTGTGTTGCCGGGGCCCATACAGGGAAGCAAAGAATAGTAACACTGTTGCCTACCATGCACGTCGTAAGAGGCGACTAAGGAGGCTATGGTTCCGTCGCCCTGCTACTGGGTGAGTGCGTGGTGCGACACTGTCATCTGTGAATTTCGCGTGGAATGCTTTTGCATCTGTCCGCGGTTGTTTTTCGCGTGAACTGCATGTTCGGAACGATGACGGCCGGCTGTTGCTGGATTGACTGGTTTGCCTTTTCGGTTCACGAGTGCATTTTTCAGGAGACTCCTGGGAGTCGTCGCTGTAGCTACGGAGTTCGTGCTTTGTGCGGCGTTTTCGGTGGGTCGCCCTGCAGAAAGAGACCGAGCCATATGGGATAAAACCCCGGTCAATGAAGTCTTTCTGGTGACTGCCGTTTTCATCGACGATGAACTGTATTTTTCGTGGAGGACTTTTGTGTTGGCATTCTGGCTGCGGCATTATGCACAGTGTACCTGTGCGGGCTGCTGGCTTGCCGACACTCCTGTCTATTCCATTGTTCACATGGGGCAGTGAAGAGCATTTTGTGATATTCACTGGCACAGGAACGGAGCAATATGGGACGACCCGTTGCTGTGAAGTTGGAACCGCGACTAACTAACAAACTAAAAGTTGGATTTAGTTCGGTTTTGAAAGGTGCTCTTGTTCTACAAAGGTTGGGTCCAATTCAGTTGTAAAAGTGCCAAATAAGAAATGTGTTTAATATTAAGATAAATATATTTGATTTAGTTTGGTGTTTAAACTAACCCTAGCAGCGCTTGAAGAGACATTTTTCCAGCTTCTGAATTTGGAATTCAGCTGTGTGGACATGTATGTATACCGTCCGTGTATCCATATTTAAGAAGTACGATAATAATTTGAATTAAATGTGTAAGATTGCGTTGCTTTAACCTTAAGTTATTAAATAAAGTAAATGGTTTTCTTTATAAAGATCTCTAGTTCGACGACTGTAAATGGAAAATTGAATACTGTAGTGTACAAAATGAAAATTTTGGGAAAGTCCGTCAGTTTTCAGACCCATCCATGGTCCGTGCCTGACTTAGCGTGTCATTAAAATTAATATTATTTGACATCAGTATATTACATTATATTGTTTTATTCATTATTAACTGCAGCTCTGACCGGACACCAAGAACGTCTAACCATCCAGTGAAAGGGGCTGAAGCGGTTTCCAGTGAAGCTAGACGGCGCGCTATGCTGGGGACCAACAGAATTAATAAATTATTAAATAAAATATTAAAAATATAGTAATAATAGTGGCGATCGAAGTCACAAACTGATTATTATCTTGAAAGCTTGGATTGCTTTTGTTTCCTTGTTTCAAAATTCATTCTAATAGTCTAAATTATCACCACCTTCTTTATTACTATTACTAATACTATTACTATTAGTATTATCAGGTAGATACAAGGGGTTCCTTTATTCTATCATTTCCATCTTTATAACCTTCATATTTTATTTACTGTTTTCAGTATGGTAATATCTAGTGTCAGCACACTGTTTTAGACTAATTTTATAGTGATCAACTAACTTTCATTTTTTGGGCAAAATCCATGGCCGCGTGTAATAATAGTCAACCTAACATGGTGTTGTTGACCGCTACACGCTGAGAGAGATACTGAGGAGGGGATCTGAGCATTTATGGATTGAATGAGTTGATGTGCAGTGAGAATAGATACTAATAACTACTAACTAAGTTACAGTCAGTAGAGAGTAGAGTGAAGTAGAGTCAGTTGAGTAGACAATACCGTTCCTTCTTCTGAAGACTTATTCTACATTCATTATGGTTTGTCTCACAATGGGTATAAGACCTCAACTAAATCACATCGCGCTCTCCGCCCATGACTCCTACCTTTTGCCATCATCTGTAGCTCTCTCCAATATTATTATTCATGTTATCTAATTGTCTGCTTATATTGAGCCCATATTTCACATGCTTAGCACTTTAACACTCTTTTTTGGTTTCAACAGTTAACAGCTGTTTATTAGTGAGTATGTTTTCCATTTTGCAAAATGTTACTTTTGTCTTGACAATTATTATTATAATATCTACATATCTCTGTTACAGTCTGCATTTGGTACAACTTCTATAGCATTTAAAAATCTATTGTCAATGAGACTATTCAATCTGATTTCCAATCTTATTGTCAGGACTCTTCCAGATACATTGACTTCTTAGATGTTGCAGATACCACGTAGCTCCATCAGTCATATGCCCACTCTACAAGTCTGCCTCCTTTTTCATTAGGCTCTCGTACAAAATTTAAAAAAAAAAAGAGTCAACTCTATCAAAAGGCATGCCACCATCCACCACCAAGCGGATGCACTTAACACCCTTAACACATCCAGCTTTCAATGCCTTAGCATTTGTTTGAGTCTCTATGTGTAGTATTCTCAACATTCTTCTAAAAAGAAATACCACATCTCTATTCATCATGATCATCTGCCATGCCAACAACCAGTTATGTTTCATCATCTCACTACAATCATCTGCCATGCCAACAACCAGTTATGTCTCATCATCTCACACAATCATCTGCCATGCCAACAACCAGTTATGTCTCATCATCTCACACAATCATCTGCCATGCCAACAACCAGTCATGTCTCATCATCTCACACAATCATCAGAGCCATGGATCAGCTCTGTGTTTTTGTCTTGATTACGCCATGTGGCCAAGCCATCTAGATAATTGCCTCTCTGCCTTCGCCTTGTTCGTGCCCAAGAAATCTTGAATGTTTACGTTTAATTTCTCTAATTAATTTAGTTTGTTGGGACTTGCTCATTGGTTTTTCCGTATATTCATCTCTGTTGCATAATAATAATTCTTATAAATGTTTAAATTAAATATTACACATACATACATGTTATGAGAAGACAAAAACTGGAACATGTTGTGACAACCCAGAAAAATTTGCGGAAAGAGAGATAGAGAAAGACAATAAAAGAGAGATAGAGAAAGACAATAAAAGAGAGAGAAAGACAATGTGAGAAGATTCTTGACAGTCTTGTGTCATGGCATGGAAGGGAGTCAACACATAAATTGATCCATAACGTCAGAGATTGTAATTTGTGGAGCGGTATGATTGCCCACTGCCAGCCGACAAGGCACTGGATGATGATAGATATTTCAGCCGTTGAGTGACTGCATAAAAAATGTGTAACATTATCTAATTACATTTGTTACAATTTAATTATAATTTTTCAGTTTGAAGAAAGGGATGTTGAAAAAAACTGGTTAGACATGGTGCGACAGGTAGCACTATTACCAGCCGGTTGCCAACCATGGAATTATGATGTGGTTTCGACCAGTGGCAGCCGGTTTGCCTACTCCGCTAGCCTCGCCATTTACATCTATGAGGTAATTTTCACATTCAGTTTTGTTATATTCTTTTCTGTAAATGCTATTAACATCTATCAGTTATTTCTCAGGTTCATTTTTGCTATATTCTTTTGCACATACGGTAATAACATCTGAGATGTGATTCTCTCATTCATTTTTGCTCTATTCTTTTCTACATCTGCTATTTACATCTTTGAAGTATTTCTGACATTCATTTTTGCTCTAATTTTTTCTACATTTACTCACCAAATAAAAAAGTAAAGGTGTAATAATCAAACGAGAAAATCTGATTAAATATCTACTGCTGGGAAAACCTTGAAATAGCCATAAATACATTCATTGGTGGTGGCTACCTCTGAAATTGGAGTGGGTTTGCCTGATGGAGAGGGACACTGGTAGTAGGAAAAGCTGGCCCACATGCAAAAATTAGTCCAGCACGGACTATGCTCAAGTTCAAAGCGAACAAATGAAAAAACAAACATTTATTGGTATGGATCAGCACCCATAGAAGAAGAGAAAGGAAATAGAGATTAGATATGAATTCTATCCATATTCTATAGTTGTGGGTTCAGGTAGATGACAGACTTGGCTAATCAAGATACTTTTCTAGAGATTACTAGTATACCATTCATAAAAGTAAACTTGTTCTTTCAGCAAGGCACTGTCATCATATGTAGGCAGCCAGTTTGAATTTCAGTGTGGTTACTATAGCTTTCAATTTGTATATTGTCTAGTGCGTCTTTGAATCTCTACTTCTTTCTGCTACTTCTGTGAGTGCCAGTCAATATCCATGAATGTATTTCTCATGCTGTTTAAATACCTAGGCTATACAGTGACATCTGATGGATTATGTGACTCGGAGATCAAGAAAACTATCACATATTCAAGGACTCATTTAAAACATACATACCACAACAAGCACAGAAATTGTTTGTTTGTTGATGAAGGATTACTTTCACTGCACATAGATACAGGTCAGCATGGCCGAATGGATAAGCACACTCGCTCTGAAACTTCAAATGTGCTGATGGTGAGGTAACGGGCTCAACCCCTACACTGGTCAGCTGGACTAAGATGCTGACTTCTCATCCTTGACATGGGGGCATATATTACAATTACCTCAGAAGTCAGAGTGTGTTCATCTGATGGCGAGGGACACTAGTAATAGGGAAAACTAATCCAGTGAACTCACTAGTAGTAGCACGTGTATGGACTACGCTTGAGTTCAAAGCAAGTGAAAGGTGGGGAGGGGGAATAGCACACAGATATCTCCCCAGGGGCTTCAGTCTCCTTCCACAAGACCATGGGGGGGGGGGGGGGGGGGGGGGGGAGTGTTTGCTGCCAGAGCTACAAAGTTCATGCTCTGTGGGATGCTTTTGGCAAACAGTTGCTCTGCGGATTGAGCAAATGAATGTACGATTGCTCGTACTTAATTTTCAAAAGGGTCACAAATTGGGCATGCAGGCCTGTTTTACATATGGTTCTTCCAACCACTGATCTTTCATACATCAGTTACCTATATATGCTTATTACATTCACATAGAAAAACACTGTCAAGAATGAGATAGATGGGATAAACACCCAGTGAAATGAAATCAGTCCTCTTGTCTTTAAAATAAAAAAATATTTAGTTGCATGTCCTTCACAGGACGTAACAGTCAACCCCAGCATTTTGGCTGTTCGTGATTCCTGGGCTAGTTTTATGTTCAGTAGTTTGCCATTGCTTTCTGAATGACCAGCACCTATACCTATTTTGAAAAAACTAGCACCGCTGTATTTCAAATTCGGGTATACAGGATTATGAATCGCATCTGTAAACCCTTCGCAACATGAGACCGGTCTTGCCTTTTATCCACCTTTTATTTACTGCAATGAGTTGCATATAATTTATATAAATTGGTTGAGTAATATATCCTTCCTCTGACTTGTGAAGAAGCTCAGTAATTACACAAACTTGTGTTATTAATCTATAAGTATAAGGACTTGTGCGAGTCATGCTGGCACAGTGGCTAGCATGCTTGCCTTCCACCCAGGGGTCATACATTTGAGTCTCCATTGACGTGGATTTTTTAAATTGGGGTTCCAGGTCGACCCAGTATAAAACAGCTACCAGGAAATGAACTAGGAAGAAAAGGAGGCGGGCAGGACACTTACCCCATCACCCGTTGAGTGCCTGCTTGCCTGTGTATATATAGGACTAGCACCATATACCCAAATCACCTCAAGGCCGTGTGAAAGAGTCCTTAACCTTTGTGCTTAGAGTATGCCACTTGCCAGTTGGTTCTACAGGGTGTTTGTAAAATCTTACTACACTTTGTATGTAGGACAAATTTGAAAAATGAAGTACATGATGTCATCAAAACATGTGCTCCACAGTCCATCAAGAAGCAATATGCAGCGAACTGCGGCAAAGTGGTCAAGCCGTCTGCCTAGCTGTCCGAAGGTTGTGGGTTTGTTTCCCAGCTACACCTTTTGGTTCACGAGTGCATTTTTCTCTGAGACTCCTTGGGGTCATCGCCGGAGCTACAGAGTTCATGCTTTGTGTGATGCTTTCGGCAGGATATGGGATAAAACCCAGGGCAATGAAGTCGATTCTCTCAACTTTTAAGACTTTCTTTTTAAGGTTGCCCTTTGCTGGAGTAATTCTCTGCACTCCAAACAGAATGGTGTTTTCATTAGAAGAAGGCATTTTTCAAATTTCTTCTACGTACAAAGTGTAGTGAGACTTTACAAACAGCCTGTATATCCACAAATGTTGTATTCTGTCTGCTCTGTGGCCTTTTAATCTGGCTCCTCATCAAGGACCTGTCTTACTGGGGTGACACTGCAGCATAGTGCCTGGGTTCACTAAGGCACTGAATTTGTCAACCAGTGTCAAGGTTAAAAGTTAGTTGCATATCCTTTACAGGACATCGCAGTCAACCCCATAATTATTTGTCTGTGATTTCTGGTCAAGTTTACATTCAGTAGTTTGTCATTGCTTTGTGAATGACCAGTACTCATACCATTTTATAAAAACCATCGCATGGCGGTCTGCTGCAAAATCACCAACAGCTGTGTTTTGAATGTGTCTGTAACCCCTTTGCCACAGAGCCGTCTGGGGTCAAGGTAGGCTTGCATTAACTAATTCTGTGCAAAGCAAAAAGTAGATTTGGACAAAACAAATATGGATGGTGGAAAATGGGAAGTAGGAGTGTATCACAGTTATGACCTACAAGTTGTTAATATGGTAGCAGACATGTTGTATTAAAAAGCAGTGACAATATTTTGGTGATAAATAAGCCCTAGGCAGGTACGGGAAATCATTAAAGACAATTAATCATCACATGGCACTGTATCACTTAAAGAGTACAGCCATGTTATGACAGTAAAACTGCAGGATTACATGTACAATACGTTTGGCTTTCAGGTTGATCAGACGTACAGCGAGTGCCGTCTGCTGTCTATTATGTCGGAGCATAAAAGTACAATAACATGTATTTGCTGGTGCCCCGAGAAACCGGACTACCTGGCAAGTTCCAGCTATTGATGGCACGGTCATCGTCTGGGATGTTAGCAAACAGCAAGCTGTAGCCAAGTAAGAAATTATGGGTTAGGTTTATACACAGAAGCCACAAACAATATGTTGCATGATTTATTGCCTGGCATACATATCTGCGTCTTGTCAGGTGCATATTGCAGAGTTATATATTAGGGACTTCGTAACTAGGGAAGGACGCTGTTTTCAGAAAGTTCAAGGTCATTGGGTTCACAGACGACTTCCTGTGGCCGTGAGTGCAGTATATGAAAATTACCTTCTCGTGTTTCCTATTGGATAAATGCGAAACTATTTTTATGAAAATTGCGAATGACAACTTTAACGATGGTTCAAAGGTCAATCTCACCTAGCATGGCAAAGAGCACTTGAATGGTTTTCATTCTCGAGAACAGGTTGAACTCTACTGCTCAAGGTAAGAAAGTTTATAGTTTGCCTTGTCTATTATCGAATTCATTGTATTTTATACCACATTTTTGAATTCTGTGCCCATTTTTACATTTAAATGTAGAATTTCAACAAGCTGCGTTATGCTAGTGGTGTAAAATAAAAATGTTTTGTGTGATGGGGTGACCCACCCAGTGGGTACTTTTCATGACGGAGATTATTCAGTGATCCCAATGGCCGAGTTGTGACATATTGGATGGATTTCTTTTTTTATTAATAAAACAAAGAGATTTAGAATCCTAAATTAAACAGAATATCAATGTACGTTTAAATTTTATAAATAAATTATTTTATTGCTTTAATCATGCCAAATGCCTTAAAATTTATGGAAGTCAATTCAGTTTTCAAACCCCTTCACAGGTCCATGGATGAATTTAATTGACTTCCTGACAGATCTATTTGTCTCTGTTATTATTTGAATTATCTTCATTGTACTTTTTCTTGCATTTATGAATTCTTTGTCCATTTTTACACATTATATTGAAGTTTTAACAAGATTCATTATTCTAGGGTGTAGAAAAAAAATATTTTATGAGACCGCCTGGTTACACTTTTATGATCAGGGAAAATTCACAATGGCGGCATCCCAGCCAGCATATCAGAAATTTCTTCAGATAATTTATGTTGTTGCTTGATTTATCAGTAGTCATTAGAATTAAATTTTCTAAATCTGCAACCATTTGTTGTATTATTACATTTGTGCTTTTATTTTCTATTTCTCTTAGATTAATCAATCATGGCAAGGAAGAGGAATCTTGATCATCTAAGATCTCATCTGTCAGTGTTTGAACCTGAATATCCCATTGAGAAAGGCTACGCTGCTCGGCGGTTGATTGTGGATGGTCGTACTGTAACAGATGTGCTTAATGAAGTGAGAGCCATTGTGCAGGCGAATAATCCCAGCAAGGAGTTACATGAGAGAAGTCTTTCAACTCATTTGTATGAATTAAAACAAATTATAATACATAAAAAATTAAATTTAGCAGCAGAATGGCAGTCACTTATTAGTCTCTTCCTTGAACCACTTCGTATCACATTCAAGAGTCTCCCTGTTGCCCCTGCTTCTTCACAGCCTGAACATACATCACCCCTAAACACCCTGAACCAACATCTAGACCACTACCACCACCAGAGACACTGATCATGTTTGTTTTCTTAATAGTTTTTATGTGTCTATATAGTTTTCTTTTTCTTTTCTCCTCAGATTTAAAGTTCACAATTAATAATGTATAAATTCTTCATGTTATTTGACAGCATTTTTTTTCAGATTTAGTAATCTTTTTATTTTCTCTTTTCAGGTTCTGGAAGACAGAAGAGATATTGAATGCCAAGACAGGTCAGTCACCAACAGAGGTAGTATTTCTCTAATTAAGGACATTTTTCTACGGTGAGTTGAATTTATACCTTTATAGTTTTAATATCTATTTATTATACTGTAAAACAAAGGTTTTTTAATACATATTAAAATTAAAAAATTTGTTGCGTACCCCTTACGGGACGTTGCAGTCAACACCAGCATTATCAGCTGCTGTTGATGTACTAGGCAAGTGTTACGTTCAGTAGTTTGCCATTGCTTTCTGAACGACCGGCCCCTATACCTTTTTCGAAAAAACCAGCACCACTGTGTTTCGAACCCGGGTATACAGGCTCACAAACCGCGTTCGCAAGCCCTTAGCCACAGAGACCGTTTCTTTTCTCGTCAGATTTAAATTTAATAATTTATAACTTCTTCATGTTATCTATCTTTATAATTTTAAGATCAATTTATTATAATGTAAAACAATTTTAAAATAAATATACCTTTAATTAATAATGTATAAATTCTTCATGTTATTTTACAGCATTTTTTTTATTTTTTTCAGATTTAGTAATCTTTTTATTTTCTCTTTTCAGGTTCTGGAAGACAGAAGAGATATTGAATGCCAAGACAGGTCAGTCGCCAACAGAGGTAGTATTTCTCTAATTAAGGACATTTTTCTACGGTGAGTTGAATTTACCTTTATAGTTTTAATAACTATTTATTATTATGTACAACTTTTAAAAAATAAATATACAGTATCTTTAATTCTTTTTCATTTCTTCTCAGAGTTAAAGTTCACAGTTAGTTAGTCGACAAATCATCCTCATTGCACATCGAACAATTCAATGCATAAGTGTTCAGTTTATTAATCTTCTTTGGCTTTCTGCATACTGTTCTTGTTTACTTCCATAGTCAGGCTACTTGTGATCGAAGCAAAAGCACCGGAACCTTTCTTTGCAATGACAGTGTCACCTTCTGTCCGTAGTTCCTGACTAGTTAGATGCAAATCTGAAATAATTAATAATTTATAACTTCTTCATGTTATTTTACAGCATTTTATTAATCTTGTTTTTCTTCTTTCTTTTCAGGCTCTTTTCAGAATCAACTGATGTCAAGTTGCATATATATTGTAATAATAAAAATATAAATCAGTTATATAATATTAATAAAGATTATTAACGGCAAACTATACGAGTACATATTCATCTGTTGACACTTGTGTGCAAATTTACTAATTTTGTTTTAGACGAACCTCATAACAACCATTTGTCCCAATAATATACCTGTGATAACCAATAATAATCAGTGCTCAATGAGTTGATTTTGGTGAGGCCGAGTCAAAGCGAAAGTATTATTTGATTGAATCAATTTTGTTTTTAAACGAACATCTTAGCAACCATACATCACTGCGACTGGGGTTGCCAGGCCTAATTGCTCATTTTAATTGCTAATTAGGTCACCATACATCATACTGACACAGCAAAGAGACCATAAGGTCTGTAGCATCATTCCGCATATTACCAAATTCATCTTGTAATTTTTAAAGCTAAAATTAAGAAAACGTACGCTAATTTGTGAAATAGTAATTAATTAGCGGCCATTTTTAATTGCTAATTAGGTCACCACACATCATACTGACACAGCAAAGAGACCTTAAGGTCTGTAGCATCATTCCGCATATTACCAAATTCATCTTGTAATTTTTAAAGCTAAAATTAAGAAAACGTACGCTAATTTGTGAAATAGTAATTAATTAGCAAAATAATTAGCGGCCATTTTTACTTCCTAATTAGGTCACCAGACATCATATCAAAAAATAAATAACATGACCAGTTAGGCCTTGCAACCCGATCGCAGTGATGTATGGTTGCTAAGATGTTCGTTTATAAACAAAACAGATAGTCTCAAAAAACACCAAAATTTTGATAATCTGGGCCAGATTTTGACCAGGACACACAAAAAATCCTTCAGTGAGCACTCTTTTGTGAAAATTTTAGTCCAAAGGTCACGACACTCACATTTACATAACTCAGCTTAGAATTGAGATACACAACTCATTGAGGTACCGTTAGATTTGGTTTTTCAAGGCCTATCTATCTGTGGTTCTCCCAATAGTAAATGATCAATTTGAAAATCATGATCAGAAAGCCTATATATATCATATGAAGTGAATAAATGGATAATACTTTAGCTGAAACTATTAGAAGACAGAGTCACAGGTATAGTCCGATGTAGAGCATCTGTTATCCCCACAGTAATTTCAAATTTAACATAATCTCTTTCTGTTTGCATAAAACTGGCTGGAACCATTTAATTTCTTACACCTCAGTATATGTGAGCAATTGTTTATTGGGTTAAGTATTTCAAGACAGTGTGTTTCGGACAGTAGATTTAGAGATGAGGAAATGTTAGAAGTTATCTTGAAGAAGAAGAAGAAATGGAACAGATAGAGGAGAAATCGGAGGAATAAAGCAAAGAGATGGAGGACAGGAGAGAGAGTGAGAGAAAGGGCATTTTGAAGGGAGGGTAAAAAGAAAATAGATGGAGGTCCTTCTTAAGATTAAATTCTCTTTCCTGAACTACCATAGTTGAGCAGAAGCTTATTCAAATTCTCCTTCCTCTAAATAAATACAATCATTGATTAGAAGGACCTAGAAATTCTTCTTTTTCGAGCTACTATCGTTGAAAAGCTTCTGGTGGTCTTGATGCCAACATATATGGTGTTTACCAGTTTGGATGAGCTACACAGGGCTGTTAAAGAGTGCATCTTCCATTGATGGTCAGTGTACCAGGTAAATCTTGCATTTCCTGAGGTCTTTAAACAAAAAAGTCGCTTAAAATTCGACAGGGTCGACTTCGTTGCACCGGATTTTATTCCGTATAGCTTGGTCTCTTTCCGCAGCGTAGAAACCATCGCACAAAGCACAAACTCTGTAGCTGTAGCGACGACCCACAGGAGTCTCTGAACAATTTCATTTGTGAACCGAAGAGCGCGGCCCGGAATCGAACCCACAACATTCGGAGCCCGAGTCAAACGGCTTGACCACTTCTCCACGGAGACTCCCGCAAGGTGTAGCCTGTTCCTGAGGTACAGTACGTAGTAATTAATGATGCTGAACTGCCTGAGGTTAGTTTTTCTGCCCATTAGCCCTGCCTTTCTGCTCATTATCCCTACCCTTCTGCCAATTAACCCTGCCTTTCTGCCCATTATTCCCACTCTTCTGCCCATTATTCCCACTCTTCTGCCCATTATCCCTGCCTTTCTGCCCATTATCCCTGCCTTTCTGCCCATTATTCCCACTCTTCTGCCCATTATTCCCACTCTTCTGTCCATTATCCCTGCCTTTCTGCCCATTATTCCCCCTCTTCTGCCCATTATCCCTGCCTTTCTGCCAATTATCCCTGCCCTTCTGCCCATTATCCCTGTCTTTCTGCCCATTATTCTCGCTCTTCTGTCCATTATTCCCGCTCTTCTGCCCATTGGCCCTGCCTTTCTGCCCATTATTCCCTCTCTTCTGCCCATTATCCCCGCCCTTCTGCCCATTATCTTCTGCCCATTAGCCCTGCCTTTCTGCCCATTATTCCCGCTCTTCTGCCCATTATCCCGCTCTTCTGCCCATTATTCCTGCTCTTCTGTCCATTATTCCCGCTCTTCTGCCCATTATTCCTGCTCTTCTGCCCATTATCCCCGCTCTTCTGCCCATTATCCCAGCCTTTCTGCCCATTATTCCCGCTCTTCTGCCCATTAGCTCTGCCTTTCTGCCCAATATTCCCACTCTGCTGCCCATTATCCCCGCCCTTCTGCCCATTATCTTCTGCCCATTATCCCTGCCTTTCTGCCCATTATCCCTGCCTTTCTGCCCATTATCCCCGCTCTTCTGCCCATTATCCCTGCCTTTCTGCCCATTATCCCCACTCTTCTGCCCATTATCTTCTACCCATTAGCCCTGCCTTTCTACCCATTAGCCCTGCCTTTCTGCCCATTATCCCCGCTCTTCTGCCCATTATCCCTGCCTTTCTGCCCATTATCTTCTACTCATTAGCCCTGCCTTTCTGCCCATTAGCCCTGCCTTTCTGCCCATTATCCCCGCTCTTCTGCCCATTAGCCCTGCCTTTCTGCCCAATATCCCCACTCTTCTGCCCATTAGCCCTGCCTTTCTGCCCATTATCCCCGCTCTTCTGCCCATTAGCCCTGCCCATTAGCCCTGCCTTTCTGCCCATTAGCCCTGCCTTTCTGCCCATTATCCCCGCTCTTCTGCCCATTAGCCCTGCCTTTCTGCCCATTATCCCCGCTCTTCTGCCATTAGCCCTGCCTTTCTGACCATTATCCCCGCCTCTTCTGCCCATTAGCCCTGCCTTTCTGCCCATTATCCTCGCTCTTCTGCCATTAGCCTTGCCTTTCTGCCCATTATCCCCGCTCTTCTGCCCATTAGCCCTGCCTTTCTGCCCATTATCCCCGCTCTTCTGCCCATTAGCCCTGCCTTTCTGCCCATTATCCCCGCTCTTCTGCCCATTAGCCCTGCCTTTCTGCCCATTATCCCCGCTCTTCTGCCCATTAGCCCTGCCTTTCTGCCCATTAGCCCTGCCTTTCTGCCATTATCCCCGCTCTTCTGCTCATTAGCCCTGCCTTTCTGCCCATTATCCCCGCGCTTCTGCCCATTAGCCCTGCCTTTCTGCCCATTATCCCCGCTCTTCTGCTCATTAGCCCTGCCTTTCTGCCCATTATCCCCGCTCTTCTGCCCATTATCCCTGCCTTTCTGCCCATTATCCCTGCTCTTCTGCCCATTAACCCTGCCTTTCTGCCCATTATCCCCGCTCTTCTGCCCATTAGCCCTGCCTTTCTGCCCATTAGCCCTGCCTTTCTGCCCATTATCTTCTGCCCATTATCCCCGCTCTTCTGCCCATTAGCCCTGCCTTTCTGCCCATTATCTTCTGCCCATTATTCCCACTCTTCTGCCCATTAGCCCTGCCTTTCTGCCCATTATTCACTGGCGTGTGAAGCGGGTGTGTAATCACGCTGCACACGCTGGACATGCCGAATTATCATAACAGAACACCACATCGGGTCCACATCGATTGATGGACGTCAGTCGCGGCGATTGGGCAATCTTGAGCATAGCCTACGATGGGTGACGTTGTGGTGTTCTGTTATGATAATTTAACGTGTCCAGCGTGTGCATGGTTACACACCCGCTTCACACGCCAGTGATCCGGGGCTTGTTTCCGGATCCGGTCAGGGATATGCACTACAGACGAGCTGAAATGAGAGTGAAACTCAAGTATAGTGCTTCCATATTGACGTGGATAGGCCTTAGGTTCATACCAGAATACGATCAGCGTTGCCAGTAGTGGGTTGTGCTCAATATTTAAATTTGAAATCCCGAAACAACCAAATAATCAATATGACTGATTGATTGATTGATTGATTGATTGATTGATTTAGGAATCGACATCACAGCATTCGGGGCATTCCCATAAGTGCTCCGTCCCCATCCTCAGCAGCCAGCGAAGAGTTCCAACACTAATAGTACCAGTAGCAATCTGATTATATGTCCGTCTCGCCTTTCCTCTGAGCGTTGAGCGTCGGCCAGATCCCCTCGTCACTCCTCGCTGTCTCATTCTTGCCAGACCATGGTAATCCATTTGCTCCTCCGAGGTGTGCACGTGCTCCCACAAGGCCGCAACCATGAATGTCATGTATCAATACTCCACCAAGTTCTGCAGAGCCAGCCAATCTGTCCGCCTGTTCATTTCCCAGCACACCGGCATGCCCCGGAGAAAAGATCTAGGCGATGCTTGTCACCCGTGACCTCCGAAGCGAAGCAAGCCATTCCGCACGAAGCCTGCCCCGTCCTCACCCTCGTCAGCATGCTTTCTGAGTCAGTTACAATCACGATGTGTGTGTGTGTCATATTCTCCATCCAGCGGAGAGCTGCAGTGACCGCCTCCACCTCCATTCTTAAGCTGGATGTTGTGGTATCATATGCCAGGCTCTCCTGTTCCAAACGTCGACCAAACATTGACCAACTAACTATGATAACAACTTGAAACCAGTTTATTTTTATACATATTGTCCCTTTATTTCTTAACATATTTTCCACCAACATTGATGCACTTATCCCATCGTTTCATCAGGCCTTCTAAACCGAATGCATGGAACTGCATGCTCTGTTTCTAAACCACGTTTTCACTTCACATTCAACTTCGGCGTCACTCGCTAAATGTCTTCCGCCAAGGTGGGTTTTCAGTGGGCTTGGCCCCTAGCGATTTCCCATAAAGCGGTGCATAGCTGGGTAGAAAAAATTACGAGGGCGAGTCAATAAGTACGTCACACAGTTCTGTGGGATGGCAGGTAAATGAAAACAAAGCACGCAGTTCTATGCAGCCGGTTTGGAAGGACTGATAAAACGATGGGATAAGTGCATCAATGTTGGTGGAAATTATGTTGAGGAATAAAGGGACAATGTATGTATAAAAATAAACTGTTTCAAGTTGTTATGATAGTTATTTTTGTACAGCCATTTGTGACTTACTTATTAACTTACACTCGTAAATATTCCAAACTGGTTTAGTTAAGTTAGTTGTGTGTCCTTTACAGGACTTTGCAGTCAACCCTAGCATTTTTTTGGCTGTCTATGATTTGCTAGGCAATTTTGCATTAGTAGTTTGCTATTGTTTCCTAAACAGTTGACACTCATACCATTAAAATCGACACAAGGTGATCTGCTTACAAACCACCTGTGACTGAGTTTGTACCCTTGACCCAGTTTGTCAGAGATTTGTGATAACCCCTGTGCCACAGATGCCAGACGCCAAATTTAATCATCATAATCTTCCACTTTTGCTGTCACGCTTCGTGGAGAGAAATAACTGGCGCTCCAGCACCAGATGGGTGGCACTGGATAGTGTCATTCCATGTGATTATACGCTGTCTTTGATATTTGTCAATCCATTTTCTTCTTTGTCGTCCTCTTGTTCTCAACAGATCTTCTTTGATGTATATCCAGTGCTGGTAGTTGATGGTGTTGCATTCTAACGACATGGCCAAACTATTTGATCTTCTGTCTTTCAATATATGTGGCACAAGGTGTTGATCCCACTGTCTGTCTGATAACATCATTTCTTACTCGGTCTCAGATAGTTAATTTGGCAGCTCTCCTCAAGCATCTTATCTCACAGGTGTTGATTTTGTGTAAGTGTGATTTGGATAATGTCCTACATTTTACATTGGTAGATTAGGGTTGGTGTGAATATGCTATTTATTATCTGTCATTTTGCCAAATTTGGTACTAATTTTAATATCTTTTGACTTCCACAAGTGCTGTAGTGCTTTTAAAGCCCCTCAGAATGAGTGATTGGTTGTGTGTCAAAAAAGATTACTTATATGAGTGGTGATCAATACCTGTGCATTTATTTATCATGTTATCTATATTATCTCAATTTCCCCCCCCCCCTCCCCCCATTTATATTGATATTTCTGTGTATTGAAATAATTTCAGACATAACTACAAGGAAGCCATTTGTTGCATTGGATGGACTCAGAACCAACAGCAGTGTTTGGCAATCACTGGTAAAAATGGCCCTGTTTGGCTTTGGCATATCGAGAATAATCAGAACCTGTCCATTCTGAAGGAGGCACAGTCTTTTGTATCGCCAGTCACTATGTTTCGGTGGCATCATGAGAGAACGTCGGATGTGGTTATTGGTCATGAGAATGGGACAGTATCATTTCTTCAAGTTGGTGAGTTGGTTGATTAGGTGACTAGCTGGTTGGGTGAGTGGCTGGTTGGTTGGTTGACTAGCTGGCTGGCTGCATGGTTGGTTGACTAGCTGGCTAGTTGCTTTGTTGGCTGGTTGGCTTGGTGGCTGGCTGCTTGGTTGGTTGACTAGCTGGCTGGCTGCTTGGTTGGTTGGTTGGCTAGGTGGCTGACTGGTTGGGTGGTTTGTTGGTTGGTTGACTAGGTGGCTCGCTGCTTGGTTGGTTGACTAGCTGGCTGACTGTTTTGTTGGTTGGTTGACTAGGTGGCTGGCTGGTAGGGTGGTTTGTTGGCTGGCTGGCTGCTTGGTTGACTAGGTGGCTGGGTGGATGGCTGGCTGGTTGGCTAGCTGTTTGGTTAGCTGGCTGCTTGGTTGACTAGGTGGCTGGGTGGATGGCTGGCTGGTTGGTTAGCTGGCTGGTTAATTGATTGGTTGGTTAGTCAACAGATTATCATTACTGCACATTAAATAGTTCAGCCCATAAGTGCTCAGTTCCCCTCCTCAGTATCTCTCTCAGCGTGTAGCGGTTGACAACACCAGTTCTTGGTTGATTGACTGTTCTTCTTTGGCTCTCCCATTATAGCGCCCTTGTCTGGCTTCAACCCTTTTGACTTGATGTTCTTATCATCTGTCTGGTCAAGAGGAATTCAACTGCCATAGGTACAGAAAGGTAAATCCCACTGAAGACAAGAGAGTGGAATTTCATAGCAGTAGATGCAGAGAGTGGAAGCCTGCTAGAGTAGATACAGAGAGTGAAATTGTGCTGCAGTAGATACACAGAGTGGGATTGTGCTGCAGTAGATACACAGAGTGGGATTGTGCTGCAGTAGATACACAGAGTGGGATTGTGCTGCAGTAGATACACAGAGTGGGATTGTGCTGCAGTAGATACAGAGAGTGGGATTGTGCTGCAGTAGATACAGAGAGTGGGATTGTGCTGCAGTAGATACAGAGAGTGGGATTGTGCTGCAGTAGATACAGAGAGTGGGATTGTGCTGCAGTAGATACAGAGAGTGGGATTGTGTTGCAGTAGATACAGAGAGTGGGATTGTGTTGCAGTATATACAGAGAGTGGGATTGTGTTGCAGTAGATACAGAGAGTGGGATTGTGTTGCAGTAGATACAGAGAGTGGAATTGTGCTGTAGTAGATACAGATAGTGGGATTGTGCTGTAGTAGACACAGAGAGTGCAATTGTGCTGCAGTAGATACAGAGAGTGGAATTGTGCTGCAGTAGATACAGAGAGTGGGATTGTGCTGCAGTAGATACAGAGAGTGGGATTGTGCTGCAGTAGATACAGAGAATGGTATTGTGCAGCAGTAGATACAGAGAGTGGGATTGTGCTGTAGTAGATACAGATAGTGGGATTGTGCTGTAGTAGATACAGAAAGTGGAATTGTGCTATAGTAGATACAGAGAGTGGAATTGTGCTATAGTAGATACAGAGAGTGGAATTGTGCTATAGTAGATACAGAGAGTGGAATTGTGCTGTAGTAGATACAGAGAGTGGAATTGTGCTGTAGTAGATACACAGAGTGGGATTGTGCTGCAGTAGATACAGAGAGTGGGATTGTGTTGCAGTAGATACAGAGAGTGGGATTGTGCTGTAGTAGATACAGAGAGTGGGATTGTGCTGCAGTAGATACAGAGAGTGGGATTGTGTTGCAGTAGATACAGAGAGTGGGATTGTGCTGCAGTAGATACAGAGAGTGGGATTGTGCTGTAGTAGATACAGATAGTGGGATTGTGCTGTAGTAGATACAGAGAGTGGAATTGTGCTGTAGTAGATAAAGAGAGTAGAATTGTGCTATAGTAGATACAGAGAGTGGAATTGTGCTATAGTAGATACAGAGTGGAATTGTGCTGTAGTAGATACAAAGAGTGGGATTGTGCTGTAGTAGATACAGAGAGTGGGATTGTGCTGTAGTAGATACAGAGAGTGGAATTGTGCTGCAGTAGATACAGAGAGTGGGATTGAGCTGCAGTAGATACAGAGTGGGATTGTGCTGCAGTAGATACAGAGAGTGGGATTGTGCTGCAGTAGATACAGAGAGTGGGATTGTGTTGCAGTAGATACAGAGAGTGGAATTGTGCTGTAGTAGATACAGAGAGTGGAATTGTGCTGTAGTAGATACAGAGAGTGGAATTGTGCTGTAGTAGATACAGAGAGTGGTATTGTGCTGTAGTAGATACAGAGAGTGGAATTGTGCTATAGTAGATACAGAGAGTGGAATTGTGCTGTAGTAAATACAGAGAGTGGAATTGTGCTATAGTAGATACAGAGAGTGGAATTGTGCTGTAGTAGATACAGAGTAGGATTGTGCTGTAGTAGATACAGAGAGTGGGATTGTGCTGCAGCAGATACAGTCACGCTGGCTGTTATACTAGCTACCTTTACTTCCCGAGATATTTCTGGAAACTCATGTTAGATTGGGTCAACCAGGAAGCCCAGGTCATTTTTAAAACAATTCACGTTGATGGGGATTCGAACACTTGACCCACAGGCTAGAAGGCAAGTATGTAACCAGTGCACCTCCATGGCTGCCTTTCTGTGGTGTCTGGATCTGGGCCATTTTATCTGTCTTAAGGGGTCTTGGGCATAAGATGCTACACCCAGATTTTATAGACCAATTGGTGTGATTTGGTAGACCTTAGGGGTGATTTGGTAGAACCCAGGGGTGATTTGGTAGACCACCGGGATGATTTGGTAGATCACAGGGGTGATTTGGTAGACCACGGGTGATTTGGTAGATCACAGGGGTGATTTGGTAGACCACAGGGATGATTTGATAGATCACAGGGATGATTTGGTAGACAACAGGGATGTTTTGGTAGACCACAGGGGTGATTTGGTAGATCACAGGGATGATTTGGTAGACCACAGGGGTGATTTGGTAGACCACAGGGGTGATTTGGTAGACCACAGGGGTCATTTGGTAGACCACATGGGTCATTTGGTAGGTCACAGGGGTGATTTGGTAGATCACAGGGGTTATTTGGTAGATCACGGGTGATTTGGTAGATCACAGGGATGATTTGGTAGACCACAGGGATGATTTGGTAGATCACAGGGGTGATTTGGTAGACCACAGGGGTGATTTGGTAGACCACAGGGATGTTTGGTAGACACGGGGATGATTTGGTAGACCACAGGGATGATTTGGTAGACCACAGGGATGATTTGGTAGACCACAGGGATGATTTGGTAGATCACAGGGGTGATTTGGTAGATCACAGGGGTGATTTGGTAGACCACAGGGGTGATTTGGTAGATCACAGGGGTGATTTGGTAGATCACAGGGGTGATTTGGTAGATCACAGGGATGATTTGGTAGATCACAGGGATGATTTGGTAGACCACAGGGGTGATGTGGTAGATCACAGGGGTGATTTGGTAGACCACAGGATGATTTGGTAGACCACAGGGATGATTTGATATATCACAGGGATGATTTTTGTAGATCACATGGGTGATTTGATAGACAACAGGGATGATTTGATAGATCACAGGGATGATTTGGTAGAACACAGGGATTATGTGGTAGATCACAGGGATGATTTGGTAGATCACAGGGATGATTTGGTAGACCACAGGGGTGATTTGGTAGACCACATGGGTCATTTGGTAGATCACAGGGATGATTTTGTAGATCACATGGATGATTTGGTAAATTACAGGGATGATTTGGTAGATCACAGGGATGATGCGGTAGACCACAGGGATAATTTGGTAGATCACAGGGGTGATTTGGTAGATCACAATGATGATTTGGTAGACCACAGGGATTATTTGGTAGATCACAGGGATGATTTGGTAGGTCACAGGGGTGATTTGGTAGACCACAGGGGTAATTTGGTAGATCACAGGGATAATTTGGTAGACCATAGGGGTGATTTGGTAGACCACAGGGGTGATTTGGTAGACCATGGGTGATTTAGTTGACCACAGGGGTGATTTGGTAGACCACAGGGGTGATTTGGTAGATCACAGGGATGATTTGGTAGACCACAGGGATGATTTGGTAGGTCACAGGGATGATTTGGTAGGTCACAGGGATGATTTGGTAGACCACAGGGATGATGTGGTAGACCACAGGGATGATTTGGTAGGCCACAGGGGTGATTTGGTAGACCACAGGGATGATTTGGTAGACCACAGGGATGATTTGGTAGACCACAGGGATGATTTGGTAGACCACAGGGATGATTTGGTAGACCACAGGGATGATTTGGTAGACCACAGGGATGATTTGGTAGACCACAGGGATGATGTGGTAGATCACAGGGATGATTTGGTAGACCACAGGGGTGATTTGGTAGACCACAGGGAGGATTTGGTAGACCACAGGGATGATTTGGTAGACCACAGGGATGATTTGGTAGACCACAGGGTGATTTGGTAGACCACAGGGATGATTTGGTGAACCACAGGGATGATTTGGTAGACCACAGGGATGAGGTGGTAGATCACAGGGATGTTTTGGTTTAGACCACAGGGGTGATTTGGTAGATCAAGGGAGGTTTTGGGTAGCCCAACAGGGATGATTTGGTAGACCACAGGGATGATTTGGTAGACCACAGGGATGATTTGGTAGACCACAGGCGTGATGGGGTAGACCACAGGGGTGATGTGGTCTGCATCATGCCAGTTTCTTAGGTGTTCTGTGATCAAATATAAATTGTGAGAGAACAGATTATGCTATGGCTGGGATTTAAGAGATGGAGTTAATCCCGCATCACATGCTGCTTTGGACTGAAAGAGATCGTGCTGTACAAAATTGAAATTCTGCATTAATTATTAACTGATTCAGTAGTTGTTGTTGTTGTTTTTGTCTTCCATTTATGTCATTGGGCGTCATGGGGAGGAGTTATTGAAGTTCCAGCATCTGTGATTAGCACCTTTACTTCAATTTTCTCAGTGATTCATGAGCTTGTTTCTAGGATCTACCAGTTTGCTAGACCTGTCAAAGGTTCCTTACTTTATTGATTCAGTGCCATATGGGTATTTCCGTTCACTGAATATTCAGATTGGGGAAGATACATGAAATAAAACAACACGATGACCCTAGTATGATGATATATCGTCCTTCCGTCCAAATAGAGGGTTACATTTGACGATATATTATCCTTCACCTGGGAAGGTTAACCTGGTCAACAAATGCCCGCAGAAGTCGGATGTGTCGGCCTAACGGCGCAAGAACGCAGCTCTGCTGTAAACGGGCACAACGCAATCACGTCCGGAAACAAAAACTCTGGATGAACGCAGAAGAAGAAGAAGAAGATTATTCTTCAGCGCTGAATCAGTTTAGGCTCTCAGGGATCGAGTGGAAAATGCAGCAGAACAAACACAGGACACCCATCTGATTCAGTGGGGGATAAGCAGAGTCTTTCAGCACTCAACACATACAGGAAAATGCAGATGGGTGCAGTCATAGAATAACTTCATTGGCTACTCAAGAAGGGAACAGGACATGTGTGGGAATATCTTGAGCCAATTATCTTGATTCTTGATGTCATATTCATATACTTTCATTAGTTAGTTAGTTAGTGCGCGGTTCCAACTTTACGGCAAAGGGTCACCCCATAATACTCCGTTCCTGTGCCAGTGAATATCACACAAAATGCTCCTCACTGCCCCATGTGAAAAGTGGACCATACAGGAATCTCAACAAATCAACAGCCCGTACAGGCATACTATGCATAATGCCGCTGCCAGAATGCCAACACAAAAATCCACCCAGAAAAATACAGTTCATTGTCAATGGAAGCTGCAGTCACTAGAAAACCAGCAGTCACACATTACTGCATAAGGAACACCCAGTTAGTTCAGCAACCGGCTGGCCGCCAATTTTCTGAACATATTTTAATTATTAGCAGAACAAATTAACAAATAACTGAGATGTAAATCTGTCATTTAAATGAAAATGTTGTGTTCCTTTATTTCAGGCGGGAAAGCACAGAAACACGTATTTAAACCAGACCCAACAACAGACAGTGAAGATGTACCAGACCCGGTTGTTGTGCTGGAGTGGGACCCCTTGTCTGCGGATTACCTTCTCATATGTAACCGATTATACGGCATTCGATTGGTCGATGTACCAAACTTAAAAACTATTATGCTCTTCCAACTTCCCAGTGCGGCATCTCAAGTTCAGACACTCACTTGGTTGAAAAGTGCAGCAGGCATGTTTGTAACTGGAGGTAAGAAACCGTGTCTAGCACATTTTTTTTCTTCTGCGATCAGTGTTTGCTGTGTGTGGTGCATAGCATCCATTGTAATGCATAGATATCCACTTTCTAGTCCTGCGTCATTTGGGCCAACATCTTCTGACTTTGATGGTTCATGTGTCTTTTCTGAATCATCATCATATGCCATGCTGGTAAGCGTGAGCGATCATGTTCGCCATCTCACTCGATCACCAGAGCTGTGGATCAGCTCAGTGTTCTTGTCTCGACTGTAGGCAGATTGCCTTCCCGGACTTGTGGGCTCTGCCTGTCTACATTTTCAATCAGGCTTTGTTGCCCTAGCCTTTGTTCTAACAAGAATGTCCACAAAGCAGTGGTGGTTTGGAATTCCCTGTGTCCTTCACATAGATAGATTTTCTTCCAAGGTTTGTGAGCTCCATCAGCCCATTTGATTTGCTCCCTTATCTTGTCCTATCAAGCGTAGACTTTTGCCAGGGAGTACTGATGTGAAATCCAATGAGCATTGAATTACTTGCCAAACTGAATGTATCTTAACAATCAGCATGGTAACGCTTCGTTGGCTACTGAAGAAGGGAGCAGAGAATGTATGGGAATGTCCTGAGTGCAGTGATGTTGATTCTTGATTTCATATTCATATTAGTTAAATCTATCTTTAAAATTAAGTGCCAGATATTTTGTTATTTACAGCCATTTGCCAGATTGTATTTATAGTAAGATAATATTTAGAATTAATGTGTATTTAAGAATGAGTGAGGAAAAGAAAAGGCCACTCCACCTCATAATGTAGGCATGCAATACAAGTAAAGGCTTAATGTAATAGTTCACTGTACATTCAACCCCAAGTCCCATCTTCATACTGAAGACCTGGTGTAATGAGCATCTATTAACAATGTCTTCAAAGTGTAATCACAAACAGAGGATCTGGTCGACACGCAGGACTTTGAGGAAAGACCAGATGGACCCATAACCAGACTGCTTGTAGTACCATTGGTATTCGGACTGTTCTTTGACTGTTGCAGATGAGGGTGGAACACGTATGGGAATGCTTTGAGTGCTGTGATGTTGGTTCTTAGCTCAACTCAACTCAACTTAACTCTGAAAATCATTGTATTCTAATGACATCACATGTCCCTGATCTCTTGGGTCATGAGATCAGATAACTATACTTCTTCGATAAGAGAGAAAATAAAACAAGAAGTTCCATGTGCAAGTTGTGCACGTTAAAAATCCTACACTAGTTGGAAATTGCAAAGAGTTGGCCATAAGTCTGCTGTCCTGGCAAGATTATGATATAACAACAGTTCTTTTTTCATTTGTGACCGAAGGATTTGGAGTACAGGAATTTACCTCATTATTTGTGTGATTGTAGTAAAGTCCTGAATTGTATCTATGGCATTATAAATATAAACAGTTAAAATGTGAATAAAGGTGAAAAATGTGAATAAAGTAAAGGCTTAATGTAATAGTTCATTGTACATTCAACACCAAGTCCCACCTTTCTCTGGAGGCTAGACACCATACAGACCCATGCGCTAAACACCATCCTGGGAGCTGGAAAAGGGACATCCAAAGAACCATGGAGGTAGCACTGGGTGTACTACCACTGAGTCTGAGGCGTAAACAGCTGACGTATAACTACTGGCTAAACGTAGCACAAGACGAAGACCACCCTGGATACCAAACGTTCAGTGACAACCGCAGCAAAAGGGGGGGCATCCCAATAGTAAAACCGCAAAGACCGGCAGGATGGGAAGCAGCAGAGAAGATGAAGGAAGAAATCGAGCTAGCAGAAACCCTGAAACAGACAAGACGGTTCAAGCCAACAATCCCACCATGGGAACTAACAGTCCCATTCACAGACTTTAATCTGGCAAAGACCATCACCAAGGACACGGAGGACACAGATGCAAGAGACGCGGCCGAGGCGTACATACAAGAAATCAGTAAGGACAACCTCATAATATACACAGACGGGTCCAAGAACGAACAGGGAGAGGTAGGAGCAGGAGTAGTGGTCCCAGACTGGAAGCTGAAGAAACAGTTCAAACTAACAGACCAGACAGCAGTATGCACGGCCGAACTGGTAGCCATAATGAAAGGCCTGGAGATTGCAGCCGAAAAACCACCACTGAGACTGTGTATATTAACAGACTCCCTGTCCTCAGTACAAACGCTCGGGAACTTCGCTAGAGGAAACAGACCCGACATAAAAGAGGAGATATTAGCGACAGCCACCAACCTCAGGTACATGGGATGCCAAGTCACCATCGGATGGATACCAGCTCACAGGGGTATCCCGGGAAATGAACAAGCAGACAGAGCGGCGAAACGAGGACTAACCAGCAGTAATAAAATCAGCACAGGCCTAGGTAAAGTAGAAGGGAAGAATATCGTCAAAAACTACATTCTCCAGGAATGGAGGAAACAGTGGCGAGACAGCGCTAAAGGTCGTCATGCATACCAAGTACTGGGTGAACCCAGCTACAAGCCACAAGTCAAGACCAACATGAAAGCACCGGCAAACAGACAGCTGTGGAGAATCAGACTAGGTAACTGGAAAGACACAAGAGAAAACCCATTCTGCAGAGCATGCCTAGAAAACAACACCATTGAACACTATTTACTAGCATGCGACAAGTACAATAGTGAACGAAGGGAGCTAAGAGATCACTTCGTCAAAACTGGGACTCCATTGACAATGACGGAGTGCCTACACACAAACAGCAACCCAGAAATACAGCGGCTGGTCAGACAGTTCATCTGCAGAACTGGGAAGGCCACATAACCTCCCTACATTGTATATATTTATATGTCTATATGTTTATTTATTTTTTTATGTATGTGCATATACATGTACATATATCTTAAAACAAAACAACAAAAACAAGCTGAGTGGCGGGGTGAGTGACAGGATGGTGAGTTGGCTCTTACGGAGGGCTCCTGAACGGGGATGACATGGAGACCTGGTTGTCTTGTTGTCGCACCACCCCATACACCGATGATGAAAACAAGAAAGCGAACGTAGAGGAAGATGGGCAGCTGACCGGCGGAACAACTTGAGACTGCACTTAAATTCACTGCCTTTGCCAATATCAAGTCCTTATGAGAACTGAGTGGTCTCGAGGTATGGTGTCTACCTCGAGTGCTGGAGGTCCCGGGTTCAGGCCCCGGTGAGGACCGGGATTTATTTAAAAAATCCACCTGGACTTCCAGTAACAAAATTTCCCCTGGTCTCTGGGTAGTGAGAGCGGACGCCAGTGTGTATTGTTGCGCACGTAAAAAATCCCTTGGCAGTTGGAAATCGAAAAAGAGTAGCCTAATGGCACTGCCCGGGCAAAATTTCAAGTTAAAAATCTACCCAAGTATTTCACGATCCTCGCCGATACAATGGATTTTGTGCATTGAGCCGAGTTTCTCCAGACTCAGGTTTGAGTTAGGAGGAAGACGGAGCACTTATGGGTTAAACCGTGTGCTGTGATGTTGATCCAACGACTAAACTTAACACTAAAACTAAAACTATGAGAACTGAACGTGACCGGGACCAGCCCGGTGAGAACAACACAGCATAAGACAAAAGAAAATAACCAGACAGCACAAAAGAACTTTATCCGACAAAGAGCGGAACCAATAAAACCAGTATGAATTAGGACTAACAATCCACACAACCACGGATCTCAACAATAACCGACGCTGAGGAAGCAGGTTTAACGACACCGATTTTGGAATTTTTTTTTTTTTTTTTTCGAAAATTGGAATTGGTGAATAAAGATAACATCATCATCCAGTGCCTTGCCGGCTGGTGTGTGCGATCATGCTTATCCACAAATTCCAACTTCAGACAACATGGATCAATTCTTGTGTTGACCCCCTTGTGTGCCATGTCACAGGATGTCAAGAATCTTCTCTCACTGTCTACCTCTATCAATGCCATGGAGATAGAACAGATTATTGATGAACTATGGGAATTATTGGGGGAATCAGTCCAACAGACATGAAAAGGAATCATTCCTTCTAAACATAGAATTGCAAAAAAGAAATGGATGACTGATGAAATTTTGAAGATGATGGTTGAAATAGGAACTAAACAGAAAGATTATAATAGAATAAAGATGTAAAGTTAAATATAATATAAAGATAAAATATGAATAAAGGTATAACATAAAGATAAAATTTAAAAGTAATTTCAGGATCGACACCAGAGTGTAAAGTATTTGGATGTGAAAAATACTACAAGTCCATATTATCATGGTTTGTGACCAGTTCCCTTCATCACCATAATGTTTTTTTCCAGATAAATCTTTCCTACCCATACACGAAGTTAGGTTTGTGCCAAGAAAACAACATACCGGCCACAAAAAATTATTCTGGTCAAGAACGAACGAACAAACAAACTTTATTTTCAAAGGGTTAAGAATTGGGCACACATTCTGCCCTTCTTCTCTCTTTCCTTTCAAACGTGATTTCATTCATGCATCACTTATGAAGCCAATCTTAGACAACAACAGAACAATATGCATTGAAACGCTTGGGAAAAAAATCAATAATACATGACTCACTAGGCAATTTTTAACATGGCCATTATAAATACCTAAGCAAGCTGTATCATACCATACATATGGGAATATTTATTATAATAGTTGTTGTTTGAGGTAATTTTTATTGTTGTGTTATGGGGGAATGTAGTCTGTACTGAGATAGTGTGCAAACAGGTTACGACTGTATGTGTAGTCTTTGATTCTTATGGAAGATTGTTCCACAACTGAGCGGCAGATTACGCTAAACTTGTTTTGTATAAGTCTATCCTAGGTTTAGGGAAATTTACTGGTCAAGAAAACATACTGATCAAGAAAACATATACTGGTCAAGAAAAATATACTGGTCAAGGAAAAATATACTGGTCAAGAACAAATATACTGGTCAAGAAAAAACATATAGCCAATACTGGAAATGAAACCCCAGATCTCTGTTTCAGCAAACCGTTACCCTAAACTTCTCCACCAGTACAACTGTTTATTTAATGCAGTGATTTTATAACCAGAAATTCTTTCACTGTGAATTCATTTCAGATTCTAAAGGCGGAATTCTTCGAATCTGGAATGTATCAAATCCTTTGCCGATTGAGAACATGAAAATTAAAAGCACAGGGTTCCATCGGCTAGAAGTGCTCAGCTGCTCCAATGGATGTGTTGGCAGTGGTTTGAGCAGTGATGTAGCAAATGGAAGCAAGAATGCTGGTTTCAGACATGTAAGAAAAGTAGTTTGTGTTTTTAGTAATTGAGTCTTTATTGGCTAAGATGTGGAGAGGCTCGATGTTTGTGATTTACTAGCATGTAAATAAATCAGGTCTCAGTCAGATGTGACTGAGCTACCATATGGCAGTAGACAGTGCTACCTGCTTTCTGTTGGTGCTGAATGCTGGGCGGCACTCACCAAACCCAACACCCCAATATTATGTCAATGGCTTCAGGTGGAGGGTACAAGCCTCATCCAAGTGTGAGGAAATGCAACCTAAAGACTAAATGTCATAGCAGGGCAGACCAGACACTAAGATTGAGCCTTGGAATGTGATCAACATAGGACAATTAGTATAATGAGTCACATCATGAAGATTTTGCTGAGAATTGTCATGCAAAGAGTTATGAAGAAAATACAACCTGAAATAGGAGAAGAACAGTGTGGGTTCTTAGACGGCAAGGGTACAGTAAATGCTGTGTATATGCTAAGAACATTAATTGAATGGTTTATAGAAGTGAATAAAAACCCACATCTTTGCTTCATTGACCATACAAAGGCTTTCAATAAAGTAAGACATGTCAACATGATGAAGATGCTTGCAGATCTACAAATTGATGGGAAAGACCTTAGACTTGTAAAAAACATATATTGGAAACAACAAGCTGCCATAAGAATTGATAATGAAGTAGGTCAATATCAGCCTATTAAGAGAGGTGTGTGACAGGGATGTGTAATGTCTCCAGATCTTTTTTCCCTGTACAGTGAAAATATTTTCAGAAATGTAGAAGATATGAAAGGAATCACCATTGGGGGATGTAACATCAATAACATTAGATATGCGGATGATACAGTATTGATTGCAGACAATGAGCAGGATCTGCAACATTTAGTAGATGCTGTTGTTGCACACAGTGAACAACTAGGGTTAGAATTAAATTGTAAGAAGACACAGATTATGGTCGTCACTAGGAAGAACGAAATACCACAATGTAATATACAAGTAAATGGGAATGTTCTTAAACAAATGAATCGGTACAATTATCTCGGAACAGTCATAACATCTGATGGGAGATGCCTTGAAGAGATTAGAACAAGAATTACCATGGCGAAGGTAGCCTTTTGCAAGATGGAAAACATACTGACCAATAAAATGATGTCATTTGCAACGAGAAAAAGAGTGTTGAAGTGCTGCATAGAACCTGTACTTTTGTATGGATGTGAAGCGTGGACAATGAGCAAACAAACTGAAAAAAATATAATAGCTGTGGAAATGTGGTTTCTGAGAAAAAGGCAAGGAATACCATGGACAAACAGAAAAACAAATGACCAAGTCCTACAAAAACAAATGAAAACCATAACCTGATTAGAGAAATTAGACGTAGATGGTCACAATATCAATATTTGGGACAGGTTATGAAAATAAATTTTAAAACTTGGTGACAGCTGGCAAGATTGAAGGGAAAAGAACAAGGGGAAGGCAGAGAATTAAATAGCTGGATGGCTTGACCATGTGGTATGGTCGAGACAATTCACAGAGCTGATCCACGACTGGTGATCTTTTGAGATGGTGAAATATGACCTCCTACGCTTATTGGCATGGCACATGATGATGATGAACGAACGCTACAAAATTTAAACAGCTCGGTATGTTTGATTCTTGCAAAAAAGGTGACAGATAATTAACATAGACATACCTTACACCACATTATCTCTCACTTTATCTCAGGAGTTACACATACCAAACTGTTTTCATTTTGTTTTGTTATATCCTGCTGCAGCTGGTACTTCTCTTATCTACTCAACACTGTTTGTTTATGTTTTGTCTCATCTGTTTAACTCATTTCATCTTCTCTACCATTAACTCTTCATCTGACTTCTTGGCATCCACATTACAGAGACATATAATGCCGCTTGTCAGAGTACATATGTGGGATTCTTGTCTATAGATCAATTTGTATGTTGTTTGAAGCCTAAAGTTGCTTAAATATAATATGTGAAACAAACCACACAAAAAATTATACAAGACTTGCTTTATAAGAAATGCAAAGAAACATCAATTATTGGGGAGGTCATTGTATTAGCATGAGAAATAAATACACAGGGATTGATTGTAACAAGTTATGTGGAGGGTCCCAAGTACCCCTGTCACAATTCTTCACTTATTATTCTTTAGTCCTGGCTGGGATAGGCCTTTGCTCGACAACCCTTCTCCGTTCCCCGGACTCACTGTCACTCTCTCTCTCTTGACCTCTGGACCTATTCCCTGAGGTGTCTTTCTGGCTGACACACATATAATATAGCGATCATCATAGTAAACTATAATGTCAATTTAATAAGTTAATAAAGAACAGCACAGGAAAACATCAAGGCAGTTAAACAGATAGTTCTCTACAAACAAACAGGGGTAAGGTTTGTAGTCCAGGCACAAAGCCTCATAAGTATGATAATCATAGGCCCAAGAATATGACAATGTCCCATCAGTCGACATCTGCCTCACCGATTATGTCCTTAGTTAGTTCCCTCCTTCCTGATCGGTTGTACGAACCACAGGCTGCTGTAGAACCAGGCCTCCGGGTTTGAGTGAACTTCTCTACATAATGAGTCCAGTGTTCATTGAAACCTCAGGGTATCATTTGGCACAATGTTGGGTAGGATTTACAATAATGGGAACAGTTCTTGTATGGGGGATGGCTATGTGCCTTTAAATGTACAGACACGGATGCTGATGACTGAGAATCTGACGTAGGTCCAGCCAGGAACAGAGAGTCAGCCACTTCTATATTGACGATGGGTTTGGTATTGAGCGGGGACTGAAGAATGCCACTGGATCAGGACTAATCGGACATTGATTCCTTGATTGGAGTAATTAGCCTGTGGCCGTCCTGAAAGTCCATGGTTCACCTGAGAATTTCTTAAGGTGATTCTCTCATGGCCTTGCAGATCCCTTCTGCTCCTTTCACTTCCAGGAGGACCCTGGAGATGACAGAGATTAGTGAGCGACTGGGCTGACTCATGTACCACAATGCTGAGGACCAATAGGGCCTCAGTTAATAAATTTGTCATGCATTTACCTTACCCAATCAATTAGATAAGAGGCCCCAGTGAATGGGCCTGACATGTCAGGTAGCCCCTGGATTGGCCACGTCCTTGCTTGACTAGACCTCCAGCTTGTATAGGTCCTGTTAGTTTCCTTAGGAACTCTGTGCATACAAGATTCACTCTCTTCTCTCATACCATGCCTTTATTATGACTGGGCACATTCGTTTCCCGGCTTCCCTCTCACTTGCAAACCCTGCCTTTCTCACGACAAAGCTCTTGTGGTGTTGTGTGGGTAATTATGTGTGTTTTCCCCCCTCTCCTGTCATATGTGAAGGGGAACGTGTAGATCATACCCAGTGTTCTCGGGACCCATCTTCCATGCCCTATTGAATAGCCTCTTTTGGGCTTATATGGTTCGTTATTTCTCGCTGAACTAATATTATAGTATTGGGTCTGTAGGGAACGAAGTGTAATTCCCTATCCCCAGCAAGAATAGAAAAGAAGAAACTACCCGTTCCGGCCGCTGCTCTTGTCTGAGCTGTTGCCGCAATGCACAGGCAGTGCCTCACATTACACGTAGATCTAGATGATCTTATCGACCAGTAGCTATTCAGTCCACCTGGCCACCCTATCCGCTAAAAGACAAAAGAATTACCACAGTGTATATCCCCCTCCGCCTAAAGAAGACAGAACATAGATGGTTGGAACCCGTCCCCACGGAGCCCTCCCCTCCTTCCGGCATTCTGTGGATATGTTACGTTTATATTCAAATTAAAGATGACCCTATGCAGAGTTCAGGCCGTAGGAAGAAAGATAACCCCCGCCCATCTGCTGCCAAGAACAAGCAAAATCATCTAGAGCAATATATTGCTCAGATTCGTTCCCAGGCCATGCCAAGAACAAGACGCTTAGCTAGATTGGCCAACGGTCAACCCACTCCCAATATGGCATGACTGGCTTTTCGCCAATTCATCTCACCAGTCGAGACAACAGAGAGTTATAGGCCAAGGTCTGGCAGGACTAATTAAAACCCTGTTTTACCTTTCAATCCACCAGCAGGATGCTGCATTTAATCTGTCTCAATCTTTGAATTGTCAAATTGACATGATGCAGTCTACAAATGGTAGTTGTTTAAACGGACATTGATGGCCCAAGAAATTATATTAGTGCGTACTTGGTGCAAGGCGCCCTATCGGGTTTTCCCGAAGAAAAGTAAAACTTCCAATAGTTCTCTTCAGAAGATCGGGTTGTAAAAGTAACCAAGAGAACTATCTTCCATGAGGATTGAGCGAATAAGATAACTGAGGGTTCCCGAAAGCTGTTTCCCACTGTTTTATCAAAATCAAAGAAAGGCATGAGGACATGGCCACTGGCGTTTTGTTACATTGATCAACAACCATAGAAGCTGAGGAAAGAAGTTAATCCCTGTGTGGCTACTATAGCTTTCAGTTTTTATCTTGTCTAGTGTGTCCTCTTATCTCCACTCCTGTCCTCTAGTTTAATAAGAGCACAGTTAATTAAAATTTTAAAAAACAGAGGACATTGCAGTCATACACCTTCATTGGCAAATAAAAACAACAGTCCAGTAAGAATAATATAATAAACACAAGCAAAAATAACACTCGGGCATAAATTACCTGAACTGATTATGTGCCAACAGATAATATATTGCCACATGTGACCTCCTAATTGGACAAAAAGGAGATATATTGCTGTACTGGGGTCATAGTGTCATTTGTTTTGTTTTGTGGTATTTCCTGCAATTTCAATATCATCAAATGGCAAATCAGAAGACGAGATTGAAAATAGATGCAATAAGGCAAACCAACTCATTGGACAGATGGCACCAATACTAAAGAACAAATATGTATCAATAGTTACTAAAAAAGCACTCTACAACACAATCTTCCTACCAACTCTATGCTACCAATGCCAAACCTGGACAATGACAGTAAGAGAGAAAAGAAAAATCACAACAGAAATGAGATTCCTGAGAAGAATACTCAATGTATCAAGACGAGAGAAAATCAGAAATGAATAAATCAGGACTAAAGTGGGGGATATAGGAGCGCTAGATTTTATTCGCAGACAGCAAGTTAAATGGTTTGGCCATGTAACTAGGTTACCATCTGACAGTATACCACAACAAGCAATGATGTACAGACCAAATGGAAGCAGAACAAGAAGCCAACAACGTAAACGATGGACAGAGGGAATAGCAGAGTTGATGGGACTATTGATACATGAAGCCCATAAGCAGGCACTCTCCCGCTGTTTATACTTCACCTCGACACCGCAAGGTACAAGGGGAACAAGATGAGATGAGTTAACAGGGATTTCCATTATAATACTTGTTCATTTGATTGTGTACCAGTGTTTGATCTAAACTTACCTTTTGGTTGGCACCAAATCAGTTGAAAAGAAAATTAGTATTTCTACAATATTTTATTTTTGCAGATTTCCTCAACGAGTAAGGCAGAGTCACAAATGTTTGTCACACTGTCACATGTCACACTTCCCCACGTTCAAGTGGTGTGTGCATTTAAAGATGGAGGAGTCGGACTGTACGATATAGGCAAAAGAAAATGGATATTTCTGAGAAATCAGGTGACATATCAGAATAAGTAATTTCTCCATCCTGTTTTAAGGTCTACTGAAATATAGATTGTATTTTTAATGACTGCGCAGTGTTTGAAAATATTGCCGGTCCAAGTTTTGTATTCACCCTCTGTAAAGTTCATACAGCATAATAGGTAAATACAAAACGTGGACCGGCAATATTTTCAAACACTGCACATTCATTAAAAATACATTTTGTATACTACTCAGGTTGCAGTGGAAACAAAGTTAGCCAATCAAATTCAGTCAAGGACCCTTTTACATGTCTTAGGGTACGTTTGGCATATGGTGCTAGACCCATATTTTTGCTAGACCAATCAGCACTCAGTGGGCCATGTAGTCAGTATCACAGCCACTTTTACTTTCCAAGAGATTTTCTGGTACCTGTTTAAGGCTAGGTTGACCTGGAATTTTTTTTTTAATCATTTTGTTATAAGGGCTCACGGTTCCCCCAGGGGTCCAGAGTCGCCCCATCAAGTTCCCACGTCTCTGTGTTTCACTCGGATGACTGCCTACCCTGGCGGCCCTGGCAAGATCAAGTGCAGATACTACACCTGATCTTAGCCAAAAGGCTGAGAAGCGATAAAATTCATCCAGATGCAGATTTTAACCATGACTTCCAAGCCAACAGACTAGCATCTAGTTACTCTTCTACTGTGAAAATTAGTTATAGATATCTGGATAAGCTTGATTTAACTGTCCTTCCACACTTACAGGGTTAACTTTTTACTGCTTAAAATAATTTTTATGTACGTAACAAACAATATAATGAGTATTTCCGGTTTAGTTCTTGCAGTTATTCCTGTAACTTCTACTTAAAATGATTGCATATTGTTATAAAAGGGGAATTACAAACAAATATTTGTAATGTAAGGGGAAATTACACATCGCTTAAGCGACAGCAGAGGAAGGAGGTGGACAGATAAAACAAGAAGATTAAAAGATAGTGAAAGAGCAGACTTTTCATAATTCCATACTCCTCATGTTATGTTTTTCTGCTCATATTATTTCAGATGTTTTCTCCTTCAGCATCACATATTTTTTAAAAGTTAGCTGCATGTCCTTTTACATGCAGGTGGATAACTTTCTACAGAAAATTGACTGATGGGAATAGCGGACACCAGAATAAAGGGGCAAGGATGCAAGGAGATCCACTACAGTTACACGTTTGTCTGCTCTGGAGTGGAACAGCAAGAAAGGGCAAGACACGGTGTGGGAATAGTATTGAACCGTAGTAAGAAGAATACTAGAAATAAAAATATATATCAGAAAGAATCATAACAGTGAGAATGAAAGAACAAACAATTACAACATGTGTACAAATATACGTACCGTGTAATACAAACAAAAATGAGCAAGAATGGGAGGAAATCTACGAAGACAACCATGACATGCTAAATAAAATAGATAAGCAGGACAACATCATAGTTATGGGAGACTTCAATGCAAGACTAGGACATAACAGAGCGGGCATAGAAAAACATCTTGGAGCATTTGGAGACCAACATAATGAAAGACATGATAACAGAAGTAGACTGTTAGAGCTATGCAGCCAACATGACCTCTATGTAACGCACACATTCTATAAACACAAAGACTCACAAATATACACCTGGTATAAATGGAATGATCTAGATACTAAAAGCCAAATTGATTTTATATTAATAAGAAATAACAGAAAAAGAAATATTTTAGATGCAAGGGCAGTGCCCAACTTAAATATAAACACAGACCACAAAGCATTTGTTGCCACAATAAGAACCATCAAACGAAGAAAGCAAAGACCAGGAAAATACATGCCATGCCAGTAAATTTTAAAAACCTCAAAGACGAGGCAGTGAGGTAAAATTATGAGAAAGGCCTAACTGAAATCTTTGTAAAATTACCTACAGAAAGAAAAACAGTGGAAGAAGAATGAGAGATATCCAAATCAAGCATTTTAAATGCTGCAAAATAATATGTGGAACTACGAAAAAATGCAAAACACTGATAAAGAAAATAAGTTGATGGAACACAGAGGTAAAGAGAGCTATAAAAGAAAAAGGAAAAGTATAAAAAGTTGTTTAAGAGCAAACAGGAACATGATTACATTGGATATAGAATAGCGAGAAGACATGTGAATAGAATAGTTTTTTTTTGTTGTTTTTTTTTGCATATCCTTTACAGGACATCGCTGTCAACATCAGCATCTTTCAGCTGATTGTTGATTTCTTGGCAACATTACACTCAGTAGTTTGCCATTACTTTCTGAGCCACCGGCTCCATACTCTCATAAGTCACTGGCGCGACTCGAACCGCTTCCAACTCTCGTGCGCTCACGTCAACCACGAGAGTATTCGGGATTACGGAGAAAGCTGCTAACTCCTCGACCAGTGAGACCGGCAAATAAAATAGTAAAGAGAGAAAAACAAAAAGACTGGGAGGAGTATGGAGAAACCCTAAATAAATATTACAAGAAGGCAACTAGAAACTTCTACAAAAACAAATAAGTGCAATGAGAACCAGAGGAGAACCCTTTGATCCAACTGAAATAATTAACAGCGAAAATGGAGAATCAATAGTAAACAAAAACAAATCCTATTAAGATGGAAACAGTACTTCGAACAATTTCTCAACATCCCATCAGATGTCACAGGAAATCAAGAAACCGACGCAGATGCAACCGAAGAACTAGAACCAGACATTCTGAAAGAAGAAATTATAGAAGCCGTCAGATTAGCCCCATTGAACAAATCACAGGGACAAGATGAAATACCAAATGAACTAATTAAACAGCAATAGAAGTAGGAACAGCTTGGCTACATAGACTATTTAACCACGTTTGGGTAGAACAACAGACCCCCATGAGACTGGGGAAATGCCATAATTATCCCAATTTGGAAAAACAAAGGCAGCAAGAGACTGCACACAATACAGAGGCATTTCCCTTTTGAGTCATACTGGGAAAATATTTTGCAAAATTCTTGAGAAAAGATTACGAACTACTATAGAACCCCAGCTAAGCGAAACACAACTTGGATTTAGGAGAAACAAAGGATGCACAGATGCCATTTTTACTCTTCTTGCCAGACCATGGTAATCCATTTGCTCCTCTAAGGTGTGCACGTGCTCCCACAAGGCCACAACCACGTCTGCCTTGTCATGTATCAATACTCCACCAAGTTCTGCAGAGCCAGCCAATCTGTCCGCCTGTTCATTTCCCAGCACACCGTCTTGCCCCAGAGAAAAGATCCAGGCGATGCTTGTCACCCGTGACCTCTGAAGCGAAGCAAGCCACTCCGCACGAAGTCTGCCCGTCCTCACCCTTGTCAGCATGCTTTCTGAGTCAGTTACAATCACGATGTGTGTGTGTGTCGTATTCTCCATCCAGCGGAGAGCCGCAGTGACTGCCTCCACTTCCATTCTTAAGCTGGATGTTGTGGTATCATATGCCAGGCTCTCCTGCCCCAAACATCGACCATTAGCTTTGGCTATGAACCCCCAGCCACTTCTCTCACCTCTTGACACCGAACCATCTGTGTAGATAATCACATCACTCGAGTGAGCATTGTCCTGAATTAGTTGCTGGATTTCCACTTCCGTGGCCCCTGCTGGCCACTCCCTGCACTCCCGGCTTAATGTGATTATAACTCTGCACAAGTCTGACTGCTCCGCTGGCACTCTGACCCACTCCTCTCCACGCCTAATGTTCTCCAAGGGGCACACCTGTCTGATCGTATCCTCCGCCTGAGCCATCCATGATTTCCCTCTTATCAGTCGCTGACCCTTAACTGCATCCAGCGCCTCATGCAGTGGGTGGTCTGTGTCTGCAGCTACTCTGAGGTATGCCTTCGCCTGCATCACCTTGAGTCTACCAGCAACAGTCGGCAGACCAAGGATGTAACGCATACACACTACTGGGGTGTCTCTAGTGCATCCCAGAATGACCCGCATAGCTTCGTTCTGTATGCGCTCTAACTTCACCAGCTGACTCTCTGAGACAGTGAGCAGACCTAATCCATAATCAATTACTGAGAGGATCAAGTGCTGGTATAGTGTGAAAAGCATTCTCTGCTCTATGTCCATTGCAGCCATAGTTTTAAGTGCATTGAGTCCCTTTTGAGATCTTGTCACGACCGTCTCCACATGGTCCTTGAAGGATAGGCTCCTGTCAAATGTGATCCCCAGATACTTCAGTTTGTTCTCTCTGCTGACATTTCTACCATCTATCGCGAGGCTTGGGACATCAGCTCTTACAATCCTGTTGTCCAGAGAGCACCACAAAACAGCCGCCTTTTCCGGGTGGATGACAGCACTCATTTCTGTGCACCAGTCAATCACTTTATCTACTGTCGCCTGTAACTCCTGGGCTGTTTGCTCCCTATCTCTCCCCTGCCTATATGCAAGAATATCATCTGCAAATGTTAGTATTCTTCCAACCCCTGGTGCTTCTAGGTTTGCAATCTTGCTCGTATACACATTAAAGAGCACCGGTGAGACTGCAGATCCCTGTGGCAGTCCCGGGGTTAACATATGTTGCTCTGAGGTCCATGCGCCCAGACGGAGAGCAACCCGACGAGAGTGCAGGACGGCTGCTATCCAGTTCACCAACCAGGGATTGACCCCCTTCTCCATCAGTGCGGTCATCAAAATATCATATCGAACTCTATTGTACGCATCCTCGAGATCAAGCGCTACCGCCATCGTTTCCTGTCTACTCTGGAACCCCTCATAAACATCAAAGGCAAAAGTGGATGCATTTGACCAGGTATCTTTTCCTGGCCTGTAGCTTATACAACAACAGTGAATGCATAGTGAGAGCAACTGGAGGACACTCAGAACCCTTCACCATAAGATCTTGAGTACGAAAAGGTTGTGACCTGTCCCCTCTCTTGTTCATAACATATATAGACAACATATGTTAAGAAGCCAGCCAAACAGAGACCGCAAGAACACCGCATGACGAGAACACGAGAAGAACCATCTGCAAGAAGAACCATCTGCAAATCTAACCATTAGAGAACTCCTGTTTGCAGACAACCAAACACTAATAGCAAAATCAGAAGCTGAATTACAAGACCACATGAATAGACTAGACGAAATGTGTAGGGAACATAACATGAAAATCAGCACAAGTAAAACAGAGGTAATGACTATAACTAAAGAAGAAAAAAACAACAACAATTCAACTGAACGAGCATCCCTTGAAACAAGTAAAGAGTTTCAAGTACGTAGGAAGTATAATATCAAATGGCAAATCAAAAGACGAGATCGAAAATAGATGCAATGAGGCAAACCAACTCATTGGACAAATGGCACCAATAGTAAAGAACAAACATGTATCAATAACTACTAAGAAAGCACTTTACAACACAATCTTCCTACCAACTCTATGTTACCAATGCTAAACCTGGACAATGACAGAAAAATAGAAAAGAGAAATCACAACAGAAATGAGATTCCTGAGAAGAATACTCAATGTATCAAGAAGAGATAAGATCAGAAATGAAAAAATCAGGACTAAAGTGGGATTATAGCTGCACTAGATTTTATTAGAAAGCAGCAAGTCAAATGGTTTGGCCATGCAATTAGGTTACCAACTAACAGTATACCACAACAAACAATAATGTACAGACCAGATGGAAGCAGAGGAAGAGGCCGACCACATAAACGATGGACGCAGGGAATAACAGAGTCCATGAGAATATCAATACATGAAGCCCATAAGCGGGCACTCTCCTGCTGTTTATACTTCATCTCAACACAGCAAGGTACAAGAGGAACATGATGAGATGTCCTTTTGCAGGATGTTGCAGTCAGTCTCAACATGTATTGACTGTTTGTGATTTACAAAGCAATTTTAAGTTCAATAGTTGGCCATTGAATTTTGAATGGCTGACACCTCATACAATTAAAATCAACGCAAAGTGACCAGATTTCAGATCTCCTACAGCTGATTTTGAATCCTTGATTGTGTTTCACTAACCCATAAGCCACAAGCACCAGTATCACACATTCATTGTTTTATTTTCCTGCTCATATTATCTCCATTCAAATACAGAGATTCTCGAAAAACTGGGAATGAAAAGAAAGTTGATGAAAGAAATAAAAAACAGGCAAGTGAATCATTTCGGCCACGTTTAAAGACATAACACTCTTATAAAAAACATACTGGAGGGTAAGGTTGAAAGCAAGCAAGCAAGAAGTAGACAATGATACAAGTGGGAAGATAACATCAAGAGATGGACGAACAGCAATCTGACAGAATGTACAGTCAAGGCGAGAGACAGTGTTGGAGATCCATTGCAGCAATCTTATTGTGAAGACTGCACCTGATTGATTGATTGATTGATTATCTCCATTGTTGGTGTCTGGCCTAGGAGTGCGTAACTCGGTTTCACAATCCCGACATGCCGGCTTCGATGTCAGCCACATGTGGTTTGGGAGCAGATCACTTTGCTTTGGTTTTCACAATGATATGGGTGCCAGATTAACTAACAATGAGTGCCTTGAAAATCCCCTCCAGTGAGAGCTCTCATGTATACATATCATTGGCACCTTGCCGTCTTGACAGACGATAGTTTGTGCTTTAAAAAGGCATAATAACTTTTACCTATGGCGGTAGCGAATGTGACTGATAAGGCCAATTTGGGCTGTAAATGTCCATTCACAGTGGGTGCATGTAAACACATGGTCATTTCCATCATCATGCACCATCTTATGTCTCACACGCTCGGTGTGTGACTTATCTGCAATAATTTTCTCCTTTGTCTTTATTCCATTTCTGATGTTTGCTCTCCATGCAACACTTTCAGCTGCGACTTGCTCCCAATGTGCATTATTAATGCCTGTATCAATCATGTCCCGCTTACACACATCTTTGTATCGTAGTAGAGGCTGACCCTGAGATCTCTTACCCATCTGTAATTCACCAAAAAAGATGTCCTTTGGTATTCTACCATCATCCATCCTCCTAAGATGTCCTATCCATCTAAGTCTACAAAGACTGAGCATGGAATAAACTGTCACACAACCTGATTTTTCCAATACTTCAGTATTTGTGATTTTGTCTTGCCACTTAATACCAAGAATTCTTCGCAGACACTGCATATGCTTTGCCTCTCCATAGCACAAAGCCTGGGCTAAAATATAGAGATCATGTGTTGCCCATGCAGCATGATCCCTCTCTCGGCCTGCCTAGTTCACTCCAGAGGAAAGGTAACACCCCTACATCTGGAACAACGTGGTAAGAGGGCGGGCGCGCGCAGAAGGCACTTAAAATGTGACAGATTGGGTATCGGAAATGTTCGAGTACTGTACTGGAACTGTGCATCATTTAGTCAACGCCGACCCATTCTTGAAAAACTACTCTACGGAAACGATATTGTAGTCTTGCAAGAAAACACAGCTCACCGACGGAACAGTCAAAGTTGCGGGATTTCAGGGTTTCTTTAACAGGCGGCACCTCGGACAGGCCATTCTGGTCCGCGACAACATAATAGTGTCTGAGATCGATATGTCCGCCTGGAACAGCGATGCCCTGCAAGTGCAGGCATTAAGAATAATGACACCAGTGCAGCTTGTAATCGTTAACGTCTATGCGCGAAATGGGAAGGTCGACGTGCGACAATGGCAGAGTTTGTTCGATATGGATGAAAGGCATATCATCTACTGCGGGGACTTCAATGCCAGAGGCAGTCAATGGGGGAATTGCATCACCAATAGACAGGGAGAAGATTTGGAGGACGCCCTGGCATCTGCTGCCCTAATCTGTCTGAATGATGGGAAGGTCACTAGAATGGCCACTCGACCAGGCGACTCTGACAGCATCATTGACTTGGCTCTGGTGTCGCCCACCATCGCACCAAGGTGCCGGTGGGGCACACTGGGATTACCACGATAGTGACCACTACCCTTGTGTCATCCTGATCAAGAAAGACGGGGCCATGAGTCAAAGAAACAAGACCAATGCCTTCCCGTACGACACCACTGGTCAAGACGCCATAAGCAAGATCAGAAGAAGGAAACTAACTTCCTCCCGTAGGAGACAAGAAAGATGGCTGCAGCCACCATGGTGGAATGGAGAGGTCGAGAAGGTGTGGCTGGGAAAGAGGCAGGCTGTCAAAGACTGGCAAAAGGCCAGAAAGGCTAACATGCCACAGGTTGAGTTGGCGAACCTGAAGACTGAGGTCGTTAGGACGACGACTTTATTCAAATCCTGCGCCAAACAGGCCAAGGCCGACAAATGGGACGAGTTCTGCAGGAAGGTGTGCTCCGAGCAATCTCTTACGACATTCTGGCGCCTCCACAAGAGCATGAACGGTGCTGCACAACGTAGGGGTATACCAGACTTTCAAGGCACAGACCTCGCATGGAAAAAGTCGGATGCGGATAAAGGTAAGGCCCTTCTTGCACGCTACATAGAACAGACTGACCAGAAAGACGAGCCCGCCAGACATAGGACCACAACAACACTCTCTCAGTTGTGCGAGGGGGTCGGGACAGATGAAGAATGGACAATCACAGTTGACATATTGCGTGCAATGCTCAAGAAATCACCTAACACCGCCCCAGGCCCAGACGGCATCCGATATGGTGACCTAATGGTGATATCAGATGATGACATGGAAGAAACTGGCCAGAGAATTCAACACCAGTATCCAGAGGGGTCAGGTCAAAGAAGAATGGCTACACAGCTACTTGCTGCCGCTGCCAAAACCGAACAAAGACCACTCCAAGATAAGCGGCTACAGAATCATTACGATGCAGAATACTGTTGGCAAGCTACTGGAGAAAATTGTAGCACACAGACTTGCTTGGGACTTGGAACAGCTCGGCTGCTTCCCGCCCACACTTGGAGGATACAGACGCAACAAAGAGTCATGCTGAATGTGGCGGTCTTTGCTCAAGATGTTTACGAAGGATTTCAGGTCAGAGAAGAGACATGTGCGGCCGCCATAGACTTAGAGGACGCATATAACAGAGTATCTTTCGAGCACTTGATGCAAACCCTCCTCAGACTGAAAGTGCACCCTCACCTTGTACGATGGATAGCTGCAGTTTCTACTCCAAAGGAAGGTGGTGCTAAGATGCGGGAGTTGGTCTTCTGAGCCGATAACGATATGTCCAGGATTGCCACAGGGTTCACCACTGTCACCAGTACTATTCAACGTGTATACGGTGCCGATCACTGAACAACAGTTGGATGGGAGGGGTAGGACTCTATCATTCGTTGACGACATCCTCGTGTATCGACAGGGTCGAGATAGACAGGCGGTTGCCAACTATATGCAGGGCGAACTAGATCGAATTTCCTCATGGTGTGCTGATGCCGATGCCCTTGTCAACCCTGCAAAGGCAACGGTTACATGGTTCTCACTAAACAACCATATTGTGAAAACAGACCTGCCGGCAGTAAGAATGGATGGGAGCATTCTGAGTAGAACCCAGTCAATGACATATCTTGGCGTGAGGCTTGATCGTAGCCTGTCCTTCAAAGATCATGTCGACTATGTCATAACGAAGGCTTGAAAAGGTTTGGCAGCAATGAGAGTCATGGCGACTGCCAATATCGAGCAAAGACTGCTATTACTTCTGTTCCAAGGACTTGTGCTTTCACGCATCGAGTATGCCCTGGCCATCCTCACTGTCAGCCCTACACAGATTGGAAGACTTGAAAAGGTACAAAACGAAGCCATGCGCATCATTTTGGGCTGCACGAGAGACACCAGCTGTGTAGCAATGAGATACCTCCTTGACTTCCCGACAATGGAACACAGGATCAAGATCTGGAGAGCTCGTGCATACTTAAAAATAAGTGCAGATGAGCAGCACCCCCTGCATGACGCTGTATTCAGAGAAAAGGGTGACAGGCTAAAGAGGGGCAAATCATGGATGGGTCGGGCGGAAGATGTCGTCGGACAGGTCTGCAGTCTTACCAGTATCAACCCCGGCAAGGAATGGGTGCCGGTGCCTCCAGCTTTTAAGTGTACCTTCTCCTGCATTATCACACTCGACAGACGGTGCAGAGAGCAGAACCCTGCCGCTGTCAATGCAGAGGTTAACGCGCTCATCTATGATCACTCAGATAGCCCCGAAGTGCTCATCTATACAGATGGATCTGTTGTAAAGCAGCAGAGAAGTGCGTGGGCATTTACAGCCCGTTCAGCGGGCCGAACCGTTCAAGAATCCAGTGGTGCCCACTCTATGACCACGAGCAGCATGACGATGGAGGTGATGGCAGTTACACAGGCTTTCATATGGCTGGAATCACAGCATTATACCAACGTGTGTGTACTAAGTGATTCAATGAGCATGATTCAGAAGGTCGAAGCTGGATCTGTACGTAGACAGTGGACTGAGTCGCTGCGGAAGTCTGTTGTCCGCAAAGTCACCTTCATCTTCGTCCCGGGACATGCGGGAGTCGAGGGAAATGAACGAGCTGATAAATTGGCTGGCTCTGCACCCCCTGTAGATGGCCAGCCCATGGATCGTGCCGATGTCATTAACGCCCTTAAAGATATGGCGAGAACAGAGGATTTTGACGTAAGTGATTCCACATTGCTTTCCAGGATGAAAGACCTGGGAGTAAGAATCGGCACAGCCAGACGCGAGAGGTACATCGGGAAAACAAAGCGCCTCGTCAACCAACACAGAACTGGCACTATTAGCCACCGGACGCTGATGCATATGCTGGGGGGAGGATCTGAGCACCTATGGACATGTCCGGAGTGCAACGAAGATACCCCAACTGATAACTGATAACTGATAACTGATCTGGAACAAGACAAGCTGCAGAAGCTGCCGGATCAGCAAAGCAATGCTCTAACTGCCCGCCTATCGGAGCTTTGATCCTAGACCAGCCGTCAACCATGGCTTAGGGCCTGGTCTGCCCTGCCATGACATTTTTGTATTTAGCTTGCATTTCCTCGCACCAGGGTAAGGCTTGTACCCTCCCAATTGCGCTCTTCTGCCCGAAGCCGTTGGCACAATGTGGGGTGTCGGGTTTGGTAAGCGCCGCCCAACGTTCGGCGCTAATAGAAAGTATACATATACTGCTGTGAGAAACCCCACTCTCTGCGTGTACTGCTGTGAAACTAGAACATTATATACAACTATAAGAAAAAGACAAACATTATTCTTTGGATATATAATGAGAAGAGAGGCATTGGAAAACATCTTGATGACCGGAAAGATCAATGGAAGAAGAGGCAGACTGAGAGAAATGATGTTGGATGGACAGATGGTGGCATGGAGGAATATCATGAGTAGAATACCAGGACACGAGATTGGTGGAGAGATATGAATGCCTACGCCAGCTGACATGGCACATGATGATGATAACTGTGTCAGTTGATCAGTAAGAATATTTAGGATCTGATGTCTTTATATTGATTTTCACAATGGTCTATGTGCCAGCTGCAATGAAAGCAATGACAAACTCATCATCAATTAAAGCAATGACAAACTCATCATCATCAAGTGCCCTGCCAGCTGGCATAGGTGTTCATGACCATGCCACCATCTCAATCAATCCAGCATCATTTCTCTTGGTTGGTCTCTGCCTCTCTTCCCTTGATCTTTCTGGTTGTCACAATGTTCTCCAATGCCTCTCTTCTCATCACATGACCAAAGAAAGCTGTTTGTCTCTTTCTTATTGTTATATATAATGTTCTAGTTTCATTAGCCTCTTTCAGGCAATCATCGTTAGTTACTCTGGCAGTCCAAGGAATTCACAATATTCGTCTCAGGAACCTGTTGCTTCCAAGTTCTTCTTAATTTGTTCATTTACATTCCAAGATTCACTGCCATACAGCAAAACAAGTTCTGTATAGCACTTCGGCACTCTCTTTCTTACATTCAATGATAGTGACTTATAAAGACAAACTATTGAACATAAATTTCCTGGAAAATCACAAAAAGCCAATAGAAGCATAGATTGATTGTGACAACCTGGCAATGACATGTAACTAACTTATCTCCTTCAGTGTCACATATCTGTTGTTTTATTTTTCTGCTCATTTGAATTCTTTCAGTATAACATTCATCGCTTGCAAGCTGAATTTCATTTCTTGTTTCTGTAGGGTCACATAGAAACAATCTTTGATTGTAAGTTCAGCCCTGAAAATCCAGACTACCTGGCAACTTCTAGCTTTGATGGGACTGTAAAAGTATGGGACATAACCACGATGACTTGCGTAAGTAAATGTTATCAGAAATGTGAAATTATGACATTTTTATTTAACGTGGCTAGGGAATCTCCATGGCGAAGTGATTACACTGCCTACCCCATGATCTGAAGGTAGTAGGTTTGATTCCGGGCTATGTCATTTGGTTCACAAATTCAATTTTCTCAGAGGCTCCTGGAGATCATCACTGGAGTTACGCAGTTCGTGTTTTGTTTATGCTTTCGGCAGGCCACCCTGCAGAAAGTGAACAAGCCAGAAAGGATAAAACCTGGGGTGATGAATCCTTTCAAACTCTATTATTTAATGTGGTTTTAAAGGAACAGCTACTATCACAGAAACATATGTGTATCAGCAAAACCTTAATCAAAAACAGCATCATGTCTCAGAAACTGAAATAGTTTGGCAATTTTAAACATCACAGTGGCTGGGAGAACAATGATGGAAGATATGGTTCCTGGAAGAAAAGGCCAGGGGTCGTCCAGCACTGATATGGACACAGGACATGCAGACACCTAGGCCTTGAGGCAGGAGAAATTCAAGCATAGTCCATATATATGCTACTACTGGGGAGTGCACTAGACTGATATTTGCATGTGGATTTGCTTTCTCTATTTCCAGTGTCCCTTGCCATCAGGCGAACTCACTCTGACTTCAGGGGTATTTGTAATTTATGTCCCCAAGTCAAGGTCGATAGGTCAACATTTTAGTACAACTGTCCAGTGTTGAGGTTGAACCCCTTACATCATCATCATCAGCACACCGGATGTTTAAGAACACACGTTCTTATGCATTCGGACCATGCTGACCTACGGACGAGAATTCCAAATTTTAGTCCAACTGACCAGTGTAAGAGTTGAACCCACTACCTCATCATCAGTGCGCCGGAAAGTTAAGAGCGGGGGCGGTTATTCATACGGCCATGCTGACCTCCTTTTTGTTCCCAGGTGACCACCCATCTAAGTGCTAATCATGAGAATGATGTTTGGCAAAGGACAGGTTACTTGATGATGATGACTGCAGATGACCATCAGACTTGAGATTGCAGAGATTGGTGTAGTGGGAGGGCAGACCTAGAGATTATGACCACTACCAGATGACCATCAGACTTGAGATTGCAGAGATTGGTGCAGTGGGAGGGTGATCTAGAGATTATGATTACTACCAGATGACCATTAAACTTAGATTGGTGTAGTGGGAGGGTGGACCTAGAGATTATGACCACTACCAGATGACAGGCTCTGTGGTGAAGGGGTTACAAATGCAATTTGTAATCCCGCATACCGCATTCGAAACACAGCTGCGGGCGATTTGGAAGCAGACCACCTTGCGTTGATTTACATACAATTGTATGAGTGTTGGTCATTCAGAAAACAATGACAAACTACTGAATATAAACTTGCTCAAGGATCGCAGAGAGCCAAAAAATGCTGGAGTTGACTTCTACGCCCTGTAAACGATATGCAACTAACTAACCAATGGCCATCAAACCTAAGAGTGCAGAGATTGGTGGAATGGGAAGGCAGATCCAGAAACTAAACACACAATAGATTTTCATGTTGAGGAGTTGAGTCAAGTCAACAACCGACATCACAGCACTCTGAACATTCTCATACACCCTTTTTCCTGATCTTCAACAGTCAAAGATTGATGCAGTGGGAGGGTGGGCCTAGAAATCTGGCTGGTTGACTAGCTTGTTGGCTTGCTAGCTGGTTGATTGGTTGGTTGGCTGGTTGGATGTATGAATGAAATAACGTATGAGAGGAAAGAGAAGAAGGCAGAATGTCAGACAGGCCTACATGCTCAATTCTTAATCCTTTAAAAATAAAGTCTGTTCATTCGTTGGCTGGTTGGTTGGTTGGCTAACTGGTTGATTGACAGTCTTCTCGAAGACTCAGTTTTAACTGAGTCTTCTCGAAGACTCAGTTTTAACTCTACAGATTCTGTGCATTGGCACTGAGGTCATCTGAGTCCTGAAGAAGGTGTGCATTGGTGTAGAGACTTTACACCCAACAGAGACATTGGTGTAGAGACTTTACTCCTGACAAAGACATTGGTGTAGAGACTTTACTCCCGACAATGACATTGGTTAGAGGCTTTACTCCGAAGAGTCATTGGTGTAGAGGTTTTACTCCTGACAAAGACATTGGTGTAGATACTTTACTCCGAAGAGTCATTGGTGTAGAGACTTTACTCCCGACAGAGTCATTGGTGTAGAGACTTTACTCCCGACAGAGACATAGGTATAGAGGTTTTACTCCCGGCCTAGTACAAAAGTAAGTACCATCCCCACTGGTGCTGTGTTGCAAAACTCTCTTTCCCCTCTCACAATTCAGAAATCAGTGGGATGTGCACGGCCAGTACTGTAACTTTCCATCTGTTATTATCCATATTATTCAGGTATTTCATTATCAACGTTATTCGGGTATTTCTTTATCAATGTTACTCATGTATTTCATTATCAACGTTGCTCAGGTATTTCATTTTCAACGTTATTCAGGTATTTCATTATCAGCATTATTCAAGTATAACATTATCAGCGTTATTCGGGTATTTTATTATCAGCAAGATTCAGGTATTTCATTATCAATTTTATTGGGGTATTTCATTATCAACATTATACAGTTATTTTTTATCAACGTTATTCAGGTATTTCATTATCAGTATTATTTAATCCCTATGCTAAAAAGTAATTGTTGTTTGTAGAATATGTGTTTTAATTTCCTTGTGTCTGATCATTCTTTTTTGTTCACTGATTTCATTTAATTGATTCTAACAGTTGAAGTCATCGCCCGGCAATGAGGGTGTAATTTATCACATATCCTGGGCACCAGCTGATCTTAACTGTATCGCTGCCTGTACAGCCAAACAAGGGGCCTTTATCTGGGATGTTAGTAAAGGAAAGATAATCAACAGATTTAATCATGTAAGTTTTTCGTGGTTTTCTGTTTACCTCCCCTAGAGGTTGCATGTCTAAATTTTGGAGAGAAGTGTCTTTTTTTTTAAACTGATGCAGTGCTGAAGGATAATATATCACCAAATGTGACCGCCCATTTGGACAGAAGGACGATATATCACCATACTTAGGTCATCGTGTTGTTTATTTTGTTCTGTGGTATCTTCCACAATTTCAATGCTCAGTGAACGGATAATACTTGTTCATTTGACTGTGTCCCATGTTTGGTCCAAACCTACTTTGTTGGGGGGGGGGGGGGGGGGGGGGGGGGGGCACTGAATCAATTAACCTAGATGTCTTTACATTCCTTCTTTACATCTCTTAAATATTAATTCCCATTCTAGAATCTTCTAAAGGTCTTGGAATGGGTTCAGTGGCGGTGGGATTACCGGACGCAGTTTGTAATCACACATGCCTACATTCGAAACATATCTGTGGGCGATTTGGCAGCAGACCGCCTTGCTTGGTTTTTTAGATATGCAATGGGTGCCGGTCGTTCAGAAAGCAATGACAAACTACTGAACGTAAACTTGCCAAGAGATCACAACAGCAGCAACAAAAATATGCTGATGTTGACTGCAACATCCTGTAAAGGATATGTAACTAACTATAGGTCTTGGAAATGTTATTAGCTGATTCACTGCCAAAGAAAAAGTGTGTTTGGACCAAACAGAAATTGATGGCAGAAAATTGGAATTAGGGGTGTGTCACAGTAATGATAGTGTATTATATATCAAATTAAAGGGGATTGCACAAAGAACACATTAGTATTGCTACTATTGCTATAGGTTAGAAATTTTTTTAAAAATAATGTTATATTTTGTAAAAGAAAATTTTAAGACTGTGATGACAATTATTTAAAATGTCCACTTACCAAGGCACTACTCCTCAATCTTTGATGATGATCCAATTAAATTTACTGAATAATGATAAATATACCACTTTTCTTCACCAATATCACAAGAACTGCTTCTTAACACCATCAAAACACAAGTAAAATATCATATTTTGAAGCACATCATTTTCACATGAAATGGAAAAAGTTAGGAAAACACAAGGCAGATTTGTACTCATTACAATATATACACTATTTTCTATTTAGTTATAAGTATTATTATTTTCAGTTTAATTATTTAAATACTCCTCAGCTTATTTGTGATAGGCAAAGCAAACTTAGGGCCACAAGTGTGGCCCATTAAAGCAAGCATAATTCGACATGTGCCATCATTTGATGATGAATTTTCACTGCTAGGTTAGTTTTCCATAATGCTAAATGGTTTAACTGCACATTACTGCATGTGCTATCTCATTACTAAAATAATAAAAACAAACAACTTTAACAAAGCTTACTCCGCTGAAACCACTTTCACAAAGCTTAATCCACGTGTCTTGTCTGATAAATTTCAAAGGCATATCTATTCTGTGTGTAAATTTTCAATTACCGGGCATTAAAAATTTCAGAAAATAAGAGAAATGAAACAAATAACGAACTGTCCTCATTATGTCAATAAAATGGCTCACGGCAATCGCTGGGTGTTCCATTATGTCAATAAAGTAGTGCATGGCAGTAAATCAGTTTAAATGTTTGTGTAACTTTTAGATTGAGAGAACAGTTCATTTCCTTCATAAACTAGTTAATTCTCGTGGCAGATGGATTATTCTTTTCATTTTAAATCATTCTATAAATAAACGTATAATTCTTTTAATTTATAAATGATTCTATATATAAATGGATTATTCTCGTAACAAATTGATTATTGTTTTAATGTATAAATTATTCTATAAATAAATGGATTATTCTTGTAACTAATGAATTATTATATGAACAAATGTATTATTCCTTTAATTAATGATTCTATGAACAAATGGATCACTCTTTTAACTAATAATTGATTCTGTGAACAAATGGATTATTCTTTTTACAAATGGATTATTCTATTAACTTATAAATAATTCAGTGAGCAAACAGACTATTTTGTGAACTAATAAATCTTATTCTAATCTCTACAAAGCATTTTCCGATAGATGTTATGACTATTCCGAGATAGTTGCACCAGTTCGCCTGTTTAAGAATTTGTCCATTTACTTGGATGTCACATTGTGGTTAGGCAATGGTGTAAAAGCCATAATGATAGTTTTAATTTTTGTAAAGACAAACTAAAATTTGTACCATCATTATTTTTCCTGCCTTTGTTTTTCTAGCACGCTGCGAAAGATAGTGTTTACTGTGTGGCATGGAACCACATTGATCCTAAATTGATCATGACCTGTGGAGGAGACGGTTTTTGGTAAGAATTATCCACCTTTTTATCAAGTCCCTGTTTTTATTTGTGAAAGAGAATGATAGAAGAGCAGATTGTTATATAGGCCTGCGTGCCCATTTTCTAAACCCTTTGAAAATAAAGTTTGTTCGTTTGTTCGTTCCTTCTGTCATAATGAGAAATGGAATTGCAAAATATACATGCAAGTTTACCTTGGAATGCCTTAGCCTTAGACTGCCAGAGTAAGAAGCAGCGAATTCCTGCAAAACACTAAAGAAATTAGAACATTATATATATATATATATATATATATATATATATATATATATATATATATATATATATATATATATATAGAGAGAGAGAGAGAGAGAGAGAGAGAGAGATAGAGAGAGAGATAGAATGTTATATACAGATATATAATGCTATATACAGATATAGAATGATGTATATAGATATAGAATGTTGTATACAGATATATCATGCTATATACAGATATAGAATGTTATATACAGATATATAATGTTATATACAGATATAGAATGTTATATATAGAGGAAGTAAAGATGGTCAATGTGATATTGACAACATCACCCATCATAGGGCCTTAATGGCTTCGCACCTCTGTTTGAAAGATTGTGGGTTTGATTCTTGACTCTGTCATTTGGTTTCACAAGTGCAATTTTTCTGATGACTTTGGGAGATGTTGCTGAAGCTACGGAGTTGGTGCTTTGTGCTTCGCTTTTGATAGGTCGTTCTGCAGAAAGAGCCCGAGCCAAATGGGTTCAAACCCATTGCAATGAAGTCTATCTTATGTCTTTAAACCCTGTTTAAACAAATCAAGTGACTAGTGACCTCCACAAATATCAGGCTAGCACCATGTACCCACTAAGTGTAAAGGTGGATCAAATGGGTCCTTGACCTTGTTTGTTCCTGTCTTCTGAACTTTGTGAATGTTTGCAGGAATACAACACTTTTGATGTTATTGTCTCCTGGAATACTTACAGCATTATCCAGAAATGTGACACGTTTGATTTTATTGTCTCATGCAATACTTACAACATTATCCAGAAATGTGACACTTTGATTTTATTGTCTCATGCAATACTTACAACATTATCCAGAAATGTGACACGTTTGATTTTATTGTCTCATGCAATACTTACAACATTATCCAGAAATGTGACACGTTTTATCTTATTGTCTCATGGAATACTTACAGCATTATCCAGCAGGTGGATGGTGTTATCATGAAAAAGTATAAACATCCGGGCTCTGTGTTTGGTTGTGACTGGAGTCCCTTTAACAAGTAATCTGTGGCTGTTTTTATTTCTTGAGATATTAGGGCATGACATTCTTGTGTGTCTGTGTGCGAGGGAGTGTGCGGTGTGTGTCTGTGTGTGGGTGGGTGGATGTTTGTGTGTGTGTTTGTGAGGAAGTGTGTGCATGTGTGTAAGTAGTATATGTGTGTGTATGTGTGAGAGTGAGTGTGTCTGAGTGAGTGTGCTTGTGTGAGTGAGTATGTATGCATGTGTGTGTGAGTGAGTGTGTTTATGTGTGTGTGTGTGTGTGTGAATGTGTGTAAGTGAGTGTGTGCGTGAGTGAGTGAGAGTATGTGTGAGTGAATGTGTGTGAGTATGTGTGTGTGTGTGAATCAGTGAGAGAGAGTGAGATCATGCTTGCTTACACACATGCGGTCTTGTGCGTTTGCTTGTGTTTTACACAACAATATATACATATGACATCAATAGTCTCAGCAGACGTCATAAATGCCATGAATAGTCTCTGTAAAATTGTAGCTTTTGCTGGGGTTGGCGTGACAGTGTCCTTGCTCAAGAGATATACAAATGCACCCACAAATCCATCAACACACATTAAAAGATCACACACACCAATCCACAAGACCCTTCCTATTTCTGCTTGTAATACTCAATTGTTGAGAAGCACAACTGAGAGGGTATACAATAAGCCTTATCCTAGTGCGAGGTAATGCAACCTAAAGATTAAATGTCACAGCAGGGCAGACCAGGCCCTAAGCCTTGGTCAGCAACTGGTCTAGGATGGAAGCTCTAAATAGCTGACTGTTAGAGCATTGCTTTGCTGATCCGACAGCTTCTGCAGCTTGTCTTGTTTCAGATGTAATGGTGTTACCTTTCCTCTGGAGTTTACTAGGCAAGCCAAGAGAGAAATCACGCTGCATGGGCAGCACATGGTCTTTACAATTCAGCACAGGCATTGCGCTATGGAAAGGTTTTTATAGCTATTTTTTTTAAGCACAATGCAACAAATTATCGTCTGTCAAGATGGTCAGGTGCCGGTAACAGTGGTAACTCTTTTGTAACATTAATCAACTGACTGATGGCCGGAGGAATTTCTCTTTCACCATTCAGACATATGCCGGTCTCCCTGGCATAGGGGTTAATGACTTTCTCTGTAATCCCGTATATCCACATAAGGAAACACAGCTGCATGAGATTCGGTAGCAAATTGCGTCACGTTGGCTACTTACAGGGGTATTTGAGCTGATCGCTCAGAAAGCAATGGCAAACTACTTAGCATAATCTTGCCAAGACATCAACAACAGCGGTAAAATACTGGTGTTGACAGCGATGTCCTGCAAATAGGATATGCGTTTAAAAAACATTTTCAGTCATGCACATTCATACCCATAAAGACTCACCTGCTCAGAAACCCACCCACAAGCTCTTATACATACTAATACACACCCACTCAAACACACACATCCACACACACCTACTAACACACACGGACATGCATGCACACAAAACTTGCTACAAGTGCACACACAGCACACCCTCACACACATGACTGCAAACACACATGCCTATCCGCACACCTGCAACCCAGAAAACTTTCTATATGTACATACAGCTACCCACTCACACACATGCACATACACACATGCACGTACACAGACACCTACAAACAAAAGCATATACACATCAGGAAACCTATGGACACGCACACACACAAAACCCAGACTTTTATAAACACACATACATACATATGTATGTACCAACATGTTAGAATTTTATTTCTTATATCTCCCCTCCAAGGACATGTTAGAATGTTATTTCTTATATCTCCCCTCCAGGGACGTGTTAGAATTTTATTTCTTATATCCCCCCTGCAGGGACATGTTAGAATTTTATTTCTTATATCTCCCCTCCAGTGACATGTTAGAATGTTATTTCTTATATCCCCCTGCAATGACATGTTAGAACTCTATTTTTTATATTTCCCCTCCAAGGACATGTTAGAATTTTATTTCTTATATCTCCCCTCCAGTGACATGTTAGAATGTTATTTCTTATATCCCCCTGCAATGACATGTTAGAACGCTATTTCTTATATTTCCCCTCCAGGGACATGTTAGAATTTTATTTCTTATATCTCCCCTCCATTGACATGTTAGAATGTTATTTCTTATTATCTCCCCTCCCGGGACATGTTAGAATGCTATTTCTTATATCTCCCCTCCAGGGAGATGTTAGAAAGTTATTTCTTATATCTCCCCTCCAGGGACATGTTAGAATTTTATTTCTTATATCTTTCCTTCAGAGATATGTTAGAATGTTACTTATTATTATCTCCCCTCCAGGGACATGTTAGAATGCTATTTCTTATATCTCCCCTTCAGAGACATGTTAGCCACTGGCTGTGACGACAAGATTCTGCGCATATTTTATCTCGTGTCAAACTCGGACCAGCCAATTCGGGTACTTACAGGTGACTGTTTTTAAAAGAGTTTCTTCTTGTCTATTTCTCTTTTTGTTGTCTATTTCTCTTCTTGTAGTCTATTTCTCTTCTTGTAGTCTATTTCTCAGGTACCGTGAATCTGTTGCTTCCTTATTTTGTGCCTGATTTTATTGGTTTTCATGTGTTTTATTACGAGGGGGCTTCAAATGACAACCTAAAAAAGTGTGATAGAAATTATAGTAACCATGCCATTGTCTTGTAACCTGTCAGTATTGTTGTTAAGGATGTCAAGAGTGTTAAGCGATGTCATAAGGACAGTTTAAAGATCATCGGCCATTCTTGTGACATGCATCAATGAGGAGCAGCATTCTGTTATCCATTTTTTGATTAGTGAAGGGGTGAAAGCTTTAAAAATTCATTGGGGAATGAAGGTCCAGTATGGTGATGCATGCCTGTCAGTCAAGCAAGTATGAGTGGAAGAGGAAGTCTCAAAACAGTGTGACTTCTGTAAATCCATTCATCATCTGCCATGCCGGTAACCATGGGCGGTCATGTTTTGCCATCTCACTCGATCACCAGAGTCGTGGATCAGCTCTGTGTTTCTGTCTCGATCATGCCATGTGGCCAAGCCATCCAGGTATTTACTTCTCGGTCTTTCCCTTGGTCTCTTCCCTTCTCTTGCCAGTTGTCACCAAGTTCTCCAATTCATTTCTTCTCATAACATGTCCAAAACATTTTGACTGTCTACATCTAATGTCTCTGATCAGTTTACGATCTTCATTTGTTTCTTGAAGGACTTGTTCATTGGTTTTTCTGTCTGTCCATGGTATTCTTTGCATTTTCCTCAGAAACCACATTTCCACAGCCATCAGATATTTTTCAGCTAATTGTCCATGCTTCACATCCATACAAAAGTACAGGTTCTGTGTAGCACTTCAACACTCTTTTTCTCGTTTCAATTGATATCTTTTTATTGGTCAGTATGTTTTTCATCATGCAAAAGGCTACCTTCGCAATGGCAATTTTTGTTCTAATTTCTTCAAGGCATCTCCCATCAAATATTATGACTGTTCCGAGATAACTGTACTGATTCACTTGTTTAAGTAAATGCCCATTTACATGTATATTACATTGTGGTATTTCTTTTTCCCCAGTGACGACCATAATCTGTGTCTTCTTACAATTCATTTCTAACCTTAGTTGTTCCCTGTGTGCAAGAACCGCATCTACTAAATGTTGCAGGTCCTGTTCATTTTCTGCAATCAAGACTGTATCATCTGCATATCTAATGTTATTGATGCATCGTCCCCCAGTGTTGATTCCTTCCATATCTTCTATATTTCTGAAAATATTTTCACTGTAAGGGAAAAAAGATCTTGAGATATTACACATCCCTTTCTCACACCTCTTTTAATAGGCTGCTATTGTCCTACTTCATTACCAATTCTTATAGCAGCTTGTTGTTTCCAATATATGTTTTTTACAAGTCTAAGGTCTTTTCCATCAATTTGTAGATCTTCAAGCATATTTATCATGTTGACATGTCTCACTTTATCAAAAGCCTTTGTGTAGTCAATAAAGCAAAGGTGTAGATCTTTGTTTACTTCTATAGAACGTTCAGTTACTGTTCTCAGCTTATGCACAGCATTTACTGTACCCTTGCCTTCTACAAACCCACATTGTTCCTCTCCTATTTCAGGTTGTATTTTCTTCCCAACTCTTTGCATGATAAGTCTTAGCAAAATCTTCGTGATGTGACTCATTATACTAATTGTTCTTCTTCTTCTTCTTCGTTCATCCGGATTTTTTTTTCCTTTTTCGGATGTGATTGCGTTGTGCCTGTTTACAGCAGAGCTGCGTTCTTGCGCCGTTAGGCCGACACATCCGACTTCTGCGGGCATTTGTTGACCGGGTTAACCTTCCCGGGGGTTTCTTAGGACGTTTGACTCTCACTGGTGTGGTGTTATCTCCCATCCTAGCTGGCCCATATAGAACAGCCAAAGACATCCTGGTCAGCCCTCAAGGGAAGGCAGGGGCAGACCATGGGCATTCCCCGCCATCCAAGGAGGCTTCCATAATTGCAGAGCCAACACACAGCGCTCTGGTACTGGGCTCACCCAAGGAATCGTCACGTCCTGCACATGGCTGCTTAGCCTCACTTCCATATATTGGGCCTTCCGTTCACCATAGGCTGTTCTTCTGGAAACCAGATGAATGCAGTGTGCAGATGACATCCACACAGTGAGCTTTCGACTCGAACTTTCCGTGCAATGGATTTGCTATCCGAGCAATATTCCATTTCGTGCCACTAGGACACTTTTTCCACCTTATTTGAAGCCCACACGGTGAGCTTTTGATTCGGACTTTCCACGTAATGGATTTGCTATCCAAGCAATATTCCATTTCATGCCTCTGGGAGGCTTTTGTAACCGACAGATACTGTGGTATGAAGTGTGGCAGTCTGAATACTTTCTTCATACACCTTTAAATGTCAACCTGTATGTAGTTTAAAAGTAAGCTGCGGTCAACTTGAAGCTTGTTGATATCCCTAGATTTTCCTCAAATAACGTGGGGGCCAAAAATTTCTTTCTCTTTCTGCATATATTGGGCAACCTTGCAGCAAATGTTTTGCTGTCATTTTTCCAGTTCGACTTACTTTCTCGTACTCCTATTTTATTTATTAAAAAGGGGTATTTCAGCCTGTTATGTCCGTGGGTCTGAAGATTGTACTTTTTCTTCGGCATTTTAATATGATCATCCTTCTGGGGGCCCGGATGTCTGTTCCCTTTTGGGTTTTTATAGGTGTTTTTTTTAAAACCTCTTTGCCTCTTTTAAATTTATGTCTTGTCAGGCTGTGGTAGTCGCCGCCTTTTTTGACAGTCTGTCACCTCTTCTTTTCCGGGTATACTGCAATGTGATGGGATCCCTGTATTAAACTTTTTGGATTTTGGTTAGACCATGGAGTGCTGCTCTTAGGTCGACTGTGCTTTTATTGTTTTCAGTTTTGAGACGCTATTTGCATTTGAAGATAGCTATTTGCTTCTCTTTTTTTTCCTCCATCAAGAGTTTTCTCTGCAGTTTCAGAGCCTCTACCTCGCTTTGAAGTTACTTGAAAATTTCCAGGCCACAATGTGTTTTTTCACCCATTTTTTTTAGGGAATTTCCTCCTCCATTTTTATTAATTTTGGCTGATCCATTTTATATGCATGGGCCTTGTGCTTGGGTAATTTTTTTATGTATTTAGGGTATTTTTTCTTTTGGTTTCATGTGAGTGTTCTTTTTCTCAATACCAGGAATGTTTCATCATCTCAGGCAGTTGCTGCTGTCTCCAATGGGGAATTGTGTGCAAATGGGCTTGACTGTTGAAATTTAGTTTGGGGTCTGCCCTAATCTTTCGTTTTGAGTTTCTACAAAGTTGCTACGTTCAGTCTTTTTTTAAAAAATACCAAAAAGGGGTTGTCAATCTTCTAAATTTTTTCTTGTTTGCTGGGTCTGCATTTTTCTTCCCGCATTGGTTGTAAACGTGATCTTTTCTAGTTCATTTAAAAGCGGTTTCTTTAGGTTCCAGTATGATTCGATTCCTTGTTTTGGACCCACTATTTTGTTAAGTTTCGCGCTGTTGCCCAAGGGAATGCATATTTCCCTACGGCCCCCCCGCCAGTATATACTTTTGAGAACTTTTTATTGCTCCCCCCGTTTACCACAAGCTTTTTCATGATTTCCATTCTTGCCTTCTCTTGTTTGATTTTTCTAACCTTTTTTTCCATGCAGGCGACGATCAAGGGGTCCAGATAGTTTGGGTTTTCTTATGGGCAAATTTTTTCCCTTTAATACCAGCTTAGGGTTCGAGTTTTTTTTGAGAGGGAGAACACTGTGCATGGTTTTCTCCTCATTATTTTCACTAGCCATGATTTTGACCAGCCTCTAGGCTAATGGGCTGCTGATTTTGCTTTCTTTAAAAATATTCTTCAGATGTCCATATGTTAGGTATCTGCAAAGGATGAGTGTGTACTCTGGCTGGAAAAATTTTCCCTGATGCGTT